>JAGFMF010011645.1:3788228-3948035 GCA_019455555.1 Galemys pyrenaicus | reverse complement strand
TCTCTGGCCGGCAGCAGGGATCGAACTCGTGCTGCAGTGGTTGCGGTTTGCTTCATAGTGCGTTGCTTAACCCACTGCGCCACCAGGGAGGCCCGGTATAGTATTTCTTAACCCTGACTTCTAACTGTAACTGTCTCATATTTTCTTGCTTTATTCTATTCCTGCTTGTAGCGGCAGGAAGGAGGTGGCACTGGAGCAAGGTTCGGGATGGTTCTGGGCAGACGGGTCAGGGAAGGAGAGTCTTGAGCCCTCGGTGGCTCTTCATGCTTTATTTAGTAGAGGTGGCCAGGGACATGGCAGGCAGGGGTGCCGGGGGGCCGGGAGGCTGGCAGCGTATCTCACCCTCTCAGCTGCTTCTTCTCTCTCTGCTGCTGCTGCTGCTACTGCTACTCCTTCGTCCTGTTGGTTCTGTCGGTTCTGTTGGTCGGTCCTCGCAGTTCTGGTGTCCTCACGCCGCTGCCCATGTAAGCCCGTGTCCAACTCAGGCGCGCCCACCTGCGCATGCGCACCCTGGAATGTGCGCCGCACCGCAGGTGTCCGTCATCACCAGTGGGGGGAGGGTGGAAAGACCTCATCAGCCTTTACCCTACACTGCTTGATAGCCTTCACTTTTGAGTTCCACGAGCATTTTGCAACTGGGACTTTGAGCTCCCTCAGGCATGTCCTACGGGTCTGGATCGAGACTCCTCTTGGGATTTTTGCCCAGCATTTGTGGCGTGTTCTTCTGCTTCTTCATTTCATCTTACGTGTTGTCGTGGGGCGGGCTTTCAGACTGTTGCCTTTGCACCGTCAAAGAAATTGGAGAGCTGGCGGTATCAAGGAGTAGTATAGGTCAAATTTAAAAAAAGACCCCCATAGGGTCACCCCCAGTGAGTGTTGGGGATGCAAGTTTCCTGCTGTGCTGTGGGTCCTAAAGCTGTGTGGTGGGATCCACAGCAATCCCACCCCCAGACCAGCTCCTCACCCTTCGTGTTTCTTAGAGTCTTACTTGAGCCCCCACTTCTGGGCGATTTTTGAGCACTCGATGCAGCACCTGGCACAGATGGTAGCTGACACACCACAGACTCGTTGTTTTCTTTTCTTTTCCAGCACAGAACTTTATCCTGGGGTGCTCCTGTTCTCCACAAGTGCTAAGACTATTTTATGCTAATTTGTTAAATTTAGCCCTGAAGTGAGGGAGTGGGGTGGCAGATATTTGGAATATCCCGGCTTCAGCGTCAGCAGTAGCCTCTTCTATGAGAAGATGCAGGTGACCCAACCTGTTTCACCCAGTATTTCAGACTCAGCTGTTCCATATAAAGAGCCTCAGACTCAGGCGCAATCCTCGCTCTGCACCCCTGCTCCTGCAGCTTTCCAACGTACGTCCTCTCCTGGGTGCCAACTCTGAGCCTCCTTTCCAGTGTAATGCCAGGCCTCAGCATCCCCAACGTTGGTGGGTGCCGAGCTAGCAATTATAGGAATTCTGCACAGCTCCCTGGCTGCCTGAATTCCTGATGCTATTATGAATGACACAGGAATTTTGTGGACCAACACGTGCATAACCCACTGACTACTTCAGTGGAAACGAAGAGTCGTTGATGTCCTCTCCCCTGGGAAGGCAGCAGTCCCTAAGACAGAAAGTCAGGAGAAGCTAGCGAACATGTACACGATAACCTAGATATCAGCTTCGTGTTTGGAGTCAGAGCCCAAATATAAGTGGTGGCAGACAACTGGCTTTCACAGTGTGGGCAAGCATCCCAGGCTGGGCAGGTTGATTTGGGCCAACAGAAAAGAGTCCTGGAGCCCTTGGTAGATGTGACAGGCCTTTAAGGCTGAGACAGGGGACCAGCTACAGGCAGACCAACTGGTAGGGAGGCAGGCAGGCAGGGGGTGGGGGGGCCAGGAGGCTGGCAGCAACTGAGCCCTCCAGCCCCCAGGATCTCTGGTTTCTCAATTTCTCCCTTTCCAGCCCAGATGCTGCATTTACATATGCGCACACGCTGTGCGTCCTGGTGTCTTGCCAGGCGTCCATAACCATCATCAAAGGCGCGTACTCTAGCGCCCTTCGCATCATCAAGATACCATGTACATGGGGATTATAATTGATGTCAAATATATATAAATTAAAGGGGAAAAAATAAATACAAATGTTAAAAAAAAAAAAGATACCATGTGCAGGCAATGAAATCTGGGTGAAAAACAAGGCCACAGGTGAATAAGAGCCTGAGTAACTCCATTTTCCTTTCTACATGATTTTATGTGCCTTGGACTACGCCAAGCAAAATGAAACCCAACATAGACTGACAAGACAGGGCCTGTGTGAGAAGAAAAAGACCCCAAGAAAACAATGGGCAGAGCACTAGAGAAGAATGAAGAAGGCCAGGCAGGCTGCAAGGCCTGTGTTTTGTTAAAGATTTATTTATGCATACAAGAGCTGGGGTACAGGCCAGAGGTGTGAGAGGTGAGAGGATCCACCAGAGACAGAGTGGGGAGCAGAACAGGTAGATTCACTGAAATACACTGCTGAGGGGAGCAGCGGGTAAGGCAGGAGAGGGCTGTGATGTCATGTGGCTCCCCTCCATGGCCGGGGGTCGAACTGGCGCTGCTGTGCCGTGGATACTTCCCAGTGAGGCACTCAACCCGCTGCGCCACCAGGGAGGCCCTGTAAGGCCCGAGTTATGCTGGCACAGGACCTGGAGCTTGGACAACGGGAGTGGAGATTCTGCAGTAACTTGGTCTGTGGTGATTGTGCAGATTTTTCATGAGAGGATGAATATATTAAAGCCTCTTATATGTGGGGGAGAAAATAGGACACACAAGCCAGCTTGAATGGACTCCCACGAACCAAAGTTGGGACAATCAAAAAAGATGCATTGAAACATGTGGACTATTTTTAAAAATCAATGCGTTAGTGTTAGTCAAAATGAGAAGCTTCACACTCACCTCTCAGAAAAACACCTTAATTTGTCACCATTCACAATATCTATTACTATACAAGTTTAGTGCTTACTCTAGTTTCTGCTCTGAATATTGGTAATTAAATAGGCAGAAATAGCCATTTCCTTAGAAGAGCTTCTGATCAATAACGAGGACTTCAGATTAGCTCTTGTGCACCTTAATATGTAAAAATACCATATTCTTGCTGCCTATCCATTGAAACTATTTTGGAAACCAGAGATTTCCAAGCGAGATTTCCAAGGGTGAGAAGAGAGATTCTAGTTCGTGTGGATGTGGCCAGTGGCCAGCTCTTTCATAGTTCTTTTGCTCTGAAGTCTGTAGGGCCAATGAATCGATCAGGCTGTTATGCTGCCGGCCTCTGTGGCTGTTACCCACGGCCACACGCGTGCCCGAGTGTGGACACCTGGAGCAGGTGTGGGCGTGCATGAGTGGGTACACCTGAGCCTGGAGGTTGAGGCTCTCAGGTTGGCATCTGTAGCAACAGGAAGGAAGCACAGGAGCAAGGTTCCGGATGGTTCTGGGCAGACGGGTCAGGGAAGGAGAGTGTTGGAGCCCTTGGTGTCTTTTCATGCTTTTATTAGTAGAGGTGGCCAGGTACATGGCAGGCAGGGGTGCCGGGGGGCCGGGAGGCTGGCAGGCCTCCCAGCCTCGGGCCATCTCACCCTCTTGACTGCTTTCTTCTCTCTCTGCTGCTGCTGCTGCTGCTGCTGCTCCTCCTTCATCCTGTCGGTTGGTCCTGGCGTCCTCATGACACTGCCCACTTATGCCCGTGTCCAACTCAGGTGCACCCACTTGCGCATGCCCACCCTGGAATGCTCGCAGCACCGCAGGTGTCCATCATCACAGTGGTGGGAGGGTGGAAAGACCTGATTGTTCTCTGACCCTACAGCATCACTCAGGAGGACGGTACGGTAGGGTGACTGAGGAGATGTGTGACAACAGAGGCAGGGCCACAAGACAATGCCAGAGAGCGCCCAGGAAGAAAGAATACAGATTCGCTGGGCCCCGGGAGGCCTGCCTGCCTGTTGCCTCACTGCAAGACCTCCCTAGAGACAGTTCTGGGGAAAGGCTGCAGTTTTGGAAGAAAGTGGACAAGAGGTAGGCAACCGCTGAGCTCTCATGCCTGACTCTGCATGGCATTGTGGGTGCTGTCCTTCCCGGCCCATCCCACCCTCCTCCTCCTCATTTCTGCATCTTCCCTGACCCAGGTCAGCATGCAGTTGTAGGGTCAGAGAAAAGTTATCAGGCTTTTCCGCCCTCCTGCCATTGGTGTGGTGATGGACACCTGCAGTGCTGCATGCATGCCTAAGTGGGCATGCGCAAGTGGGTGCACCTGGGCTTAGACACAGGCATATAAGGGCAGCATCATGAGGATGCCAGCAGAACGAGAGCAGCAGAGCACAGGAGAAGAAAGAAGCAGCAGCAGTGGAAGCAGAGATGAGAGGCTAGAGAGTGAAGATGCACAGGGGGCCAGGAGGCTAGCAGGCTAGCAGGAACCAGCCTCCTGGCCCTCCGGCCCCCCGGCCTTCCTGCCTGCCACGTACCTGGTCGCCTTTGATAATAAAAGCATAAAAAGCCACCGAAGGCTCCAGGACGCCTCCTTTACCGCGTCTGCCAGAATCATTGAGAACTTGCTCTGTGCCCCTTCCTGGCACCACAGCCGTGTCCTGCCAGGCCCTACATCCTCTGGCAAAGCAGTCACGGTCTCCTGGAAAGGACACCACACACCAGCAGCTCATGGTGAAGGTTACTCAGGACAGGTTTACAGCCCAGTAGCCACCAAAGCCTGCATCCAAGTTGTTCTCCTGGTCTGTGCTGTCTATTCAGTGGGCAGACCATTATTTCTAAGAAATTCTATCAGTTTCTGAATTCACATCCCATGGGGCATTACCTCTTTTTTTCTTCAGGAAAGGTCATCCTGGCTAGAGAACTACTGAAAAATAAAGACACTTTTAGGGAATTTGTGGTGTTGATAGAAGTGGTACGGGGAGCCACGAAGGTGAGAGGGTTAGAATGTATTCATTCTTCAACACTCAGCTTTTCCTGAGTGCTTATCTTAAGCCAAATGCTGTGCCAAGTCCTGAGAACTTTATCATGTGTGACTGAGATGCACATGGGCGTGTAAATAGATGATTTACAATGAAATGTGGTAAATAACAGAGATAGGTCCTAAGTGGGACGAGAACACAAAGCAAAAAGCAACATATGCCTATAATATGCTGGAAAGGTTTCCCAGAGCAAATGACATGTGAACTGTGAGACCAGAGATAATTTAACTTCTCTGGGCCTTGATTCCTCTTTGAAGTGAAAATAAAGCTTTTATCAATAGTTGTAAGACTCCAGTAGAGTCTACATGATGGAACGTGTTTGAGATAGTGCCTGGAGCATAAAGCATCAAGAAATATCAGCCGACAAGAAGAGGGGGAGCAGAGAGCAGAAAGAAGAGGAAGAAGAAATTTTGCTGTAAAGCAAGAACATTCCTACAAGAAGGAACAGCATCGGCAAAATACAGGCTCACAGAAGAGCGTGGAGCCTTGGAGGACAGAAAGCAGCGTGGCCAGAGCACATGGGGTGTGGAGGCAGATGTGGGTCTGGGGGCCGAGGAGGGAAAGCCTTCCCAGCTGGTTTGGTTCGCTGCTCCACACCAGTGTGGCTTCTTATATGTTGGTTAGCGGGTGTGCACGCCATATTGCTTGTTAAAATCTTACATATCATAACCCTTGGGTTCTTTACATGAGTCATAACGGGGGTTAGGAAGCAGACAGACACTGATTTTAGAAAGAGAAGAGCAACATAATTGGGTTTTTCCTTTCAAAGACTATAGCTCCAGCGAAGCTAGCAGATAAAGATCTAATGGCAGCTAATGATTAAGGCGAGTATATTAGAATCAGGTGTGTGGTGGCCTGGTGAAGCAATCTGATTGTAGGTTCCCATACTTCTGCTTTGCCCTGTAGCTACAAGAGGGGTTTGTTTGCTTTCCTTTGTCTCTGCAGTTGAACTGTGAGCCACCTACATTATCTCCTGCACCTACGTTATTACTTGCTACAGAATAGACCTTAATTAATTATACAATAAATTAATAGTGGAGGAAATTAGATAAAATGCTGAAGCCCTGAACTAAGACAGTGAAGGTGCAGAGGGAGAGAAGAAAGAGATGTGAAGATATGCTGAAGTAGAAACAACAGATCTTGGTGGCCAACCTAGACATGAAAAGGAGGCTTGTGATGTCACCTCAGTCTCTGATGATGCAGTGGGGTGAGTGGTGAAAGCACTGTAGGATCGCCTGCTGAGGAGACAGACACGTTTGGTGGTCAGATGATAAAACTCTAGATACAGGGAGAAAACAGGCCTTGTTTGGGGTCAACAGTCTCTTGGGAACTGTCAGTGGGCCCCTCCTGTGACAAAACCATAAGCTGTGTCCTTGGCATTTGTCTGTTGTGTTCTCTGTGGTAGCAAAATGTTGCTTGGACCTATAGCCGCCCTACTACGTACTCCATATCCCAGACTCACTTGCAACTCAATAAAACCCTTTGACAAGGTTCTGGAAATCGGAACGTGAGAAGAGCAGCAGGCTCAACTGCAGTCCAGGCTGCTGAGAAGCACAGGCCAGCCCTCCCTTCCCTCTCTGGGCCCTTCTGGCGGTGGGTGGGTGTGGTGGCCAGAGCTGGGACAGGCTTCCCGGACCACAAGTTGGAGGCCTATTCTGAGGATGATGGACTCATGAGGCAGGAGAAATCTGAGTCCTGATACTACAAATTACACGAGCCGTGCTTGAGTTTATGAGAGAAACGTCCTAGCTTCAGTCACTACCATCTTGATCTTTCTAATAGCCCACAGAGCTCTGCTATTATTCCACAGCCAAAAAGTCTCCTCACGAGTGACCGTGCCTGAAACTCCACAGCTGGAGAGTGGGATAAGCCCACTCTTCCATTCTGAGGTAGATAAGCACAGTTATCAACTCACCTTAAAAGGTGGAATTACTTTTTTCAAGGAAAAACCCGGAGAGGGAACCTAACAACTTAAATGAGGGATCAACTTTTGCTTTCAGTGAAGCAAGTATAAAAAGGAAAGTTAATCAGTGCCTTCTGAACTTTCCTAGGTCAGAGAGAGAGAGACTGAGCTGAAAGGGCCCAGAGAGACCCTTCCCATCTGAGCTAAGGCTTCTCAGGGCCCAGACCCAGACGTGAGAACTAGCTGTAGATGAGATCACTGTGGGAAGACTTTCGGTAGGGGTGGGTGGCCACAAAGGAGGAGGCAAGCCTGCTTCACACTGACATTTTTGGATTATGGAAGCAATAGATATCATGGTACAATTTTTAAACTGGCAAGGAAGCCAAAAATTCTCTATTTTTTTCTTTTACTGTCTTTCCTTTAGATATATTTGGGTGCCAATTATACACAAAAAAGCCAAACGCACTTTGTTAACGTCAGACTAAAGACACTTGTGATCTGGCAAAGAGCAATCCCCTTAGAACTTTAGAGCTTGTCATCGGGATTAATGGACCTGGAGGAAAGGTCTAGAGCAACGTTTGGCCCTTCAAGGACCCCGAGGCTCACGTCCAACAGCACTGGGCAACCTCCCAGAGCTGGTGAGCACATTCCCATGATTCCAGACCACTTGGCAGCCTGCCAAGCTTGCTGTCCCCCCTTCTTGCCCCAACTCTAAGGAAAAGTTCAGAAAGTGCAGGTTACTCCCACGGGTCACCTGGCAGACGCCCAGTCCCCACGGGGAAGAGTCTGGCTCTGAAACCAGGAGCAGATGACCATTCTTTAGAATCCCTTATGGGTCTTCTCTCTGGGAGCTAAAGAGCCACCATCTGGGTATTCACCCCCAATGCAGATGTGGTCACCTGTGCTGGGTTCAGCGGTAGGGACCCTCTCTTCTTAAACCCCTCTCTTGCTGGGAGCTTTGGCCTGACCTTGCCATAGCTGGTGCCAGGGAAACCAAAAGAGTGTTCTGGAGCAACGGTCCAGGCTCAGGCCTTGTGCTTGTCCTTGTAGCGCTGAGATTGTTTGTCTCCCCCAGGAGAAGGAAGAGAGCCCACCCACGCTTAGCAGAACGCTGTTGTGCTAGTGACCACAGTGAACTGCACGTTTCTGAACTTCAAGTTCCTGTGCTTAGCGCCCCCGCTAGCCTTACAAGCTGATGATACCTCTCCATTTTTGTGTCTTTTCTGTGCTTCTCAACCTTTGGTGCCTCTCTGAATTATTTTTGGACCTTTAAAAAGTAAACTTGCCTGTGTTGTGCCCAGAGATGCCCACTTTGCAGGACGGGGCGCTGTGCTGTGTTCACCTGCTGATTCTCACCTGCCCAACACCCAAGACCATTTCAGGTGAAATCACCTCATGTTCACCTGGGAAAAAATACCCAGCTGCACACAGCTTGGAGCTCGGAGGGCGTGTTAGTGAAGGCGCCCCCCACCCCACTTCCCTAGCTGAGGCCTCGCGGTGGGACCAAGCAGACTCACACAGCTTTTCCCGGGCTCAGAACCCTAGACGGAGAAAATGAAGAATGAAAATCACTGAGGCCAATTCTCCAGCAAGCCCCTTTAGAACTAACCCCCATGACTACACAGAGACCCCAAGCTGCCTTGTCTCATCCTTTCTAAGACCTAGCTCCTCAGCTTTCCGACAATCGTGTGAGCATTCTTTGTCTTTGCAGTAAGTGTCTTGCTTGGTTAATGCTGGTCAAAGAAAGTTTCGTATTTACAACCACTAACTCTGACGCCGCCCTGGGCATCTGTGACGTCAAAGGCGCTGCAGGTGCGTGGCCTACAGAGTGGAGCTGGGAGGCACTGGCCGTCTGCTCTGTGCTACGGTCCTACCCCTGTTTTCCTGTTCAACCCTCATAAAAATTCAACAAATGAAGAATCCAAGATCCAGGGAGGGTTAGTATCTCGCCAAGGTCATAGAGTTAGTACTGGTAGCTCTGGGAATCAACCCCAGGGATATATGTGCACAACCGTCTCGCGATAGCAATGCTACCCACCCACTTAGCTTCCATGGTTCATAGGTTCTTTTGCACTTTTCATTTTCAGGTCTTTGTTATACCTATTATGTACAGATCTAGTCACCTGCTTCACTAAAGCATAAGCGCCTTGAAAACAGACTTAAAGTAGAATATGCCGGGTGATCCCCATTTGTCCTTCCTTATTCTATAAACTTCCCTGTATGTTTTGAACCAGTGGATGAACTAATAACGGTTACTTGTTACTACATAGGATGAATCAGTGAGTGATGAGGCACCAATGAGTTCACACTGGAGTGGAGAAAGCAGGAAGTGTTGACATGGGCTTGCCTTAAATATGTGATTAGACACGCATTTCATCCCCTGGAGACTCATCAATTAGTGACTTTCCTTGACCCAGAAGTTCTTTTTCATTTTGCACCCTGGTTTAATATCCAACCTGAGCTAACGTGTCCCAGACCTCTCCTCTCCTACCTCTCCCAGGTCTGACAGTTGAGGAAAGGCAGATAGGTGAATCAGTCTCCAAAACCTCAGATGACATCACAATCTTTCTTGGTTACCAAATGTAAAATCTAGATTAACCAGGGCGAGAGGCTGGAAAGAATGAAGCACTCAACGTTCATTCTCTGGGTTTTACAAGTTACCCACTTATGTGAATATTCTTCTAGTAAATTAGAGTTTGCTAAATAGATACTCTTACTTTTCCTCCTGTCATGTAACTGAACTGAAAGAGAATCCAGGCAGTGGCCCCCATCCCTAACCCTAGTCCACAGCCACACTCTACCCACTTAGCCACTAAGTATTGTGCACCAGCTTTGTTCCAGGCATCAGTTCTGTTGCTGAAGCAATAAGACAAAAATCCCAGTCTTTAAGGCGCGCATCATCAAGTAGTGGAAACCCAACCGTAAACCAACTATTTAAAGACAATATAACAGGGACTAAAATAATAGGGACCATCTACTGGGGCATGGAGAGGAAGGCCACGCCCTGGCTCCCATCACATCAAGTGTAGCTGCCTAGACAGGTGTTTTTGACAAGGTCAAACTTGCTCATGCAAAATAAACCCTTCTCAAACTTTATATAAAACAACTCCGTGAAATGTCTTTTTTGCTAAATGTCACCCACCCAAAATGTTTTCCTTAAGCACGATTGGTACAGGGTTATAAATGACCGCAGGACAATGCAGGTGGGTAAAGTGAGATAAAACTGAGGCATCGGGGTCAGTGATATTTTGCCAACATTAATCGAACACTTACAACATGGGTGACTGTGGGAGATGCCTAAGGAGTAAGGTGCTGAGACAAGGAGAATGTTGGGGTCATAACTGGAAGACTGGGCCACATGGGCTGGAAGACTGGCCCATGTCCAGACCACAGTGCCCTTTCTTGTGTCAGCAAAGTTAAGCCTGAGAAAAAGGCATGATTAGAAAGGGAGCGGAAGGCACCTGATAATGCAGAACATAGGTGGTGAGTGCGCGCCCAGACAAGGCTAATTACTAAGAAAATTCATTGTCTAGTAACCAAAGAGGAGGGGAGAGGGTGGTTTGTAGTGATGAAAATGAGTTGCACCGGGCACTTGGAGCGCTTGAGCGTGGACTGAGAAGCCTGTGTCCCCCGGGTCCCGCTTCTCTTAAACTCTGTTTTGTGTCTGTCATTTCTTTATTTCCAGACCTTTTGGTTTCCTCTTCTCAACCCTGTTCACCAGAGCTGGTCTCCAGCAGGTGACAGTATGTTTAAAAACTCACTGAAGATCTCTTTCATTCCTGATCAAAATGGTCATATTATAAGCATCTTCACTCTTATTTTCTTTTTTTTTTTTATTCACTCTTATTTTCTAATGAGCAAACAGAAAGACATTTGCTCAAAGAGCTCCCAGACCTTGCCCAAGTTCTCACTGGAGCAGAGTGATAATAATTCAAATCCAGGCGTCTGTGATTCCACAGAGTACATTCCATGTGTGACCACCGCACACCTGCCTCCCCAAATCACACCGTGGCATAGAATTTGCTTATGAAGCTTTCTCCCCAAGAAGCTTTCTCGAATCTATTAAAAGAATACATGAAACTTGAGTTTTTCTGTAAAATCGCTACTTACCCCAACTCAGTTCCTTAAGTTGAAAAATGAAAAAAAGAGAAAAAAATTCAATCAAGACTCTCATAATTATTATTGACAGTAAGTTCAATTCCATTTCCAGTGTACAGGTGGAGCCCACAAGCCTGAGCAAGCCAGAGAAATTCTTTCCTTGGTGTAATAAGCCAGTTGATAATTGTATATGCCAAGCCCAGCTCCAATGTCCCCTCCTCCTAGAAGCCTTCCTGGATTCCTTCACCCATCTACACAGCCTGACCTGTGCTGGTATCTCCTGGTAATTTGCAAGCTTTGGAGGCCAAATTACATTGAAATTACTTTCTTTCCTCAGTTTCCCTTGTAGCAGATAGTTGCTAAGCACACAGAACATCTCCAAGAAATGTTCATTAAATATAGAAGATTTGGGTAACAATAGGCCAATCTCAACACAAATCAGTTCTTTAAATAGTTACCTGAATACAAACTGAATGAGCCACCTCACCTTAAGGACCACTATTTTTCATAAATATATGAAATTATTTTGCAATATACTTGTGCATACTTCTGAGAACAGATAAAGGGCCTCCCCAGAGATTTCCAGCTCTGATTTGAGACACACATTATGATCAATCACATTCTATTTTAAGATTAGAAAGTTAAGTTACAGTGTATACACACACACACACATCCCATTTTGATTTCAAAAGGCTTGTTTATTTCCCGAGTCTCACAAAAATGTCAGTCTGTAAAATAACCTGAACAATCACCTATGACAAATTCTTGCCAGGCTTGGATCTCAGAAGTGCTGTCTCCTTGCAAAGTCGGTTAGAAATTCTGTGGGACATAATTAAATCCAAGTCGTTTGTTATTACTGCCCTGCAGAGGCTCTTCAAAGCTTTGAACCTCGTGCATTAGCCTCCACAGACAAACCATCTCACCAGCCACTCTGCCTTTGTTTACTCCCCCAGGAGCTCCCTTTGGGGGCCTCCCAAGCCGAGCTCTCACCTCCCACCTCCGTGTTCTAAATGTGTCCAGATGGCTCCGGCTTGCAGCCTGGGCTTCAGCACCCCACAGTGAGAGCTCAGGACCTTCAGGCGCAGACTGCATCGGTTCCTGTGAAGCACGTCACGGTTCGGGCTCTTCAAGGCACACGCCGCCTCATGGAGAATCAGGCAGTGGGCTGGAACATGTTCCGGGAGGGGCTGGGGGCATTCCGGTGTGGGCGCAGCTGCAACTGTGGTGCCAACCTTCAGCCACGCAGGACTCAGTTCCACAAGAATGAGAACCACATCTGTCCTGCATCCCGGGCATCTAGACATGGTGCTGAGACTAACAGGTACCCCACAAGTGTTTGCAAAGTGACTTGAGTAGCTAAAAGGGGAATTCTGCCTCACCCACATGTCCCCTGGCTACAGCTGTAGAAGGCAAGACATGCAGACTAAGGAGGAAATTAATCGTCTTTGCATACACAGCACCCAGCCATGGCCCCTGGCCCAGGCAGGCATTTCTTGTCTCATCCCCCTTGTGCACAGTTCTCCAAGTTGTCTCCTTAGAGAGGGGTGAGTACCAGCAACGTCTCAACCTTCGGTTGCCAGTGCTTCCGGAGCGCACAGAGCCGATGGGAAGAGCAGACGAGGGACGAGAGCAGCTTAGACGCGGGTGAAAGGCTTAGATTTCTCATGGCGCCTGTTCCACTTGGACTCCAACTTCAGATCCTAATCAAGAGCCCTGGGTAGGGCAGCGGGTGGGAGAGACTGAGTGGACTTCCATGAACTCTGGACCAGACCTCCCTCTCCTCTTTAAAGTAAACCACTGTGGAGCAGCACCCACAGCCCACCCCGCCCCAGCACACTCACACACACACACACACACACACACCCCAGGCATCACCTCCACTAAGCCCTTGCCACAAGTGATGGGGGTTGTTTCCGTTTAGGGCGCAGGGCTGCCTGCTATGGTACTGTCCAAACATGGTCACCATCTTCAGCTGGGCACCCGAGGTGCTCTCTACACGGGCCTGTTAATGAAACTTTGAAAGTATGACCTGTGTCCCCCCCCACCCCCACCCCCCGTTCTCTGCGCCACAGGGAGGCTAACCCTGTGTCACTCAGTATGAAAGGAAGAAGCTTGACAGTTGCGAAGGTGGGCACTGAGGTGACCTAGACCATTTCCACTCTTCACTGAACCTTTATGCAGCTTCTGAGGAGGTTACAATTATTCTCAGAGACCAGAGCTGGAGCACAGGTAAGTGGAGGCACCAGCACCTCAGCTCCACTTTCTGCCTCTTTTTTAACTCCAATTGAGTTCTGTCACTACAGGCTTTTCATTAACTCTTATGTACTTACATGCATTCCCTGAGGCCGTCCTATATGCAAGGAACCATTTCAAGCACCCCGAGGACACAGATGGGTAAGCACCATCCCCTTCCCCGCCAGGAGTATCTGGTTTGGTGGGAGAACCATGACGTCCAGCTGGGTCCAGCCAACAGAGGGGCAGGGCCAAGTGTCCCGCAAACACACTAGTTTCTCTATTTCTAGCTGTGCCTTATTTGCTCCTTAGAAGGAAGTAATTTGATACGAACCAACCTTTAGGCCAAAGAAAACCAAGAAGTCGTAAGTTTGTATCTCACTAAATAAATGAAAATAAAAACTCAACATGTGAAAACTTTTGGGATGCAACAAAACAGTAACATTAAGGAAGTTTACAAACACCTATATTTTAAGAAGAGATCTCAGATAACCTCTTCAGAGATTGGGAAAAGAACAAACTCACCCCAAAAGAGAAGGAACACAATAATAATAATTAGAGCAGAAATACATCAAATAGTGAACCACGAACAAAGGAAAAACTAACAACAATAAGAATTTTTAAAAGATAGACAATGTTTGCCTAGATTCACTGAAGGGTGGAATTCAAATTCTAACTTAGAAATTAAAAAGAATAAAAATAAAGGCATTGTACTAAAGACAAACATAAGGAATTATTATGAACAAGTAATGCCAATATATTAGATAACCTAAATACATTGCATGGAATCCCTGTAAACAGACCAATGACTAAATGCAAACAACAGTAAACGTTTTAACAGTATCACAACAAGCATTGAGCTAATATCAGTAAGCATAAGTCTTCCAATAAAGAAGAGTCCGGCACTGGATGGCTTCCAGATGATCGTTCGTCAGACACATAAAGAAGAACACAAAGTCAAAGAGCAAACAACTCCGAAGCCATTTTTGGGGCCAGCATCAGTTGCTCCTACAGGCTGGACAAAGATCGCACAATCAGAAAACTACAAGGGACTACGCGGAGACATTACCTGCCCCAGGAACCCTCACCTCCCTTTCCGCCTCCTTTTTGGGTGGGTTCAAAGGGCTGGGCACCTAGGGCTTCCCAAACCCACTTCTTTCTGGAACCCCTGCACAGTTTCCAAGGTCCAAGGAACCAGGAGGCCCTGGGCATCCCCGAGTGGGGGAGGGTTGCTTCCCAGGGATGCCCCTTTGGGTGAGTCTGTTATGGGAGTGGTGGGCTGATCCTATAGCACTATGGGATATGAGCAGGAGGCAGGTGGGGATACAGGCAGTCCCCTAATTCTGCATCACTCTTTTTGAATAATATTTATTTACGCACACAAGAGCTGAGGCACAGGCCAGAGGTGTGGGGGGGAGGGTGAGAGGAGTCACCAGAGACAGAATGGGGAGCAGAACAGGCAGATGGACCAAAACACACTGCTGAGGGGAGTAGCGGGCGAGGCAGGAGAGGTCTGCTGCGCCACGTGGGTCCCCTCCCTGGCTGGCAGCAGGGATTGAACTCCTGCTGCAATAGCTGCGGAGCGCTTCATAGTGCTGTGACTTAAACCCTGGAACCATCAGGGAGGCCCCTGATGTAACAGGTGGTGCTTGAGTGACTACAGCGTGCCAGCCACAGGGCTACCTCATTTCATCCTCATGAGGTGGGCTCATTTTTCTTTGTGTTGGGGAGAAAACTGAGGCTCAGAGAGGTTCAGCAGCCTGCCCAAGGTCACACAGCGGAAAATTATAGAGCCAAGATTGGAATCCCCACATTCTAACTCCAAATACCATAATCTCCCTACAAACTAGTCTTTCCTTCTCGGCCTCCACCCTTCTGGGCAGAGCCAACCCTTTCCCGGAATGAGCTGCTGGGAAGCAGGGCTGGCGGTGAACGTGACTGTTGGTGATGGGGGCTGAAGTCCCCGGTCCCTAGAGCAGTCCTCCTTCCCTCAGACCTCCCAGGGCCAAGCCAGCGGCCCTGTCCCCTGGACTCCGCCCGCCTCCATCTCCCTCTGCAGCAGCTTTCCCAGGGCTGGGCTTGGTCTCGGGGAGTGAGGACATGGGGTCCAAGGTGGCACGCGAGTGAGTCCTCCCTCGCCCTGATGCCTCCTCCCACGTCCACTCTCCACTGTAAAAGATGTGGGCGCCCAAAGTGGGCCTGAGCTGGGCCTGGTGCCAGTTCGGGATGGCCCTGGTGTCTGGGACGGATAGACTGCGCCCCCTTTCACGACCCTTCTAGGTTTTGCTTTCCTGCTGTTTCTCTAACATTTGCCCATCGTGGTCCTAACAGCGGTCCCTGAACACAGCCATGTATTCCGAAGCAGCGCTTTGACACCTTCATGACTGCTCTCTTCCTAAGCCCCTTAAAGCACAGCGAAGGAACAAGGTAGAGAGCCTCAGGGAAGAGAAGGGCGGAAACCACGGTTGCCAAGAAGTGGCAGATTTTGATGGTGGAAACAAAAGTGGCAGATTTTAGGGGTGGAAACTGGCAGGGTGGTGTCAGCAGAGGCTGACTCGGAAGAGGCGTGATGGGTCCCCCCAGGACCAAGTCTGGGACCAAATGTCTGGAAAGTCCCTGAACGTAAGGACAAAGCCTGGACTGGAAACGGGGACTGTCTGGGAATCTGTTGTGGACAAGGTAAACGGCTGGTGCCCTCTCTGCACCCCGGAGTCGGGCTATCATGCTGCCCCACGGGAAGAAGTGGGTGTCCTCTGTGGCGGGACGGAGTGGGGCGCTCTGATCACATCCAGTACTGAGGCTCCAGCATCATGAGGTTGCGAATAAAGAGACTGGCCAGGAAGGCAGGTAGAGAGGCGCGTCCCCCCAGACCAGAGATGGACGTCCCAAAGGAACCTAGAGGCTGAGACTGGAGGGTACCCCAGGGGAGCCCACTCAGAGCCCCTGCAGGGAACTTCATGCCGCCCATCCGTGCAGCCTGCCCATATATACCCTTCCTCTCCTCGCCTGCTCTCTCCCTGCTCCTTGCTTCCTCTGCTCTAGGGATCAGGGGGCTTGGCTCCCCTCCCCCTCGGCCAAGACAGTTCAGTCTTGTCCTGGCCTGCCTGCTCCTGGAAAGAAGAGAACATCCCCCCAAGGTAGTGACCTACCCCACCAGCAGAGGGCGCCCCAGCAGGGAGCAGGAGATTCTGGGGCAGGGCACCCATCTTTAGCAGCTGCGCCCATGTGTAACAGGGGAGATGTGAGCCCCAACTCTGCTGCTCCCAGCTGTGGATTTGGACCCACGACTTCACCACTTAGGTCTTAGTTTCCTTCTATGATATAGGGGTACCTGTCCGCTCCCCTCACACCCCAAGGCTGACGTGACTTGGGGAGAAAATCCTCCTTCTGAGCACACGCTTTTGCAGTGGACCATCTCTGCACTCACAACTGTCACGAAGGTCTTCCAGGCCCCACGCGTCGTCAGTCAATGACGCTGGCTCCTGGCGTATTCGCTTCTGCACCCCAGGTGCCACTAGGTACTGCACGCTAGGCACTGTGGGAGTGTCAGAGGCCATTGCAACAGGCCCTGGAACTCAAGGGGCCCAGCCTAGATATCCAGAGGCTGGACACAGCAAACTTCCTACCAGGGAGCAGCACGGCTGCGGGACTTCGGTTTCCTGGTTTATTTTATTTTTTAAAGATTTATTTATTTATGCATAGAAGAACTGGGGTATAGGCCAGAGGTACAGGGGGTGAGAGGATTCACCAGAGCCAGAGTGGGGAGCAGCACAGGTAGATCTACTGAAACTCACTGCTAAGCGGAGCAGCAGGTGAGGCAGGAGAGGTCTGCTTCGCCATGTGGGTCCCCTCCCTGGCTGGGAATCGAACTGTTGCTGTGGTGGCTGCGGATAGCTCCATAGTGCTGCGACTTAACCCCTCACACGATGAGTAGACTCGGGTTTTCTGGTGTAAACGCTGCCTGGCTCTAACCACCTATAGAAGCAGGGACAAGTTACCTCTTGTCGAGTAACTTCTCAAGTGTGCCTTTGCTCACGACTGAAGTAGAGAAATGTCCTTACGTACCGCGTGGGGTTGTTCTGCAGACTCATGGAGGGAGCGTGAAAAGCGAGGGCCGCACAGACTACACGAGAATCGCAGCCCCTTCCAAGTTCTGTTACATGTCAGGACATCAACAGTAGCTAGAAAGAAAAAGGCAGCAGGAGACCCCGAGGAGGGAGGAGGGAGACTGAGCATCCTCTCTGCTAAGAAGCACGGTCAGAGCCAGCAGCCAGGCTGCGGAGGGGGAGAGCAGGTGGGAGCCTGCCTCCTGGAGAAGGGGTTTCTGTGTGGGGCGTGCACGTGGGCCAGAAAACCTCAAGTCAGGGGCAGGTCTCAACAGCAGTAACAGTCGCTGAGCTCGTGGAATGCTCGGGATTTCACTGGCTCTTTCCTTGCACTCTCTCAGATCACCCCACCAAGTGCCCAGCAGGCCCTTTGCAGCGCGGAGGATGCTGAGGCCCGGGAGGCTGAGCGGTGGCCACATCCCTGATCTGGAGTTTGCAAGACACCTTCCCTGTTACAGGGTCCTGAGAAGCTGTGCGAGGCCCGGGCAGCTCCACCCTAGGGAGAGGGCAGCGAGCTCCACGGCCCTCCTAAGGGTCAAGCTGGGGAACTGGACCGCGTGGAGAGGAAGCCAGGCTCGGAAACGTAATTCTGGGGATTTTATAAACCGTTACCTGCCGTGCTTCGTGACAGCCACTTTGGGGGACCAGAAGGAATGGGCCCTGTTCTCAAGGCCCCTTTGTTGCCTTATGCACACACGATTTACACCAATGGAGCAGAGGATTGGGCTCATTCATCTGCCAGAGCCCCTCTGACATAGGTGCCTGAAAGCCCCTTTTTGGAGAGGGCCTTGAAGAAGCACAGAGAGGGTCAGTAAGTTGCTCAGAATCACACAGCTTGGCCTCAGTCACGTCCCCAGGACTACGCTAGTGTGCCGCCTCCCCAACGCCGCAGCTCGCAATGCTGGGCGCAAGCACCCACAGAAACAAGCAGGAGCCCAAGGAGAGGCCAGCCCGTGTGAACTGGACCCTCGGGGCAAGTTCCCTAGACTGGTTGGACTTGGAAGCATTCAAAGGGGGAGGGGAGCTGGAAGGTGTTTTCTGACAGAGGGTTAGCAAAAGTAAATTCTAGAATGAACGTGGGCAATGACTGTCCCTTCATTGGGACAGTCATCTCTGACGCTCCATCTTTCTATCTATAAAGTGGAGAGAAGAGCATCATCGTTTGTGGAAAGGTTAAAAATCAAAAAGATGATAGTTGTGAAGATATCACACGTCACTTCCATGACAGAATTCGATGGATAGACCTGAAAATAACGTTCCCGTTCTTGAACACGACGGTGGGGCAGAGCCTGGGGTGAGGGAAGCAGAAGAGAGCAGAAGCGAAGCAGGAACAACAGCCTTAGAGACGGAAGGGATCGCCACAGGATGGCGAGCGCCTGCAGCCGGGCGAAGCTGACCTGGGGTCTTGCCCCTTCTCCAGGCCTCCAACCGCCTCCCCATCATAGAGCCCAAGGGTGCTTTCTGGAAACAGCTGGTGAGTCCACCTCTGAGTCACCCAATGCTGTGAGCCTCGGTCTCCACATCGGCACCCCAGGCGCAGGCTACACTGGCCTGCTCTGAGGACTGTCTGGGTACGTGTGTTGGGCCTCCCCCAGAAGCAGCTCGGCCAGCAGTGAGCTTCCCAACACTCTTAAATTCTGCCTCCCAAAGGTCATGGGAGCCGCCTGGACACTAGTCGAGGAACTGGGACTTAGACCAAGCAATTATTTGTAAAGATGAGGTGCTCCGGTGCTCTGGAGGTGCGGCTCCCTCTCTGATCCACCAAGTTCACAGATCCACTGGGCTGCCTCCTCCTGCCTGCATGCCCCAGGTTTCCAGCAGCGCCCCCTCCAGGCTGCAATGGGTGTCTGCTGCCACCTATAGGCCCCGCATGGCATTGCTGCCCTGTCCAGCACGAAGGGGAGCATTCGTGCCTCCTCTCTTCAGAGAGGCTCCATTCTTTTTCAGTTAAGTCGACTTGCTTAATTTATTAAATCGAGGTAACACCGGTTTACAACACCGTATGACTTAGGGCTGTAGGATCACACCTTCAGGTGTTGCTACCCTACTACACTTACCACCAGGGCACCCCTCACCCTCCACCCTAGGCTCTAATGCTCCCTCTGCTCTCTGCTTCCCCCTCCCCTCCCGTAGCCTCAGTTCTGTGGTCAGATTTCCAGCTCTGGGGCTCCCAGCCAGTGCAGCTGTCTCTGCACGCCGGGCCTCTCCCAGCCCCTGCCCTGCCACGCTGGGCAGTCCTGCCTCACACCAGCTAAATCCTTCCTGCCGCTATCGAATTGCTTTGTCTCCGGCTCTCCAAGCCCAGCCCTGAAAGTAAGGGGAAAGGAAGCTGTCTCCCACTTTCTAGATATGGCCGCCAAGCTCCAAGAGCCCCGCGTACCCAGAAGACGATATCCCGGCTCTCCAAGATGGACTCGAACCCTCGAACCCACCCAGGCGTGCGTGTCCCTCTGCTCTCACCCTGAGGTGTCCACCTCTCGCCTAGAGCCTTCGCCCCACCACGATTACTCTAAACGCTTCATTCTCAGCGGTACAGGCACATGCCAGGAGCCCAAGAAACACAGGACTTTGCTGGGGAGTCATTTCCGAGTGCCCAACCCAGGACCACCCTACGCCTGCATCTGAGTCCTATCCCACCCGCATGCCACGCCCACCTGGCTCTGGACTGCGCCTGCGCCTGCGCCCGCAGCCCTGGACCAAGTCCCTCTGTGGGGGTCTCCAACCACCACGGCCGCCCGGGGTCCTCTGACCAAAGGTGGAGTGGGCAGCTTCACCTTCACTGAAGTCAGAGCAGCCCAAGGCTTCCCGAGCGTGGACATGGGACGGCCAGGGCTTCGGACACCGCCGCTTCTCGCCTGTGCTCCTTTGCCCCTGCAGAACCTTGGCCGGGTGGAGGCGCGTTCCGGCGGGCCCTGGAGCCTGGGGCAGTGAGGAGCGGCTGCCTGCTGCTTCTTGCTGGCGCCTCAAAGGACCAGAGCCTGCGATGCAGCAAAGCAGAGCTCGCGGCTCAGAGCTGAGGACTGTGAAGGATTTTGCATCTTCCTTGTATGGAGGGCAAGTGACCCAGGAGTCCTCCCTGCGCCCCCAGCTCGTCTCACGGAGCCAGCCAACTTCACTCGTTCACCGGTGCCTTAATGATATGCTAGAGAGCGGGCGGCTGTATCCCAAGGACGGTGCTAGGCCAGAGGTACAGAGATGAACACCGAGTGCAAAACCACCTCTGCCTTCACAAGCCTGCAGGCCAGCGGGGAAGTCACCGAACACTGGGCTGGGGTGAGTGCCTGAGCCTCGCGGGGGACAGGACTGAGCACCAGATGCCTCTGTGCTCTAGGCTGAGCTTCTGAGCACCGTTCAGCGAGCCTGGGGGCTGTCAGCAGCCACTGGCTGATGAAGCTGCTGGGTCTGTTCGGAAAGACAGTAGGAGCCGGGCACAGGCTAACACGGCAGGTGGCAGCGAGGCAGAGAGAAGGAGGAACCACAGAGGCATGACGGAGAGGGGTCTCTGGCTCGGGGAGAGAGAGGACGGCATTGAGAAAAGGCCACTGACTGATAGCGCTAAGCCGGGCCGGTCCTGGCCAGGGCCCCCGCAGAGGATGGGAGGAGGGCAGGGTCAGAGGGCGAGCGGCGCAGAGGTGGATGTGGGTGTTAGGAAGTGGAGTGGGCATTGATACTGTGCCAAGTGTGCTGTGCTGAGAAACTCAACAGGTGGGGGGTGGGGATGGAAGGTGGTGGAGACCCAGACAGAAGCAGGGACGGGAAGTCACGTGTTACTGACACCTGCTAGGGACCGCCTTGGTGTGCTGGTAGGTGGAGTTTGAAACCAAGGGAAAGAGAGTCTGGAAAGATGGAAAAAGGAGACCATTGAGGGCACAGGAGCCTGGAGGTCATGGGAGCGGTCAGCTTCCAGCAAAAAGGAAGACGGCGGCTTTGTTGAGGGGAGAGTTCGCCTCTCCCTTTACCCCAGGGAAAGGAGTGAACATTCAGAAGGAGCCTAAGGTCTGGAGAGGGGAGGCGGGGCCTGTGCTAACTCATGCACACACATACTGAGTCTGCAGACGTGCAGTTACACGGCCCCCAGTCACATGCACACCTTCGTACTGAGCATGTTGGAAACTCCATCACACGCGGGTGCATGCTCCGAAACCAGGTCAAAGGTAGCCCTGAGCCAAGGCCTCAGTGGCTCCTGCAGCGTGGAGGAGAGCGAGGCAAAGGGGATCAGCCCCCACTGTGGCTCCTCACTCACCCCGCAGTCTGGTGGATTTGGGGAAGTGACTTCACCTCTCAGTGACTCCATTGCCTGAAGGACAAATGAGAGTGAATCACACCCACCCTGCCAAGCAGGCCGTGGGCGTGCCCAGAACCAGTTTCCTTTCTCCTGGCCCTTTCTCTGCAGAGGTTCCAAGCGAGGGGATGAGCCCAGGTGGCCCGACCTCCCGCACTCCCTGACCACTTGGCCCAGGGGCACGTTCCACCACACGCAACTCACCTTTGCAGGTCCGGGCTCCGCCCTCCTTCAGCGGACCCCAGAGTCCCCTTCCCTGCACCAGCTCCACCCACAGGCAGCCAAACCTAAGGGAGATGGGGCCCGTTTGCCGGAACTGTTCTGCTCACTGTCCTTTGCCTGCACTCCGTGAGCTCTGCCTGTTCTCCTGCGCACAGCGGATGTCCTGCTGGCACCTTTGGCGGGTTTGGGGGGGTGGGGGGGGGAGAAAGGTGCAGTCGCCAGGGAGTCACTCGTACCTGTGCCCGGGTGGCAGTGGTCGCAGCTGGAGGGGCGTGGTGGTGGGTCCTTCCTGCAGGCTGATGGGCTGGGGTGCGGGGGAGGGTGTGGGGGTGTTGAGGGGGCTTGCTCCAGTGGAACAGGCAGGAGGAGTTCCTGCAGCTGCTGTCCCCAGCCCCCCATCACCAGCCCCAGCAATCCCTGGGCCAGGACAACACTGTGCAGAGACTGCAATCACACTGGGAACCCCAAGTTCAGAGCCAGATAGCGGGGTGAGGGCTCTGGTGGAGGTGTCTGCTGAGCATCCTTTCAGTGAGAGTTCCAGGGTGCTCAGATCCATGCAGGAAGGTTTGGAGTGGCAGTGATCTGTTATGTGCACTTATCCGTTTTTTGGGGGGTCCGAAGCAAAGACTGTACCCTCTTGGTGCCCTGCCCCCTCTCAGCTTGCTACTAGCAGGGACCCAGGCCTGGCACCCTCATGGGGCAGAAGCACACCTGTCCAGGTCTGATGCGTGAGACACAGGAACCGTGGGCCCTTAGAGGGACACACACACACACACACACTCGGGCTCCCCTTCTGTACCCCATGCTGGGAGCAAGGCCTCCAGGAGCCTGCACGCGTGGGGTCCCCAGCCCGCGTGCCAGATGGAAGCCCCCATAGTGGCGGTGGCTCAGCTCCACACAAGGGCCCCCCCACGCTAGTGGGGTGCCCGCTCCCAAACGCAGCTGTGGGTGGGCTGACTCCCCAGATGACCTGCTTCTCAGAGAGAAAACCAGCCTTCACCTGTCCGTCATCCCTCTCCCCTCTGGGGGCTGCCTCTGAGGGGGCATAAGTTCTCTGGGTTCAAACAGGCAAGGCCTCTGTTGTCTTTCTCGTGGTTGTTACTTAAGCAGCAGGCGGAGGTGAGGGCAGTCTGAGTGCTGACGGCTTGGCCAAGGCAGGGGGGCTCCAGCAGGGGTGCTGAAGGAGGGGAGAACCCACGTGGAACATGGGAGCTCAGGTGACGTGTTCTCCTCCAGACCTTTCCTGTCTGCCAGCTCGGTCCTCCAGCTCCCAGCCACCCTCCCAGCTCTGCTTTCTCCTCTCCCTCCAGCCCTTCCTCCCCTCTCAGGCCCTGGGGTAATGGCCAGAAGACAACTTGAGAGCACAGTGCTGGGAACTCCTTCCCGGGAGCTGCAGGCGACTTGGAGCAGGTTGAGAGGAGGGGGGCAGGGGGAAGGTCCTGGTTCCGCCGCCCTCCTGGTGGGTCACGGCCACTGCTGGTGTCTTGGAGTCCTGGCCCTGGCAGCAGTTTCTTAGGCGTGCAGATGGACCTCTTGGGGCAGAGAGAGAGGGCCGGCTCCTTGTCACCTGTGCGGAACCCTGAGGGCATGATTACAGGAAGGGCCTGGAACTGGGAGCCTTCTCCCTAAGCATGCTAGTGAGCTGGGACTGGGGCACAGGCAGTGGACTCTGAACTGGCCTGTCCTAGTCAGTGGAGCCGTGGAATAAGGCATGGAGTTGTGCAAAGTGCTCGTGCTAACTTTGAAACTTTGGCTCTCTGAAACTCCTGTGTGCAGAAGGCCAGACTGGCCTGCTAGCCAGGATGGCATGAGATAAGTCACGTCGGCTGAGATCCCGGACCAGCCAAACTTGCAACATGCAATAAACACCAGCCCCGGGGTCATCCAGGCAGAAGAACAGAAGTCATCTGCTTTCCTACATATCACATAAACAGTTGGAATTTGCAATTAATAGCACTATACCGTTGACATCAGTGCTAAAGTAGAGGAGGGAGGAGCAGAGAGAGGGAAGAAGGAAGAAAGGGAGGAATTTAAGAATTTAACTAAATCTGTGTGCCAAACCAGAAAAAAGATGAAAAAAATCAAAGAAGATCTAAATAATGCAGAGGCAATCCATGTTTATGGCTAGGGAGAGTCAATATGCTATCAGTTCTTCCCAGCGTTGTCTATAAATTCAATATAATCCCAATCAGAATCTCAGCATATTGTTTTGTGGATATTGACAGACTGTCTCAAGTGTATGTGGCAAGGCAAGAGACTCAAAATAACAGCGTCATATTAAAGGGGAACAAAGTTGGAGGACTGACATTACCTGGCTTCAACATTAACTATAAAGCATCAGACTTTGAGATCCTGTGTGAGCGGCAAAGAGAAGGCAAAGAGATCACAGGGCAGAATAAGCATTCAGTTGAATTCTGATGCTAACTCCCCTGAATTAGCTCAGATCCTGTAAATTAAGGGTTACGTATCACATGTCTACGCCCCTTCAGATGGCAGCTGCAGTGGGGGGCCCAGACTAACTGCATCTCTGCCTGAGCACGAATTCAGGGGTTCTTACAACCATCACCACTCAAGTCACAAGCATCCAGGGACACATGGGGGCCTGGGTTCCCATGGGAACACCTAGCAGGTTACACACGTAAGTCCTGGCTCTAGTGCTGCACTAGCCGAGTGGCTTCAGTCACCTACCCTCAGTTATCTCATCTGTAAAATGGGAATAATGAGAGCAGGGGCTAATGCCGTGAGGATTGTGGGTTGATGCTTGCATGGGGTTGAGAGCAGGGCGTGGCGCTGCTGGGAGTTGAGTACGTGGCATGGGTGTGTGGTCCAGCGCCTCTGGGCTGCATGGGGGAGAGAAGACTTGAGGCAGGGGCTGAGGACTGTATTTCCAGTGCAGGCCACGGACCCACAGCTTCAGCTAGGTCTGTGCCCACTGAAAGGCCAAATCAGGGGTCTCACCCACCAGTCAGGCTCTCTGGGTGGGGACCAGGAATCTTGCAGCAAGTGCTGGGGGTAATTGGAGACACACTAGCTTGAGAAGCATCCTTAAATCAAATGTAAGAAAAATTTAACCTGGGCCATAGTATTTAGGGACAATGTAACATGCAGTAAAATATCCCTTGGGTTAAAATTGCAGGGCAAGTATCCTATTTGTGTATTGTATCCACCCTGGGTACAACAGGTTTCTTATAAGATATGCAGTGGAAGCGGATGCTGTGCCCACATGCAGTGGAGCCGGCTGGGCTCTTGGGTACCTAGAGGAGCACTGCGTTGTAAGGGCCTCCTTCTCCCTTCCGCCAGACTGCTTGGGTTCCGTTACCATCACCTGGGAGCGTGCAGCGCTAGGGGCTGGTGTGGGCCCACCCAGGGCATCTCAGGGCGAGCAAGGAGGCGCACAGCTGTCCTGAGGAAGCGGACTCCCTCACATGTCAGGAGAAGAACCCCAGCTTGTCCTTGGGCTTTGAGTGCAGCTTCTGGCCTCCTCATTGTCCAGAGCCCAGGAGGGCCCCGGGAAGCGAGAGGCTCAGCCCACTGAGGGCACAGGGAAGAGCACCCCAGGACCCTATGGTGTAGGTGTTTTGCAGGAGTGGGGGGTCAGCAAAATAGGGAGGGAATATTAGCTTGAAGCTGAAGACAGTGATTTCGTAATAAACCAGCCTTGACTCAAGCTGTGAATTAATCAAATCATTGAAAAGAATACCTTCCTCTCTGGAACTTGAGACAGAAGAAATGAAAACAACAGGCTGGCTGGAAAGGAAAGCCAGCTGCACTGAACCAGAGAGACGCTCCGGACAGAGGGGCTGGGCAAGCGGCTAAGAAAGCAAGGTGACAGCCAGCGTGTGCCCCGGGGCCCTGGGGACTGCCTCTCGCCTGTGTCTGGAAGCCCCAGCTCCACTGACCACAGGCATGGCGGCCCCTGGGTCTCTCCCCCATCCAGACGTGGGGCTCAGTGTATTTGGGGCTTTGCTCTGTCCAGTGGCCTTGTTCTCCAGCTCCTGCCTCGAACCTTCCCTCCCCCAGGCAGCCCAGAGCGGAGCAGCAGCTCAGGTCCTGGCCCACCAGGGGGGCAGCGCCTGCCAGGCCCACGTGGGCGTGTCCCCCCTGGGGGCTGGGGAGAGGCAGGGGCCTCTGATTCACCCTGCAGCACCAGCCTGTCACCCCCAGGACAGCCCCATCCGGCCCAGCCACTCCCTGCACTCAGCACTTGCCTTGTGGCCGGCCCAGCCAGAAATGTGCTGTGAGCGAAAACTAGATGCAGATTCAAAGCATTACTGCAAAGTCAGGAAGTCAAGAACTCCTTTGTCATTTCTGGTATTGATTACACGCTGTAGCTGTACCGCATGGACCCGTGCATTTAAAAAAGATGCATTATTAAAATGTATTATTAAAAATAACCTGACTGGGTTCTGTTCACACTTTCTAGCATGCCTATAAGGAACCTTTAAAGGATGTGTGATTTGCATCTTATTTCTGGCAGACAGCGCTGCCTAAGACGTGGGCCCCTTTGAACTCTGACGGCCGTTCTCCCCACACTTAATCCCACTGGCTCTAGCCAGACTCTGTGGGTGATTATTTTTTTAAGACGTTATTTATTTATGCATTCAAGAACTAGGGTGTAGGCCAGAGGTGCAGGGGCGTGGGGGTGGCAAGAGGAGTCACCAGAGACACAATGGGGAGCAGAACAGACTGACTGAAACACACTGCTGAGGGGAGCAGCGGGCGAGGCAGGAGAGGTCTGCCATGCCATGTGGGTCTCCTCCCTGGCCAGGGATCGAACTCATGGCACAGTGGCTGAGGATACTGCTGGGAGTTTAACCTTTGTGCCACCAAGGAGGCCCCTGTAGATGACCTTTATTTGGGGGAGTCTGCCCCATGGGGAAATGCCTCATCCTGGCCCCAGCACAGTGCCTCCAGGGAAAAGGAAAATGGGTCCTGGGGACCAGTCGGGCTGACGAGGGCCCGGGGCTCAGCAGGTAATGCTGCCAGACCCCGTGCCCATTCTGGCCGTCCTCCCCGAGGCTCTGGCTCTTCGGTCTCTCTTGTTCTCCTCTGGCTGCTCCATGCTAGAAAGGCAGCAGCTTCTCCAGGCGGGTGTGGGCCTGGCCGGAGCTGGGCAGGGCCCCGGGCGATGAACCAGCCGTGCCGCCCCCGCCCATGGCTCAGCAGTACATGTCCCTGCACAGTCGCGTCCCCTCTGTGGGCTATGCCTGTAAAACAGGGTGTCGTAGAGAAACAGGGTGTCCATGGAGAGAGAGTTTACACAACCGACAGGCTCTTAGGTCCGACCAGCCTGGGCTCAAATTCCTGCCTGCCACCCACTGACTGACTTGTGTGACTTGGGCAAGCTAATGAACCTCTCTGTCCCCTGCCCATCGCGACAATGGGCGTGATAACCCACGCCCTTCGGGAACCAAGAGCAACTGACATGGTGTGCACGGGCCCTTGTGATTCCTGACAACGAAGGAGCAGGTCGGGGAAGCCGGCCCAGCACTAGGCTCGTGAGTCTGTTTCCTGCTTCGACGTGACCGGGAAGGACAGCACCCCAGGGATCGCAGCATCAGCGGCCACACTACCGACAGTTTCTTACCCACCTCCCCATGTCCCAGCCTCCCCTCCTGGCACACCGCAAAGCCCAAGGTTCTGCATGAGGACTGTGGATGTTTCCCAGGACCGAGCTCCTGCTCCTTCCCTCCTCTCTCCCTCTGCTCCAGGGACAAGCACAGCCCCTGAGCCTTGGGAGAAGAAGGCCCTTGTGCTGCTTTGGCGTATACATTTCAGGCACAGGGTTAGTCTCAGCACTTCAAGCTATCCCCAGCCACTGCAGTGTGAGTTCAATCCCTGGCCAGGGAGATGACCCACATGGCACAGCAGACCTCTCCTGTCTGGCCTGCTGCTCCCCTCAGCAGTGGATTTTGGGCTGCGGAGCCTCCTGCCTGCACCTCTCTCATCACAAGTCAGGTGCATGGCACCATCGGGGGTGTCTCAGCACGGGCACAGCTTTCGCTTGTGCACACCAGCATTTGCACATGTAGCCTAGTAGCCGCGTATCCATGAGCATCGCCAGGTGTGCGTGCACACGAGGGCCCCTTCACACCTGGGAGACACGCTACAGAGCAGCACTGTCTGCCTCCAGCTGGGCTGGGCTGGGGATGCGCCGGGGCTACCTGTGCCAGTGTGCAGCACAGCTTAGTCTGCAGCCTGGCAGGGCATGAGCCAAAGGGCTGCGTGCTCCTGGCAGAGCCATGTTGGGGTGGGGGGCAGTCTGGGTGAAAGAACTGCTAACCTCAGGGCCTGCTCAGAGGGCGCTCATGGGTCTTCACACCAAGACAGGGCAGGAGAAGCAGAGCCTCAAGCCCGCAAGGCCTCAGAGTCCCTCTTAGGGTGAAACGGAGCATCTCTTCCTCTCCCCAGCTCCCACCTGGGGTGTTTCTAGAGCTGGTGGTTGAGATGCCTGATTAGGTAGGAATCTCAGCTCTGCCCATTAATTGCTGTGCAACCTGGGACAAATAATAACCCCTCTGAGCCCCAGTTTCCTCCTCAACCAAGTGAGAATAAGAATAAGTGAGCTTTGCTAAATTCCCTGAGCCTATCAGCTGAGCCTGTCTCCTATTCTGCAACGTTTGCACTTTCTCAGGCACGTTGTAATGATGTATGGAAAAGTGATGATGAACTTGTGCCCTTAATTTATCCCTGACTCACTCGGTCATCTGAGATCACACCCACCCCACCCAGAGCACTGTGGAAATCCACTTATTTTTACTCATTGCTGTAGTCCCAGGGCCCAGCACGGTACCTGCAGCAGCAAGGGCGCTCCACAAACACTCACAGGCTAAGAGGGAAGAGCTGAGCGGTGCGGTGACGGCCGAGCCGGATGTGTAATGGTGATGGCTGCTATTACAGTAATTATTAGGTCGGCCGTTTGAGGGCTTTCCCACACCCAGTTAACCTCAGCTACTCTTTCTTCCAGCTCAGCTTTTCTCAAGACTGACCCAAATCCTCCTAGCAGTAAAGTGAGTCTCCTTCCTTTCGTCTTCATCTCAGGACTGATGGGAAGTATTTCCCATAGTTCGAAGGCTTAGAGACCCGCTGCAGTCCTTCCCAAGTCTCTTCTTTTCTGGTGACTGAAAATCTCCCCCATTCCTTTACCCCTTCCGTACAGAGTACGTCCTTTGCTTCCTCCATTCTCCTTGCGGCTTCTCGGGAGGTCGGTGTCACCCCTCCCCCCGTGCTCCAAAGCCAGAGGAGATGTGAGATTCTGCCCTTCCCACTCCATATGATACCGCAGTCCTGTCCCGCAGGACTCCTCACTCTCTTCAGCTGGGGGAGGTGCTCCTGTGTCCCTACCTGCTCACTGCCATCCCCACCCTGCAGGCACAGTGGCCAGTGCCACTCGAGACAAAAGCAAACCTCTTACAGCTGGCCCAGTCGCACTGGTGTGTTACAATGGAGACACCCAGGCCAGAGGCAGCAAGGTCACGTGCCTTATTCGGAAGTGCTGCTGCTGCTGCTGCAGGACTGTGAGGCTGCAGGCCTCCCGCTGTTGGGACGAGCAGCCTCTCTCTCTGCAGTGGCCGGAGGTGCTGCAGCCAGCTGGACCCTCCCTCCCAGCTCAGAACCCCCTGCCAGGCTTCTCTGCCTGTCTTCTTTCTCCTTGGCCTTGCCTCGGTCAAGCAGTCACAAGAGCTGAAAACTCCCAGGACACCTGCACCCACGGTGCCTGGGTAGTCTGCAGGTTTCCGTCTCTGGGATGGCGCCTTGGAGATCTTGGGGTCCCTGAAATCCAGGCGTAGAGAGGCACCTGCCTTCAAAGAAGGCCAGAGGTTCAGGGCACAGTTCCAGTCCACCTAGTTCCACTCCATCGGGGCAGCTCAGGGAGCACAGTTCTCTTGTGCCAAGACACCAGGTGCCATCCCTCCCGCTGTTCTCTCCCTGTCTGTCCTATCTCCTGACCCCTCTGACCCAAACCCACAAGAGCACACGCTGGGCCCTTGTCTACCCCGAACAAATCAGAAGCCACAGTCGATGATGCTGCCGTTTGGAACCAAAGGAGTTTGCGCTCCTCACTCTCCTCCAACATATCAAGATACTGAACCACTGCAGCTTGCGCATGGCCCGGGGAACGGGGAGACATCACAGCAGTGGGAGATTCCAAGACATCAGCACTCTCCTCCCAGGAACTGGGGGCAAAAGCTAGATCTCTCTTTGGGCAAAATTCATTCTTCACCCAACTTTGGTCATGGTGCTTTCTCTATGCCTTGGGTTCAGAGGAGCCACTGTAGGGTAGCGACTGAGCCTTCAATCCATTTCCCAAAGTGTCTGAGCATCCGTACCTACATCATCCTCTCCCAGCACGGTTGGTGCTATGCCATTTCACAATACAGCAAACGTAACATCAAAAAAGTTGCTGGCACATGAGTTGTGTCACACTCAGTCATCAGCAGTTAGTCCAATTCACCATCATCTATGACCAAAGTGTCTACTGGGATGAAGTCACCCAGGTTTGTAAGCTTCCCTTGGTGTTGCAAGTTACAGTGTGGAGGGTTCAAGCACTACAAGACTTCACCTGCCAGGCACCTGGTATAACTGAGCTAAGAGACAGTTAGCTCAGTTCTCTGAGCCTCTTCCAGCACATCAATGTAATATTGGCTCTACCTCATCGCGTCAACATTCATGCATTCCTTTAGCCTTGTTATTCCTCTTCCGTGTTTCCATTTACACCCAAACTCTTCTACCTTTTCTAGGGGACATCCAGGTTGGCCATGGTGCTGGTCTAGAGTGCTGGCAGTAATATTAGGTCTAACAAATCCCCCCTCCTCAAACTGTCAGCCACAATTTCAAGGTCCCCAGACCACCCTTCCGACCAGTGGGTTTTGGCCACTCCCACATGGACACCTCTCTCCCCTCACTGGTGCTTGGTCTGCGCATGTCTGTCGTTGGATGCCACAGCCGCCTCAGGCTCTTTCCTGCCTCCCCGCTCCTCACCCAGGGCCATGCGCTGGGGGCTTTGCCTCGTAAAACACAGATTCCTTATAGGAATTTGCTGAGATGCCTGATGAATGTTCCCTTAACCCTTGAGGTTATATTTTCCATAAGATGCCCCAAAATATCCTTGCTTAGTACAAGTGGAAAAATGTGAAGCCAACATCTTATTATTCTTGGTTATTTTCAGTTGTACTTTGATGGAAAAATAAGTTATTCCTTACATTAGGCCTTAACCTACAGCTATTCTGATTACATTTCTCAGAAACTTTTTTTTTATAGGCTCATCTCATATTTCTTTTTCTTTATCCTTAGATTAATATGATTACCATATACATTTTATGTTTCCATGTTGTTTATAAGAACTGAAACTTTTTCCAGCAAAAAAAACACAAAGTTCTTTATGATTTGGTTCCTGCATACTTGGTTGACCTCATCTCCGTTCACGACCCTACCCATAACCCCCGCCCCAGTCCTTATCCACATGCCCAAGCTCTCTGTATGCTCTTCTTGTGCCTCACCAACCATCTGGTGCCAGGTTGGAGAAACCAGAGCCTGGGTACGATAGACTCAGGTCTGAATTCTGGTTCTGCCACGTATTGGCCAGATGACCTTGGACAAGCTTCCCAATGTTTGTGTCTCCTCTGAAAAAAATGCAGGTATTAAGAGTATCTATCTCACTACAGTGCAGTACCGTTTCATGCCTATTTCAATAGCCACGGCGAACAAAATTAAAAATACTAAGAGCAGACAAGGATATGGAGAAACTGGAACCCTTGTGCGTTGCCAGTTGGATGATGCAGGGTGCAACCTCTGTGAAAAACAATAGGGCAGTTCTTCCTAACGTTAAAATCAGTGTCCAGATTTCCCCATATAACCTCAGAATTGCCACATGACCCAACAATTCCACTTCTGTGTCTCGATAAAAAGAACTGAGCACAGGGGCTTGAACGGTATTTGCACATTCGTGTTCAGATCAGTATAACCCACGATAACCGAAAGATGGAAGGGGCCTAAGCAACCGTGTGTGTGTGATACATGGAGTGTGGCTTATCTGCACAACGGAATAGCATTCGCCTTGAATGGGTTGATGTCTTGACATGGGCTACAACAAGGGTGAACCTTGAGGACCTCCTGCAAAGTGAAATAAGCCCGTTACAAACCGATAGATATTGTACGGCTACATTATGTGAAGTACCCAGACCTCAAAATCATAAACACTGGAAGTAGAATGGTGAATGGCTGAGGCCTGAGGCAGGTAGTGTGAGGGATTATGGTTGAAGGGTTCAGAGTTTCAGTTTGGGAGGAAAAAATGTTTGGAAATGGGTGGTGAGTGTCATTATACAACCATATGCATGCACTTAATGACACGGAACTATGTACTTAAAATGGATAAAGTTATAAGTATTATGTTATGCATGGTTTACTATAATAAAAAAGCTTAATGACAGTACCTGTCTCGGAAGGTCACAGTCAAGAGCTAAGTGCATGGAATCTATTTGGCATGAAGTTGGCACATAGCAGATGTTCCCAAGTGTTAACTTCCCTTCCTTCTTTCTGCAAAGCCCTGCACTGCTGTAAGACTAACTCTTACTCAGAGCTGAAACATCCCTGACTGTAGAGTCTGTTCCAATTCCTTTATCTGCTCGACTATCTCATGCGGACTCGGGCACCACCTCCGCACGTGCTTCTAGAACACCACTGATTTCCTTTTTTGCCTTCCCCAGTACACTCCGAGTTTTCTGAGGACTGTGTGCATCTTGCTCCTTTCCTGTAGCATAGATAAATAAAATTAAAAAAAAAAAAAAAACAGACGCTGGGTATTTAAGCATGCAAATCTCTCTTAAAAGTTGAACTATTCCATGCTTTTTATTTTTAATATTTCAGGACAATGTTTTGTTGTTGTTTTGTCACAACCTGATGGTCCCATCAATACAATACTTTAAAAACTGAGCTGTGCCAGCACGTGGTGTGGTGAGCACGCAGACCACAGGGGGTAGCTGTAACTGCAGGCCTCCCAAAGGCCTTGGGGGCCAGCCCTGTTGGCGACCGCATCTCTAAAGGACACAGCACCTTCTAAGCAGCTTACAGCTTATAATTAAACCTGTTACAGCTTGTGATTAAACCCCAAAGGTGAATTTGCTTTGGAATAGAGATAAAGCATTTCTGTCTTGTCCTAAGTGTGGGCACAAAACAGGTGTCTGTGATTGCCCTGGAATCTCTGTCGAAGGAAGAACTGGGATTTCAGGGCTGAAGAAAGCGACACCTTGGGGCTGAAGGTGGCCCCTTGGCAGGCGATGGCCCTTGCCAGCCACGAAAGTTGACTTGGAAACTGTGTGCATGTGTGCATTGGATTGCTAGGGCTGCTGGACAATGTACCACAGACCGAATGGCTTGAACAACAGAAATTTATTGGCTTCCAGTTCTAGATGCTGGAAGGACGTAAGTGAGGCTAGTTCCTTCTGGAACCCAGGCCTCTCTCCTAGCTTTTGGGAGTCTGATGGCAATTTCTGGTGTCCCTCAGCTTCTGCTGCATCACCTCATCTCTGCTTGCCTCTGTGTGCCTGTCTGTGACCAAGTTCCCCTTTTTATAAGGACACTAGTCATATCGGATTAGCGACCCACCCTAATTACCTCACCTAAACTAATAATATCTGCAATGACACTATTGTCAAGTAAGGTCACGTTCTGAGGTGCTGGGGGTTGGGACTTTAACCAAAATGTTGGTGGGATATACTTCAACTCAGCAATGGGCCACTGCTCAAATGACAAGTTCTCTGGAAACACAGGCTCTTGAAGGGCTGTTGCTCAGTCGCTCCTGCTATTGATATTTCTTTTTTATGAGATAGTATGTACCTTTGCTTTCCAAAGGATAATCTGGCCAAGATCTAAGCATCTACAAACTCAATGCAGCTAGATTCCATGTGGAGTAGAATCAAATTTTCCACTGATACAAAGGCCCAGCGGAGAGAGGAGAGCCTTTCAGTGGCAGACAGTGTAGACGCTGGAGTCAACTTTAGGCAAAGGTTTTCTGTAAAGGGTAAATGCCGTAGGTTTTGTGGTGAGATGGTCTCTGTCACAGCTTCTCAGCCTTGCTGAGGCTGCAGGAGACCAACCCTAAACAATTGATGAGTAAATGAGCATTTTGGTGTGCCAATAAAACTTTATTTGCAAAAGAAGACAGCAGACCAGACATAGCTTGTATCTCCTGGTCAAGACTATTATTCCCCAACTGAGTCATTTCCCTTTAGGTCATTTTTCTTTCTTCTGTGTCATTCCCCACATCATATCATCCCTTCTCAGACCTCTCCCAGTCTAACCTCAGGGTTTTTCTCCTCCATGCAGTTTATCACAAAGGGTCCTTTGCCCTCACTGCCACCTGCCTTTCTTTGTACTCGTCTCTCTTTCTCCCATCTCTTCCCTGCTGCTCAGCCTCATCCTCACAACACCCTTTCTTCTCTATCCCAATTCTAACTCTGACATTGATTCCAACTCCCCACCCCACCCCATGCCCACAAAGAAGATCGTATCAGCATTTGTGCCGGGCAATTCAACACTGACCCAGGCCAGCCAGTGTGTACATAACCATATGTAGGCCGTATATGTGGAAAATACTTTCAGATCATCCATCTCAATTTATGAACCTCTTTGGCAGCCTTTGTTCTGCTCTCACATGAGGCTCTGCCAAGTTTATAAATACTTCCTCTCAATGACAATAAATTTGGTCTCCCTTAATCTTTTACTTCATATATAAAACCTCATTGAGTTTGCATTCACACTGACACTTCAGTTAACTGTTTTCTTGCTTCATCTTAACACGTTAACCGAATGGACTTTGAGAGCCTCCTATAGCTGCTGGACTGAAGGGTTTCTGCCTACTCATGTCTTGGAAGTTGGAAGCTAACTCAGCTTGGACGCCTGCCTCTCACACTACTCTAGCCTGTGAAGTGAAGGCCATTGATAAAATCCAGACAGTTTACTGAGGGGCCTAAGGAAGGTCATTTCTCTGAACACTTGGCTGTACCTTCTCCAACAACAGATGAATTTACCAGATGGAACAGAAGCGGTTCTTCTTTTTCTCATGGAAGACAAGATTGCCCTTTGTTTTGATGAGCCCAGAAGAACTCTTAGGTATGGGAAAGTATTAATAACATATCATCTCACACTCACCTTTTCTCTGAATTCTCTCTTCTTGTTCTCTTTTGCTACTTGCCAGTCGCTCAATACCGCACCAAGTATGTAAGAGACGCTACCTCTGACCTACTCAATCAGGAAAAACTCATTCAGCCACTTTGAAGGTCTTTCAAAACTGGTTATTGCAGTCTTCAATTGATCTTGCTTTTGTTGTGTTGCCTGAATTGATAACTGTCAATCGTATTTTTCTATGCAATGAAAATGACCATGCAGTAGTATGTGGATAGTATGGTATAAGGTTTATGGGGGGGGGGATCACTTTTAAATTCTATTTTCTTTCCTTATGCATTTTCGTATGTGTTTTTGAGAGGGAAGGCATGGAGCTACTAGGGAGACCTAGGAAGGAATAGAAGCGCAAGGAGGCTAAAGGAAGTTACAGAGAACCGTGCAGCCTGGGATCTCTCTCCGCTCTTTTCCTTTCTCTTTTGTCACTCATCTGCTTCTGTTTCCTCTTTTCCCCTCCCTTTTTCTTTTCTTTTCACTCTCTCCCAATTTAAAATAAATTAAAAAATGAAATGAAATGGTTGTGCTTTCTTTTTCAAAGATTTTTGTTGTCACTTGAATAACATCAACTAGTGATTTTTTAATCTGGAGCTTTATACAATTTAAGTATGAACTAGCTAAGAATGGGGTTATTTCCCTTATCCTGATGTATCCAAGTGCCTCAGAGGTACAACTCCAAGTGAAGAGTAGAACATCTTCGCTGTTGGAGCAGAAGAAGGAGATAATGACTTAGATGATCTGACTTCTTCCCTTTCCCCTCCCTCCCTTCTTCTCTCTCTCCCTTTTCTGGTTGCTCACATTTGACTGTGTCACTCTGATGACCAATGAGCGGAGCGCTCAGCTGGACTCCTCCTGGGAGAAGTAATGACTCACAGCATCTACCTCCCTCCCATCCAAGTCACCTGTGACCTTCACTGCCTCCGGCTCAGGGCATGGCTGGCCAACAGCAGGTGGTTCACCCAACGAAGAGTGTCGGCTCACCAACAGGCATGGTCGACAGGCTGGCCCTGGCTACTGCAGATAAAGATGACACCAGCCATGGTCAGAGTCAGATAGAGACCAAGGGGGGGGTCAAGGACAAGATGTGCTCGGTCAGGGACATAGCCCGAGATCTGGGTACAAACCTGCCTCCAGCTGTTGAGCCTACTGACTGTGAGACCGTGGGCTTGTGCCTTCCTATATCTGAGTTTCTAGGTTTTTACCTATAAAACAGAAATGATGCTGCCTAATTCACAGGCTTGCAGTGACCATTGATGAGATAGATGATGCATATAAAGGACCTAGAATCTCACAGAGTCGATGAGAAAGTGAAGATAATGGCGCAGGGGAGGACAAAGGCAGGACTCGGAGTTCATTTGGGGCTGCCTGGGGGAACCGATCTAACCAAGTGCCACATACGAAAAGGCACTACAGGAAAGCGGATTCTGTGCTTTGGCGTGAAGGTTCTGTCCGAGCTCGCTAACCACACAGCGCCATCTAGGGGCAGAGCACGCCCCTAGCAAATGGTGGGCCCGGCGAGATCCACTGACCCTAGGAAATTCCCCTGTCCCTTTGGCCCTTATCTGCCCCCATCCCCGCCTCTCACCACTGCTCCCTTCCTCCCATTCCATGTTCTTTCCCATCCCACCCGATTCCTTTTTCTTCCTCTGTCTCCTCTTCCTGGTGCAGTGTTTTCCACAGTGGGGTCCTCAGGGCTTTGGAGAAAATGCTTAATCTGTGGGAAGTCAGATAATGGCCATTCCCAAACATCCCCCGCCCCTCCTCCTGTGCTCCAGTGGCCGACCCCTGTGGATGTCGCGGCATGCGCTCCAGCCGCTGGCCCCCTAGGATGGCACCGGAACCTCTGGTTGGCACGCCATGCGGTGTCTGGCCGGTCATGGAGCAGCGGACAGCGGGCTCCATACATAAGGGCAGGGCCCCCGCCCCGCCAGGCCCAAGGCAAAGCAGAGAGAGACGCCCACGTCCGCGCCCTGGGGGTCCGCCTTTCTCTGCTGTGGAATCCACGAGGACTCGCCTCTGACCAGAGTAAGGAACCGACCCCAAAAGCTCCCGAGCTCAAGGCAGCAGCAGAACTTTCATTTATGATTTAAAAAAACAACAAACCCTGAGTGAGGACAGTTTTGGCCACGTCTGCATCTCACAAGCCTTGCCAACTTCTACTCCTCATTCTGGAAGTCATGATTTAAAAACAATGCTGAATTATTTCTTTCAAATTACATTTTTAAAAAGATGTTGGATTCCGTTCAGCATTCTCTCCACACCTCCTTAAATCGCTCCTTCTTCTCAAGAGCTGAGATTTGCTTTCAAATCCCAACAAGCTGCGCTTGAAATAGCATCAAGTTTGCTCAGTATAAAGTGTTTTCAAAAGCTGAATAGGAACACTGTAACATGATAATGAATTTCTTGAAATGTTATTAGCGTGCATCATTGCTCCAAATACATGTGTGTCTGTGTTTCCCAGAAAATTGTTGAATGCCAATTTAGATTTGGAGCCGAGGAGAACAATAAATATAAACTAATTGTGTTCCTGTTTATCCGGTTTTCTTCCCCAAACCAAATGTTATTGACTATACACTTCTGCTCTGATTGTGGCCTTTAGTAAACTAAATTTTGTTTGGATTTCATAGATTGCCTCATTCACATCAGGGAGTTAGGCTTAGCAATGCTTTTCAGTTCCAGCAGTTCTGATCAGACACACGTGTATGTGGAATGATTATTTATGTAAGTGGAAGATTAAATACAAATACAAGGCCTATATATCCTTCTTATTTCTCCCTCACTGGTGATCGTAGATTACATGTGTAATAAAACCACTTATCCATGTAATTTTTCCTTCTACAGCATCCTTTGCCTCTAACGTGTGACTAGAAAACATCTAATCATGCTTTACATTTCAGTCAAATATCCTCTGCTAGGTAAAAATCATCTCTTAATTCTCCGGAGCAACTTAAGTATTGCTTCTCAGTAGGCCCAGAGAATTTTCTACACGGCTCCTTTCAAACAATGATCTTCTGTTATAGCTTCGGTGTCATGCTAACCTGTTCTCCGCTTGCAAGTTCCCGTGCTGCCGATGCATTAATAGCTGCCACTGTGTGCTGTGTACTCCCCTGAGATCTTTGCATGTATGAACTCATTTGACTTGGTAAGCCTTAGAGGAGGGCTTCTCAAAGGGGGTTCCATGGAACACTATGGCTGTTGTTACAGGTTTCATAATACATCCTGATTGAATTTTTTTTTAATTCACTTTTTTTTAACTGATTGTCTAACCCAGCGCTAGTCCTCACAGTGATGGCTATACTGTGACCAAGCAGCCAGTCAGCCATTCCATCAGACACGTTCAGCCTCAGGCCGTCAACAGTCACAAATGGGCCAAGTTCCTTGGGTTGAAACTTCTCTCAGGTTTTAATGGCTTTGATAATTCCGAACCCTGAACTGCACAGTGCGGAGAGAAGGAGGATGGGGTCTTGACCACATCCTCTCCCTCTATGATTATCTCCCACACACTTACTTTTCTGGCCACTGGCTTATCAGAGCAAGTAAGCCCCACCAGAGAGAAGGAAGTCAGAGGGAACTTTCCATTCCAAGAAAGAATCTTTATGTGTTCGGTTACCTCCCTGCTGCTTTACTGGCGTTATAAAAAACTGTGTCTCGTGTAAGCTACAAGTGAATTTTATTATTATGACATTTTAAAATTTTTAGCATTTAGTCATTTTCTCATTTTAAGTACTTATCATTAGTGATTATTTCATAAACACCCGAGGGCCCAATATAACAATATTCAAAGATAAAGTGAGATGGAAGAGAAAAATTATTACCTTAAAATGCAACATATGTGATAATCCTATAAATACTAAATCTATTTTGAATCTGATCATGTCTTGGTAAGAAAACATTTCTTCAAAGTCTTGTATAAAATTGTCAGGCTATGTTTTTATTCATGACTTTGGCTTTTGATTTGAGTAGCTTTTATTCAGCATAATGAGTAAAATCCTTTGTGGCCAATAATAGTAACTAAATTTAGTATACAACCTTATTTAAATTAAATCTACCAATCCTATTTCTAGGAAAATTGTATCACAACTTGGCACAACCAGATTGCTTAACAGAAATTTATTATATGTCCTTATGAGTTTTTTTTTTATTTATGAAGGGAGAAGAAAGAATACCTTCATGAAAAAGGAAGCTAACCTTAACTATTTTTTTAAAAGAAATTTGCCCAAAACATCATTCTTAGATTTAGGAAAAAATTTATTCTTCCACATTCTTCATATTATACCTCAACTGCATCTTGTCTCATAGAAATTTGTATTAAGAGTTCTAATCCTTTTTAAATAATGTTTAAAAATCAAGACTTTTTTTTAAGTAGAAAATTTCTAAGCAAAAAATTTTCATATTTTCTCTAGCTAAACTGCTGACCTTAGGATGAATATACTTTGTGTGGAGGCTGTCAGCGTGCAGAAGAGTAGCTGGTAAGTTGTGCAAAATAGAGAGTCACAGAAAAAATATATTCTCTACTCAAAAAAAAAAATTAACCATTACTGTTAGATTGTAATATGTACACCTCACTGATTATGCTAATGCACTATGAACTACAAATATAATAGATACCTGACAGCTTTGTTCTCATGGGGGAGGAAGTACAGGGTGGATGCATGAATGCAGGGATGGTGTAAATGAGGCATGTTAACATGTGAGAATATTCTATGGGCAGCCAAAATCCATAATTTGAACTCTTTTGTGTCTGAATTAATGTGTCCATAAGTTACAGTATAATTCCTGAATACACAGGGACTTGGGAAACACTCCTGGAAAATTTGCATCTCTTTCCTCTCCCCACACACACCTCCCCCCATTTTTTAAATCTTCTGTTCTATGCTCTTCAGCATTTTTAAATTCCCCACCTTCCTTATTCCTGAGCACTGTGTCTTCCAGAGACATCTGTGATGCACAGGCTCTGGGGTTGTCCTCTCAACAGTATGGCTTCCTGGTTCTGTTTCTTCTGTTCTTACTCACTTTCATTCCTCTACTTTATTCTTCAAATCCTTTCAACTCTTAATTTAAATTATCTTCTTTGAGTGACCAAGTCCCTATTAAAGGCCATTGCCATAGGTGCGGTCATTTATTTGTCATTTGTCTCTGCAGCTCTGCTTCTTGCTTCTTCTCACTCATCATCTGGGCTGTCCTGTCTTTTCTGTCCCTAGATCCAAAGTCATGCCCATGGTCAGAGCCATGTCCAGTAGTTTACGCTCTTCCATCAAGGTCCCCAACATAGCTATACATTGGTATCAGAGAGTCTGGAGTTTGGAAAGGAACTTTAAGTTCATCTAACCCATCTGATGTTTGAGTATCTGACACAGCACCCACATTTAGTGGCCAGGGATATAAAGATATACATTGTATGCATTCGAATCCTTGTTCTGTCATTCACTTTCATGACCATTCTGTGCCTCATTTTCTTCATGTGAAAATGTGTGTGATAATAAATTGACTTGCTAAGGTAAAGAGAATTAAGCATATTATTATGAAGATATATGTGATAGTTCCTGATCATATTAGACTCCATTTGCTAAACAAATATTGTAAAACCCCTGCTCTGCTTGGACCCTAATTCTCTGATCATACTATTGAAATTTTTATTATCAGTAGTTTGACTTTGAATGGTGTGCCCAAGTAGATGAAGCCCTGAGAGAGCTCTAGAACCTAATTAGCTTTCATATCGTGTGGTCCAAGAGATGCATGTTAAATATAAGGAAGAAAATGAAAATAATGTAGGAATTAGTCAGCTCAAAGTTTCTGAGGCGTTAGATAAAAACATAGCCATATTTTTTTTAAGGTCAATGTAAAGCAAGATTCAAGCACATAAATTGTGATAGTTGTTTGTAATAATCCTAGTTCAGCTTAAAAATGAGGTAGTGAGTGATATGACTGAAATCCTAATATAGGGCTACTGACCATTTCTTGATTTAAATTCCTGAGTCCCATTTCTGAGTATGTATCCAACAAATAAAAACAGAATTTCTAAGAGATATCTGCACTGCATAGTAGCCAAGATATGGAAATAACCTAGGTGCCTATCAGTGGATGAATCTTCTTTACCCAAAAAAGATCCAGTATATATACACAATGGAATACTATACAACCACGAGAAAGAAGGAAATTCTACCATTCAAAACAACATGAATAGATCTTGAGGATATTATGCAAAATGAAATGTCAGACAGAGAAAGACAAATTCTGTATGACATCACTTATCTGTGGAATCTAAAGAAATTGAACTCATAGAAATAGCTTGTATTATACATAATAAGGTACAATATTATTGTTGAGGGTTGAGGGTTGGGGGAGTGGGGAAATATTGGTCAAAGGTTGAAAACTTCCAGTTATAAGATAAATAAGTTCTGGGGATCTAATGTACAGGGTATTATAGATAATAATACTATATTATATAGTTGATGACTCTTAAGAGAATAAATCTTAAATATTTTCACAGGCCAGAAGTGGTGAGGTAATGGAAGTGTTAGCTAAGTCACTGGTAGTAATCATTTTTCAATATGTAATTGTATCAGGTCAGTGCAGTGTGTATCTTACATTTATATAATGATACATGCCAATTTTATCTTAAAACTGGAAAAAATAAAATAGAACATTAGGAAGTACCCCTCTTTAGGGAGTCTTCTTTGCTACCCTATTTCAAAGTACACCCCCTTTCCTTCTTCCCATTTATTTGTTTTCGTGGACACGGTCACTTTCCAACACAGCATGCAATTTAGTTGTCACTTTATTTTCTATATTCCCCTGTTAGTTGCTAAGCTATAAATCATAGCACTAAAATATTTTACCCATTTTGTTTCAGCTGTATATCCAATACCTAAATCAGAACCTGGCAGTTGATATTTTTAATGAATAAATAAATAAGATTTATAAATTGAACTTAAGAACAAGCAAGGGAATTTGAGTGTGTAACTAATGAAGTAACCTTTGTTAAGAAAAGAAAAAAGCAAACATCCTTCTGGATAGTCTTTATATAACACTTAAATCACCCTCAAATATCCCCCAAAAGAAAAAATTACAGTGTAGGATTGACAAGAAATATAAACACAGTGGAATATTTGAATCTTGCATTACCCTGATTTTCCTGCCCAAGAGATTTCTCTTCATGCTGAAAATTCACTAGTAGGAAGAGATAATGGGGTCTGTGAGAGGTGATACAATTACTAGAGGACTTCCTGACCCTGGAAACTGTGAGAAATTACAAGTTGCTGTATGTGAATTTTAGGGATCTATATAAGGTTGACTTCTGTGTTCTAGAAATACTACTCAGAATTTTATCTACTGCAGGGAAGGAAAAAAAAAAACCCTCTATCCATTTGAGGTTCATGGCTGGTGTTCTGTGTAAAAATAGATTAACATGAAAAAAAAAGTTTATTACTATGAATATCACATATGTGACAAATGGGAATATAGAAAAATGAGGAATTCAAAGAGGTAGGAGGTTAGAATTCAGCACCACACAGTATCTTCAACATCTAACGATCAATATACAGAGAAATGATAGGACAAAGAAACATGGTTTTAGGCTTCTAAGAGATGGCAAGTGGAGAGAAAGTAAGTCCAGGGGGGTCTATTGGTAGATAAAAGGCTAGATAGGGGCCTCCCTGGTGGCGCAGTGCATTAAGCAACGCACTATGAAACAAACCACAGCCACTGCAGCATGAGTTCAATCCATGCCAACAGCCAGGGAGGGAACCCACATGGCGCAGCAGACCTTTCCTGCCTTGCCCGCTGCTCCCCTCAGCAGTGTGTTTCAGTTGATCTGCCTGCTCTGCTCCCCACTCTGTCTCTGGTGAATCCTCTCACCTCCCATGCCTCTGGCCTGTACCCCAGCTCTTGTATGCATAAATAAATAAATCTTTAAAAAAATAAAATAAAAATAAAAGGCTAGGTAGTAAAGTTCATTATATAGATTCCTCTGATGCCTTCTTCAAGCTGATAAATTGTCCCTCATGATTAAATTTTACCCTTCCTGGGACAGAGAGGAAGAGGGACACCTTTGAAAATGTACAGCCTGCTTTTAGCCAATGAGGGAAGAGAAGAGAGATTTTCTTGTATCTATCTGATGCTTCTCGATTACATACAGCTCAAAATAATCGTCATGCCCAAAATAGCATATTTGGGGTTAACATATTCTGCTTTCTTTGACTACCAATGGCATAATTGCTTCTTTGGATGTTGACAGCCTGAGAAGACACAAGTCACAGTCACACAGAACAGCACAAGGGGCCCCTAAGATGATCCCATGTGGGCAAACAAACAGATTCATCTCCTGAGCAGATAGAGACAATGCCTGAGAAAGTCAGAATACTAGAGGGTTGTGAGGAAAGTTAGTTTTCCTAAAAAGGAGGAGGGGACAGAGCCAGAGAAAAACTGATTGATAGTGTTAACTTTAACTAGAGGAGCTGAATGCATGAGTGTGGAGGAAGGTGTGAATTACTCTGTAGGAAATAGGCTTCAGGTGTCTCGCCAAAGTCATGAACACACATTGCTTATTTTTTTCACATCACAGAATACTGATTACCTCCTGGGACATGCAAGTAAGTGTAGTTGATTTCCTGTAGCTTCTGTATCATAGGCATTGCTATATTTCACCTCATTAAGTCAATTGGGTTTAACACTCCATTTGAGGATTGAAGCAAGCCCTGCTGGCTGCCATCTTGTCTGAAAAACCCGATTCCCACCCGCCATGTTCCCAACACAACTTCCTTGCTTGAGCCTTCCTTCTTATTCTTAGGCTGTTCTTTCATCAGTCCTTGGGTTTGAGCCTGTCTCCCCTTCTTCTGTTCTGTCTCATTTTCATGTCCTTGCCTCTGGTCTTTTGTTTGAGTAAGCAAATAAATCCAGAAAGCAATGTTTAAGAGGCAAAATTCTAAAAACAACCAAACAAACAAAAATCCAGCTGCTACAGTTTAAAGCTCATTAATGCTTGAGGGGAAAACTGCTGAGTGTAAAATACATTTCAGTTACATTTTTGGAAGGAAATTTGGAAATATCTATCAACATTTAAAATTTGTACACCCTTTGATGTAGCACTTCCACTTTTGGGAGTTTGTTCTATAGATAAACTTGCACTAAGTGTGTGTGTGTATGTGTATACATAAATGCCTCATGGGACCAACTTCCAAAGGATGTTAATAGCATTACTGGAAGAGCAAGAAATGAACAATGTAAGTGCCACCAATAGGGCCCGTGTAAATGAATTGAGGCACATTCATATATGAGGTTACCTTGTAATCTTTCAAAATAATGAGGTGGATCTATATGAAGTGATTTACAAAGCTGTCTAAGATGTATTGTTAAATTTAAAAAATCATGTTACAGAATAGTGCATTATGTTCCTTTGGGATTTAAAAAATAGGGGTATGTGCGTGTTTACATATATACACCAACATTTTCTGAATGAACCCAAGAATAACTTTTAATACTGTCACCTCTGAGAGTGAGACTAGTTGGGAGGAGAGCATGGTAGAAACTTATTTTTCACTTATACTTCCTGTAATCCTAGAAAAAATTTTCTTGGATTTACACTTATGATTTAAAAAAGAAAACATATCATTTAGCAAGGCTGCATAAAGCATATCCAAAATCATGTGCACTGGTCAGAATGTTTAGTTACGTACAGTCCAATCTACTGTCAGCGATTTGAACGGTAGGTGATTATTTTGAGATACTGGATAACTCACGGGACTATTAGAGGGGCCAGGGCATTGGGTTCTAGACCGGATGTCTGAGGGATGACGTCTAGGATCACAGAATTGTGATGAGGGACACTCCCATCCTGTCTCTGCGCAGCCTCTGGACATTCATTCTAAACCTGGTCTTCCTCAGGTCAGTCTCACCTATGGGACTGAAGCCACATGTCCGTCCTCTGGCAGCAAGGAAGCAAGGAGATGGAAGGATTTAGGGAATTCTTCCAGCATGTACACGTGTGGAAGTGTGAGGTGTACTCCCAAAATTATATAGCTATTAAATGATTGGCAGATCAGTAAAATTTGAGAAGAAAGAGGAATTAAGGAAAATAGAAATGCACTTTCTGCAGATTTGAACTTTTAACAATAAGCATGGTGTTGGTTCTCAATGATGAACATCTGAAACATATATTATTATAAAGCAATGTTGCTTCATTAAGAAAAGGAAAGAAGAGAAAAGAAAATTCTTCCTTGGGAAGATAGATTTCTTTATTTTGAGGGAAATACAAAAAGATGGGAACAGTTATAGATGACAGATGTCCACTACATTGTCTTAAAAGTTACCATTCCTAGGATTGTTAGGGTACAGAGAGAGGGGGACCCCAGGAACCCAGAACTTGCACACTCAAAAGGGGTCTAGCCATTCATGCACACAAAGACAGAGCATACGTAGTATAAAATCACTTTAATAGGATAGGGTTGCAATGGGAGGGAGGATATTAGTTTCCCAGTATATTAGTTTCCCAATAAAATACTCTAAAACATCTGATTACCCAGATGGGCCTCTTAAAGCTTGCCACAAGTCTAAGGCATCTTTTGGTGGAGAACTATAGGAAAGGGGGGGGAGAAGGGCAGGGGAATCTGAGACACAGGAACAAAATCAACAAAGTCCAAGTCAAGATAATGGCTACTGTTCTCAGCCTCCCCATGCAGAGCTCACTCATGTCTCTTCCAAGTCCTCTAAGTCCTTGGTACAAGTCCAAACCCAAGAAGCAAGCATGACCTTCTTCTCCAAGTAGCTCCCTCTGTCTCCCTCAAGCCTACCCGCCTTCCGTGCTACAGAGCTTCACCTGGCCACTCAGTTCTGCCCATTGTTAAGTGGGTTGGGTGGGGAAAATGGTACGTTCTCCTTTTATGAATATGTCTCTGTTACAGGATCCCACCAAACAATTTTCAGAGAGGAAAAAATGTAGTTCTAAATTTTTGCTTGTGTCAGATTGAAAATGAATGAGCAATGATTTGAACTATTCCTTGATCCCTTACCAATTAAATGTGAGACATTTTCCTGGCAAAAATAACTAGAATGTCAAAGTCTGGTAAAGTCCAAGGAAATCATGGATTTCAATGGTTTTCTCTGAGTTCTAGAATACTAAGTACCGTGTAATTACTGCTCATTCTCTATTAGGCACGGTGCCAGGACCTTTATTTATACAGGAAAAAAAGAAAGATAACTCATTCAAAAAATATTACTAGAGCCAGCGATATACTCTACTGTATGACTCGGGGTTCAACCAAAGAAAGAATCAGCAGGAGACTTATTTTAAGGGATTTGTTACAAGGACTTGACTTAGGTGTGGGGACTGGTGAAACAAGTCTAAAACCCAGAGTGCGGGAGAGCAGGAAGGGCATCAGGACAAGCAGGAATGCCTGGGCACCAGCAGAGCCTCCATTCACAAGTGCAATTTCATCTCCTTCAGAGAAGCCTTAGGCCTGCTCCTAACCCTTCCAGTGATTAAGTCATGCCCACCCTGATTTGCTGTAGGAGACCACCCCTGCAAAATTAATTATTACGGACTTAGTCACATCTACAAAATACCTTCACAAAAACATTTATATTAGTGTTTGAATAACCCATCTACCACCAGCCATCCAGCAAAAGACAAGTGATGTTTTATTTTGCAAAGATTGTTCATGGACCTCTTCATTCATGCCAAGCAGATCATTCGGGGCTAAACTAGAATGGGAGTCATTTTAAAAACAATGCTTCACATGTATTTAATCAATGCATTTATGCAGTAAGTGCTGATTGAGTGACTTATTGTATGTGATTATTCTTGGTGTCTGGAATATATCAGGACATAAAACCGAGCAAGGGTCTTGCTTCCATAGGATTTATGTTCTTTATATCATGGAGTGGTGGCAATTTTGAGTTTTCTTTTGGCAGTAAAGATTGAATTTTAGTGACCTAGCATCTGGAAAAGAGCTGAGGAAGACACGTTTAGGGACAGGATGGGTTCCCACTGCAGTGTGCGGAAAATCCCCCAGCCCCTCTGGGTTCTTCTGGGGCTGGTTGAGCAAACAAATTAACATAGATGAGTAGGAGAAAAAGGATGGATTTAGTTTCATAAGTATGGAGTATTCAGATGGCTGTGAATTATAGAGTTAATGGGACAGACCAAGGGTTTTTATTCTTGACCTCATGAGTAGGATAGAGGCCTAGGGCCTCATGGAGAGAGGGAGTCTCACATGACGAGGAGAGGGTGATTCATGACAAAACTATAATCTCTAAATGGTTGCCCTGCCATAAAATAGCCTTCTTTGATGAAAAGATTATTTCTGGAGATGACCTCAAATATGAGTGAGCTTTATCCTTTAAGGTAATGGTAACAGTTTCTCTGGAACTGACCTTGGCTCCACATGCATGGTGACAATTGTGGGAAAAGCCTGCTCTTGGGAAGAGCCTCCTGCACATTAGGGAGGGCTTCTTCACAACATCATGGTAGATTGGGGTCCAGGAAACACGGGCCAGTGAGAAACTGATCCCGTCGTGCTGCTCACAGAGGGCTATTAGAGTATGTGGAGTCCAGTGTGCTGCTCTGTGGTGTTAGCCTCTGTTGTCCCCAGAACTTCTGTTAAAGTCAGTAACACACCTTGCCTTGGAGAGTGAAGTTCAGTGGAGCCTCAGCATGGAGCAGACTGGAACGAGGTGAGGATGGCGCACTCAAGAGGCGAGGGGCTAGCAAGAGAGACAAAACCAACTATTTGTAGCTCATAATATGTAAAATACATGTTATTTATACACGTATATATTATGTTAGATTTATTGCCAAATTTTTGTTTATCTGGGGTTTTATTAGGACTGCAGCCTGGAGAACACAGACCCAAGAAGCACTTGCACTGTGTCGTACCCCCAGTTGTCCCGGTGGTGACGACCTACACAAAAAAATGAGGGGTGGGCCTTGTTCACACTCTGGTCTGCTTTAAGCCAATCAGCTTTTCAGTCAGTGCTGTTCCACCTGGTAGAAAGTATATCAAGCAGTGATTGGTTGATCTTTAACCTGGTGGTCTGTGATTGGTGGCTTTGCTTCAGCTCCCTCCCCGAGGGGGATGTGTCTAGGTACCTGGGCCTGACCCTCCGCCTCTCCGAGCTGTTCTGGTTCCTCTGACTCAAATGACTCCTAATGTTTCTTATTTCTTATCAGAAGACTTTTTTCCTCTTCTACACACAGAAAGGAAAGTTTATTTCCATCTTGAAAAGCTAATCTACCAATAGTACAGTTTTATTGACCAGTTTTGCTACTCATTTGGCAGTATTATTCAAGCAATCTTTCTTTCCGTGACCACTGACATTTCTGTCTCTAATACACTCCTCGGAACCATTCTGGGGCTTCTGCAGCAAAGAGGGCGTGGCCTGTGTACATTCTGTGTGTGTTTCTAATTTTTGGAAGTTATGCTTTGACAAAGGGGAGGCTGGAGGGCCTGAGTAACTGTGGTAGTACTTTCCTTTTTCCACTTAATTTTCACAAAAACACAGCAGTTTAATATTATTGCTATTTTAATAGCAATACAGACTCCCCAAGGTTAAAAACTTGCTCATGGCAGGGGTAGGGTCCCAGCCCTGGTCTGCACTTTCTCTTCACTGTAAGGCTCTCCACAGCTGAAGAGCAGGTCTTAGGGAATGCAGAAATCTAAATCTTTACATTCTGCTCAATCCCTAGGATAAAGTCTCTGATATAAAATGCCCTCCATCTGTTGAACTGTAGTATTTATTTTTCTGTAGCCCCTTTGATTTTCTGTCTCATGCAGTGTTCTAGCTGATTCCTCAAAACGTCAAAGACTTAGGATCTGTGGTTTTGTGTCCATTGAACACTTCATCAGTTTGTGGCTGTCACCCTGAGGGAGGGCGTCCTGTATGCACACCATACTACTGTACCTGCATGGGCAAGTGAAAAGCAGAGAACTGTGAATCATCTTTCCTATTATAGAAAACATTCGTTCATTATTTAGCCTAAGATTGAGTTAGCAATTTTGGCAGTCTCAGTAATTGATCGTGTAAATTACATCGTGTCATTTACTTCATGACCTTTTGTTTGCTCCTGTCTTTGTGGCAGAAATGAAACAGAAATATGTCACCCAGATCTAAGAAATCCACTGAGAGAAGGGAAGCAGCTCAAATCAATTTTTGCATTTATTTTAATTCAAAGAAAAAGCACATTTTCCTTTGTAAAGTGGCTAAGCCGAGACAGCCAGCTGCAGATGTCTCTAGAGGACAAAAAAAAGTTAAAAACAGAGATCAAGATTTGACTGACATAGTCTAGGAAATGCATTAACACAGATGAGAGTCGTTTGAAAGTTTTAAAGTGAATTTCAGAACCATCAAAATAAAATCTCGCAATGACATGAGAAATAAAGCTGTATTTTTCAAAACAAACAGAACTGAATTTTGAAAGTGATTCATTCGAGTTTGGCTGGTCCACAAGGAGTTGAATTACACGGAGAGCTACTTGTTTTAGCAGCTGGGTGCTAAGATTGCATGAGGACAATGATAACACATGGAAATGAGACAAAATCATCTTCTAACACCAAGAATAGCACTCACCTCACCTGAAACTGCTGAGTGTGGAGCATCAAGCTGGCAGATTTAGGACTGTTCTGGGTGCTGAGGACAAACCCATTCAAATTTGTCTGGTAGACAAAGATTTCGTGTCCCTGCAGGAAGATGTCGCAGATGCCCATCGAGCTGTCTCTGGATGTTACCTTCAAATTAGTGCTCATGTCTGCTGCTGAGGACAAACAGAACCTTCTGCAGTATGGGTGGGGTGGTGCACCCAAGGGCTTGCTGGTCTACCTCCAGAGAGCAGTGCCTCTGGCTGTGAGCCAAGGAAGCACTGGTATTAGCCCACTTGGGCTTGGTTCGATCTAGCTCTGAGCCATCCGTGCAGCCAGAGAGGCTGAACTGACCGAGGTGAGATACTCAACTGAACTACTCACGATATCCAGCTGGGTGGAATCTAAAAGAGAGTGGCAAAACCTTCTCAAACCACATGATTGTTCTTGGAAACAGACTATGTCCTGGAGAAGATAAGAAGTTATTGGGGTTTCTACACCACAGGGATAAAGGAGTAGTTCTCAATTTTGTTTTCACTCATAACAAGAACACCAAAGACTCTAATGTTCTTACTTTCAGTTAAAATGCTATCACTTCGCAGTTAGTCCATGTACTCTATGTGCAGAGTTAAGCGGTATAAACATATGGAGGAAAGAGGTTTAAGGGCCTGTAGGGGTAGAGAGAGCTTGTGCTGAGTTGGAGCACATCTCTCCCTTTCACACCTCCAAGAGGTAGTGCTTCTTGGCAACCCTCCATTACGGCTTTGATTAAATTGAGGGTGATTGGCCTTTGACAAACACTAGTCATACTCTCATAGACTTATCCTGCCCCCACTCTGTTCCTTTGATCGTGGCTTTATTCATTCACTCAACAAATATTTAGTGAGCACCTATTATGTACCAATTTTCTGAATATAGAAAGGTACACAGAGAAAAGAAAGCATGAACTACATCAAAGAGGGGACAAAAGACGAGTCAACAGGTGATTATGCTGCAGTATGATACGTGCTGTGATTAGCCTGCTGTTTTTCATTAGCCTCTGCGTCACAATGAATAAGCTGTCCCTTGACAACTCCAAATGCATAGTCGTCCTACCTACTGAGATCCAGTTCCCAAGTAAGAACTAGCCTCTCTTAGGGAGAGGGACCAAAGTGCAAGTGGCCGTGAGAGCTGTTTTGCATGTACAGTGAGGCCAGACGACTGGTATACCCTTTCTCGCGAGTGGGACAGAACAAAACTGTCACACATCCCAGGTCGTCTCTAAGAGACACGTGAAGTAGGCCTCAGCGAGGACTGTGCAGAGTGCAGCAGGGCAGGTGCTCCCCAGAATTGGAGGGGAGCATGTGAGAGGCTTTTCTAAGAGCTGGGAGAAGTCCATGGAAAAGATGGCCCAAGATCAAATCCCCTGCTCTACACTGTCCTCAGAGGCCAACAGTGGAGTCAGGAGGATAATTGAGGAACAGAGAGACTGGTTTCCCTTGGACCTGTTGTGAAGCTCCCTGTTGGCTGTAAGAAGCTGAGTAGCTGAGGCACAGTTCGACTGCTAAGGCGTTGGAGGACCTGGAAGTCCTCAGTGCAAAGGGATGTTGGTGAGCCATTGTAGTCTCTGACACTTAGACCCCTGTCCTCATGGAACCTGCTGGAAAGATGTTTCTCACAAGCCATGAGCCACTCTGAAAGACTTGGGTCTTGGCTCCAGGCAGGTCCTGGTTCACGACCAGCACCCATTCATCATGTGTGAAGAACAGAGGCAGGAGATGGAGGGAGAGACTATCAACATCTGGGCAGACACAGGAATCAGAGACTGAAAGGGAAGCAAGGGGCCTGCAAACTTCACATATTTCCAATTTTGTCTAAAGTGAGAAACGCACAGAAGAAAGTACATGGCTGTGGGGTGTTGGGAGGGAGGCATGATGGAGAGAGAACCGACAGTGAAAAGAACAGGTCTGGTGGCGCAATGGGTTAAGCAATGCACTTATGAAGCTTCTGCAGCCACACAGCGCAAGTTCGATCCCCGGCCAGGGAGGGGACCCACAGGGCGCAGCAGACCTCTCCTGCCTCGCCCGCTGCTCCTCTCAGCAGTGTGTTTCAGTCCATCTGCCTGTTCAGTTCCCCACTCTGTCTCTATTGAATCCTCTCACCTCCCACCCAACACACACACACATCTCTGGCCTGTACCCCAGTGCTTGTATGCATCAATGAATAAATCTTTAAAAAAACAAAAAAGAGCAGGTGAGAGCAGCTGGATACTGGAGGGAACAGCTCAGTACTCTGTGCCCCAGAGTGAGGAGCCAGTGCTCTTTTCGTGTAACCAGAAGAGCGTGTGGCGTGCGCCCACAACTGCTGAACAAGACCGGGGCCCGGCCAGCCACAAAATGCCTTTGAAGCCATGATTCTGCAAGCCCCTTACAGAAGGTCCCTTTGTGCAAGTTTTTGTTCATGAAGATAAATTGGAAGCAAACCCTGCTTACTGCCATTGAACCGAAAAACCTTTCAGGCTTTATTAGCCAACTTGAAATGTTCCTTCTAGGCCTTCCAAGTGAGTTTAGTATTCTGTTGAGTCCAGGCGAGAGCTCTGGCACCTGGTATTTTCAGAAGGAGAGTAATCGCTCAGGAAAGCCTCCGGTCTTTTTCTGCAGTGCAGGGCTCTGGAGCCACGGTGATCCTCTCTTGCACTCTGCCTCCATCTGCGTGAAGTGGGAGCCTGTGAAATTACCAGTAACCAGGCACCATTTTAATGCCTTGTTAAACATGGTCTGTTTTTCTCTGCGTAACAGCAGCCCCCAGTTCTTTCCCGGTGGAAATACAACGTAGCATATTTCATGCACTTGCTTTTATGAGTCCTTTGGCTCTTGGAGGCTTTTCTTTACTTTTGCTCAGCCCACAAACCAAAGTGAGTATCTGTTAATATTTCCCCAGACCACCGTTCAAGAAAAGGAACTACTTGATGTGAACTGTTACGGCAGAACTCCTTGACAGTCTCTGGTTAGAATCCAGAGGCCACAGTGGCCACTGCTTTTGAAACTTTTTTAGCCCAAGAAACTCCCTGCTGAGTTTGTCAGCGATGGCCTGTCTGCGTCAGACTTTCTCAGGGATTGTGAGTGCATGAGTCTGGGGTAGGACCCAGAAACTGTATTGACAAATCCACTACCTGGCTCTGGAGCGGGTATGCGGTGGAGCAAACTCCCAAAACTCCTGCTGAAACAGTTCTTTCCCCTTATTCGTGAGGTGGTTGGTTCATGGGATAAATCCATTGATTCATTCACTCTCCTTACAAGCACTTACTCTGTGCCTCCTAGTTTGATTTTCCATTTCGAATGACTTTTCATTTAAATCCCATCATCAAGTTTCACTTCTTGTGGGCGAGAGGCCAAGGGCAAGGCTCGTAAGAGACCAAGCGAAGCTGGCTGCCACACTGGCCAGTGCAGCTGCAGGCGATGAGGTGGGAGGGACGAGGACCAGGCGGCTGAAACCAGCTGGTGGGGAAGCGAATCCAAGGATGACCCTCACCTAAGGAACTTGGCTATTTTTCTAAGCCTCCAGCAGGAGGGACCCCTGGCCCCATAAACGGGTTGAAACAATGTCAAGTGTTTAAGGGAATGGAGATTTCAACATGTGTGATCGGGAAGCTGAATGCGATCTTTGTTTGGAACGCCAGTGGCCCTCCTTCTGTTTTCTTTATTATTGTGCCGCGTCCAACAATTGTTGGGTTTCTGTTAGGACTTGAAAACTGCGGTCCCTGTGAGACGCTGTCTTGAAAAGAGGCCACATAGCTACAGCCCGCCAGCTCACGGCTCTCTCGAGACAAGCACGATTCCATCTAACTCAGATCAAGGAGCTAGGTGTAGACTCCTTCACGGGAGCCTCAGCTACCCCAGGGGCTGGGGCGTGTAAGTCAGCAGACCTGAGACTTGGTTGGTTGCTTGGCTTTTTAGTGTAATGTTTGGGGCGCCTCAGAAGAGTTGAACCAAGATGGGGTGGGGTGGGTGACAAGTGTCCCGGGGAGGAAGAGCACTGCCTCCCTTAGCCTCCTCTGGCCTCCCTTAGTGGGCCAGGCTGCTACAAAAGTCACACAGACGGGGAGCTTATGCCCAGTCGGGGCTTACATCTCAGCGCTCAGACATTTGAAAGTCCAAGCTCGGGAGCTGTCAGGATCTGCCGATTTCTTGCTGTGTTCGCACTGACCCACGTGCTGCTCTTGGCTGACTGCCTTGACTGGCGGACCTGAGAGAGACCAGGGCCGCCGACCGCCACTGGCTTAGCCTCGCCGGGTCTTGGGTACTGCCAGGCACAGAACCTCTGTCTGCTGCTGCACAGTCTCCTGGCACCACGTGCATCACCCCGGCCCCCCTGTCCAGAAAGAAGCAGGCTCATCGGGCGCTGCCCGGACCCTGCTGGAAACCAGACTGGCCGCAGCCCCGCGCTGGTGACAAGCGGGCAGTGGGCTCTCCTGCCTGGAGCACTGAGCACAGTGCTGTCGGGTCAACTGTTACTCTCCTCAGCTTGTGGGCGAGGAAACGATGGAACTTCTCAAGACTGATGAAGCTCATATCGGAACAAAGGTTTCTGTAAGCCAGAAAGCAGGCTCTGCCCCGTGGCATTTTGCTCTCCGCAGTGTTGCCCCATCTCACTGCACTTCGGTGTCTAACACAAATCCACACCCACTGCAGGTCCCTGACTGGTGTGTTGGCCTAGCCCTTTCCCCGTGCAGCACTGGCACAGGCTGGGGTGGGGTGGGGGGCAGAGAAGAGGCCTGTGAGTTATTCTCCCGTCAGCCTGAGAGAGGAAAATAAGTCTCATTGTGTCTTCAAATGCTGCACGGTCTGGTCCCTGCAGGGAAGTGCGTCGTCCTCTTGCACAACCATCTTGCTCACACCTGGTCAGTGAGGACCTTTGATGGTGAGGGCGATGGTGACAGCTAATATTTATGAAGCACACCTGACCGGCGCGGCCTCACGCAGTACCTACAAGGACCCTGTGAGGTAGACACCGTCGCTACTTCCCTTTTCTGATGATGAGACTGGGGCTTGGAAAGGTTCAGTGCCCAGTTCACATGTGTCGAGGGGTCATGAGGGATCATGCATTGGCTCAGTCTTTAAACACCTGCCACTTGCCAGCTGCTGCCCTGGATGCAGCAGGGAGCAGGACACAGCACAAGGTCCTCCTCCCCGAGGCAGCGGGGGACATGGGTGTGGCCAGAGGAGGTACTTACAGGGCATCTGAGGTCTGAGCAGGAGCTACATGGGCCAGAGGGAAGGGGTACACAGGGGAGGGACATAGTATAGCACAGCAGGGGCTGTTTGTGGGGCTGGAAGGTCAGTGGAGCTGCAGTGGACACAAGGGGAAGAATCAGGGACTAAAGGAGCCTGAGGAAGAGAGAAGTCAAGCCTTGCAAGGTTCTTGTGAGCTTTGGTCTTGCCCTGAGATCAGTGGAAAGCTATGGATGAGTTTTAAGCAAAGTGACAGAATCTAGGTTATAATTTAAGATCACCCTAAGTGACAAGCGGAGAACAGACTGGAAAGGGGCAAGAATGAGATAGGTAGGCAGCTAGTTGGCTGTTCTAGAAGTCTGGAAGAAGTGGCAGTGGCGCTTTAGAGACAGTGGTAGAGATGGGGGGAATTTGGAAAAAAAAATTGAGCAAGAAAAAAATGGGGAAAGTGTACTATACCTGATGTGGGAAATGAGGAAATGTTGTAAGGGCTTCCGATTCAGGTCTAAGAATCTCCAAAGCCTGCACTTCTAACCATTCAAGCATTTGGTTATTCAGTATTTATTTCAGCAAGATAGAATCAGGAACTGCACATATCAGTAGTTTAAATGATATTGAGCTGTATTTTGCACCTACATGTGAAGTCTGAAGATGACCAGGTTAGGGTTCTGCCATGTTAAGAACCCAGGCATCTGTCTTCTTCTTCTGCTTTCTTTGACACACAACTTCTACCTCCAGGTCTAAAATGGTACCTCTAGCTCACTTATTACACCTGCATGCAGCCAACAGGAGACAGGACAAAGAACAAAGGCATGTTCCTTCCCCTTGAGGTCATGTCTTGATAATTACAGACCAAACTTCTGATTCCAGCTCATCACTAGAACTCAGCCAATGGTTATACCAGCTGCATAGGAAGCTAAGCATTGTCACCTTTATTCTGGGCAATGAAGGGCCAAATTAAAATCAAGGGCTCATTCACTAAGAAGGGAAGGCTGACAGAGTGCAAGGGCAGACTCAGCTACAACCACTCACCCAGTTTTGTGCAATGCCAGACCACATGCCAAATGATGAAGTCAAAAGCAGCTTGAATATAATGAAATATAAACTTCTCTAGGCCCCAATTTTATGCATAATTTGCTGCTCCATTTTTGTCCAGTTGTTGGTCTGTTTACTAGGTTAAAAATACTAATCTTGAATATAAAATGGTACAGCCATTGTGGAAACAATTTTGTAGTTTTTCAATATGAAATTTTCCAAATTGTTAAGTGCTGTACAGGACAAATAAGACGAGTTGTTTGGCCAGTCCTGGCTGAGAGGCCACCAGTTTGAGAGTCCTGAATTTCAAGTGACTCCACTTTAATCAAAATAGCAGAACAATTAAAGTGTTCATTCTCCTTGTGAAGACTTGGTCCCCTGGAGGCACATGATTAACTGTGAAGTGCCTACTGTGTGCCAAGCAGAGAGGACACTAGAATGGTCACATCTTCTCATTTTCCTCTCTTATCATTCTATCCATTAGGCTTTTGTGGAGAAGTAAGTGAGAAGAAAGGAAAGAAAAGAAAAGTTTGGCATGTGTCTCATGCCACAAGTGGAGGGTAGAATTACACCCCCAAAGTCATTGTCTTTGTGCCCTCAGCAAGAGCCAGTGTCCCTATTCTTCACCGATGATGAGCTTTCATGTGCTGCTCTGTGGTGTTACTCTGTTAGGGGTGTGCTTTGTACTCCTCGTCACGTGTCCACGATGCAGGGCCTCCCTTTTTTATAAGATGAAGAAACTAAAGCCCAACGCCACTGGTCACTTACCCAAGGTCATGGAGTTCTCCAGTGGTGGGGCTGGGACTTGAATCCGAGTGTGCTGGATTCCAGAACACACATTTTTAACACCACACTGAATGAACAAGTGAATGAGTGAGAGAATGAATGAATGAATGAGTTAGTGAACTGAGATTCTGTTCCCGCTCTCCTTGACCCTCATGCTCCAGGCCTGTCCTCTCCTGGCTGGGAGACTTAAAGCCCAGAGTGACACTTTTGCCAGTTTCCCAGGGGTGTCCTGGAAAACTGGACATCCCTCTCTTCCGGCTCGGGGGGCTCCTCTCTTTCCTGGGCCTCCCTGGAGCTGTCAATATTTAGACGCGTGCTTTGCAACCTTCCTGCCACACTGAACCACTTGGCATCTTTTGCCTTTGAAACATGTTGGTGAAAGGAAAAGAATGGAGAAGGCGCAGGTTTTCTGCATCACAGGGTTGTTATTTACCAGCACTCTCGTTTCTGTTAATGTTTTCTAGACTCTCGTGTATAAGCGGAGCTCATAAAAGTGCTACTGTGTGGGAGGTCTCCATTTCCTCCCGATTAAGCATCCCCAGATGTTCCCAGCTCCTGACACTTGGGGCCGCCCTGGTTGCTTCCCTCACCTTCCAGCCTCACCTTCCTCTTTGTTCAGCCTGAGCTCAGGTGTGCCCCACCCTGGGGTCAGCTCATCAGTCATCTTCTCCAAAGCTGCACTCTGTGGCTGCCTGGGGATCTCTTCCTCCTTGATGTGGCTGAGCGCCTGCCACTGCTAGGTCTCAGAGCTCCCTCTCTCCCGAAGACCTGACTTCCTCGCTGCTTTTGAAGTCACGACAGCGTCCCCCGCGCGATCACACGTCCTCGCTGGCACACACTGCGTTGATGCCGTGGCTCCCTGCAGTTGCGGGCAACGCTGGGATGCAACCAGGAGTACTGTGGCCTCCAGACAGGGCCGGAGATCTCATTTTGGCAGGTGGCGTGCCCTAGGAGACGAGGGTAGTCCTAATAGGGGTGTTTGCTTTGCCCCTCAAGCCACTCAGGGCTAGCTCTGTGGGCTTAGAGGCTCTGAGGCTTGATCTAAGAACATCTCCCTCTGCCATATTCTGTGAGACAAGAAAATAAGAAATGTGTGGCTAAATTTCCCTCACCTGTAAAATGGGACAAGTATTGTGAGAATTAAATACATTAGCACATATGATATGCAGAATGACAGAGTTCCATCAAACGTTAAATGAACTAACTTCTCACCATTGATGTCAAAGTGGTAGCCTTACCTCGAGGGAGGAGCCCTGTACCCAAACTTGAGACCAGCACTCCCCTGGCTTAATGGTTGGGTCCATCCATCCTACCCCTGGTTTCTTCCCTCTGCTTGGCCAACAAGCTTAGTGTCCTGTTACTTCTTAACTCTATCCTTTCATTAAAATTTTCTATTCCAAAAATTTTAATCAAGCATGAGAATAACAGTGTCATCAGCAACCTACCCACCAGTTTCAACTATTAACACTTTTCCATATTACACATGTATGTTTGCTGAATTATTATAGACTACTACAGACATAATGACCCTTCATCCCAACATACTTCAACAGATACCTCCAAAATGAATCACTCTTTTACACAACTGTAATGGTTGCCTAGCCTAAATATGTTAGCCTAATATTACTATCTATCGCATGTCAAAATGTCCCTATTTATTTTCTAACTATATCTTGTAATATTTTTTGGAACAAGGATTCAATCAAAGATGATTTTTTTTGGTTTGTTTCATAAACCTTTCAAAATCTAGAACAGACCACTCCCCAGCCACGCCCTCAAGGCAGGAATTCCACCTGCCCATCACACACAGACTTTCATTCCACTGAATGCTCCATTTGACCCCAGGGCTCACAAGGTGACCAGCCAGACCTCCACTCAGTAAGGTAAAGGTGCCACTGGGTAAGGTGCAGGTGCCACTGGGTCAGGTGCAGGTACCACTGGGTAAGGTACGTTGGTAAGGTGCAGTCTTCCCCTTTGTGATTAGCCAGTGAATGGGGTGAGAGGTGTCTTTCCATTTCCCCTATTCCTTTCGTTCTTCTGGGACCGAGGAATGAAGACTCTTCTTGGTACTTTAGGAACAACCTTTGGCTCTAAAAAAAAAAAAATGGACTTCTAGGTGACTGACCAAATTAGATGTTTAGAAAATGGAGAAGCAATGAAGGCAATAACTAAGCAGAATTATAGTTGATTAATCAGGTATATGAGGATGTTTATCTAGGATCAAGCTAGTTCAGTACAAATCCCAGCTCAACTACTACAACATCTGTGACCTTGGGCAAGCTTCTTAATGCCCTACAGTTCAGTTTCCTCATCTGTGCAATTAGAATTAATAGACGAATCCTATAGGTTCCTACAGGTTCAATCCTATAAGAATCCTATAGATTCAATGTGACAATTAAATAAGATAGTCTATAAATCAACTTGCAAAATATCTAGCACAGAGTAAATATTTAATAAAAATTTGCTATCAATCCTGTCTTTAAATTAGGAAATCAACTATTCTGAGGTGTGTAGAAGTACTGTTTTTAAATGCAGATAGAATATTCTCACTGAAAATTTTTCATTGATTCTAATACTTTTTACTAATCCTTTCACTGTTGTCATTTTAGAGTTAAAATTTCTCTTATAGACAGCAAAAGTGATTCCCATTCACTGATACTGCTCCCCCAAAAGGGGAGAGGAAGCCCCAGAGTCAGATGTCTGGGACATCATCTTTCATTCCAGGAATTAGGCAGGAGGTGGGAATGTTGCCACTTATTTATGCGGCTTCCTGAGTCGCAAACTGAGGGATCAGAATACACCTTTACCAGCCCCTCAGAGCCCACTGTCTATGCTGCCCCAGGGCATTTCAAGGATGGGCCATATCTTCCTGGTTGGAGTGGACCTGGTGTTTTGAAGATATTTTGGTATTTGTGAGACAACACCACAAATATTTCAGAACACTTAAATAAAGCAGAATAGACTCTAAGACTAAACACAGATGATTTCTGACCTAGCCACAAATTTGGAACATCCAGGTGAGAAATGCCAACTCTGAGCAAATGGGAAACCATTTTTAAAGCCTCTCTTGGTTCCTAAAAGCTCATTTCAACAGCTGGTTGAACAGTGTCACCAACGTAGTTGACAAACCACTAATCAGATCAAGTTCTTCTATTAATATCCTTTTACCTGAATGAACATTTACATTTGGCCCCAATCCAGCTGTTGCTGCTACCAGATGGTTTATAGATGCGTGCTGAGACACATTTGAAAACTAACATCTGGAAATCTTTGAATCACATTCTTCTTGCTAAAACATCCCTGGGGGAACAAGGGCCTCAAAAACGAGAAAAATCCAAACTTTTAATGCATATGGTGAAGGATGTGAGATATCAAAGCTTTGCTCTCGATTAAAATTTCCAGAGAACAAAATAGAAATTGGCCTAAAATTCTAATTGGCAAAAACAATGCCATTGTGGATAAAAAGAGTATCACCTTTTGAATTGTCATGAAAATGTCATTTATGAGATTGCCGACTTTAATACGACAGCCTTTCTGGATTGTTCCAAGGATTAATGAAATAACACACATGAAAGTGCTTTTTGAAATGAATACTTAATAAAATGTAACATTAACACATGCTTAGTCCCTGCTCAGGACAAACTATTTGACCAGAACAATCATGGAGTAAGGCAAAGAGAAATCATTGGTTTGGGCAGATATAAAATCACAGCTCAGTCTTGATTTTCAGACCAGGTATCAACTTGCATTACAAACCTAGGGTAGGGGTGAGGAGGGGGGTGGAGAGGCAGTTCTAGCTTTTACTAACTTTGCAAATATGCTAAGTAGTATTATCTGAATACTCTACACAGAACATTTTCCTTCTTTCCTTGTGAGTTTTAGACTTTCTTGGGTCATGGGATTATTACAAAGGGGATGTTGGAGAGCCAGTCCTGAGAGTAATGTGGACAATGTGCATACAGTAGACCTCGATAAATATTTATTAAGTGAAGGAATGAATGGATGATTCAGTTCACTCATTAATGTACTAGTATATTTCAAATTATGTAAATACCATTGTACTTTGATTATCTAGTGCTCCAAAACTTAATGGCTTAGAACAGTGGTGTGCATTTCTCATAGAGTGTTTGTTGATGGATGATTCTGGTTTCCCCAGGGATCAACCAGTGGCTGCTCTCTGCAGGCAGTTCAGCGGATGCCTGGACCCATAGTTCAGCTGGGACAGTGGGTTCTCTTCTCCCCTTAGGTGTTTCACCTCGTAGATGGTAGACTACGCTCCTAGTGATGGCAGTGGGTTCTAAGATGGCAAAGCCTCGTGGGCAATTACTTACCAAACTGCTGCTTGTGTCAAGTTTGTTGCTGTCTCTGTGGCCACCGTAGGTCACATCACCCAAGTCCAGAGTCCACGTGACAGGAAACTAAACCAGGATGTTTGATTCTTTGCAGACCAATTGTGAGATAATTTACAATGCTGATTAATTATACATTCCTTTAAGAGTTCAACTGAATACATAAGAACTTCTAACATCTTACAGGTTCCCTCACTAATTAATTACATGAAATCCTTGGTGCATGTATCAGCAGCAATTATGTTTTTGTGTGTGCCTGTTGAAACATAATTTTGAAGATTTTAGGAAATTTAAAACCTTGCACTAATATGAACTTGAACCAATAGAGGGAAACTACTTAAACTTTTATTTTCATTTGCTATATACTGTGGTTATATTTTGTGGTCATTTAATGGACATGATCATTTTTGCCACTTTAAGAAGGTATAAAGGGGTTGGGTAGTAGTAGAAAGTTGAGTTTTATGTATTTGAGGTCTTTTTTAGTTTGCTAAAATGTATGCATGAGTCAGAGGTCAATTATCTATCTCCGAGTTTTCTTTGTAAAACAGAAATTAGTTACTTTGATTAAAAGCAATGATAATGCAAAAATTAAAACTATATAGAAACAACTCTATGTGTTTTGTTTTTCAAGAGAAAAAGGACAGTTTTGTCCTAAAATGTCAGTTTATTCTAGTCAGCATAAAAATGAAAGACAAAACTGGACAGAAAAGAATTTTATTTGCCCTGCTTTAAAGCATCTCAGTTAGAAAATAAATGACCAACTGGGTTAAAATTTTGATGAATTTGCTTCCTTGGTTTATTGATTAATGCCTTTGTCTGTAATGTGAAAGGTTATGATTTACCATCTTTGTAATCACCTAGAAATCAAAGATTCCATGTCTTAGGTAATTTTCTTTGCTTTATGTTAACTTTATGATGCTTTTAATTATTAAAAAGCAGTGTTTCTTCACTTGTGAATATACTAGGTTTCTATAGAACTGTATTTTTCTACATTTACTTTAAATATAGTGTTTTAGTTAAGTTCTGTTGCTCAGTCATAATGCTAAAGCAAGTGACCAAATTTCTCCCAACAGCCTTTTTTTAAAAAAACAAAAAGAAAAGATTTCATTTATTGATGCATATAAGAGCTGGGGTACAGGCCAGGATGGGGGCTGGTGGTGAGAGGATTCACCGGAGACAGAGCAGGGAGTAGAACAGACAGATGGACTGAAATCCACTGCTGAGGGGAGCAGCGGACAAGGCCGGAGAGGTCTCCTGTGCCATGTGGGTCCCCTCCCTGGCTAGGGATCGAACTCTGCTGCAGTAGCTGTGGAAGCCCCACAGTATAGCGTTCAACCCCTTGTGCCACCAGGGAGGCCTCCAACAACCTTTTTTATTTTGTTTTCCCAAGGTCAGTTCCTAAGTTCAGAAAAAAAAAAATCCAGAATATTACTTATACCTAAATCCTTCTTTGGGATAACCCAGAGGCCATGGAAAATGGCAATAACTTATTTTCTTGCTTTATAAGAGGGTAAATATAAGAAATAATTTCTGAATTAGCTCAGCATTATTGTAAGGGGTGCATAGGAAGAAAAACCAAACCATAAAGAACACTTACCTGAATGCATTTGAAATAAGCAAACTATTTTTTTAAATTCTTTTTTAAATTTGGATTAGTTTTCTAAATTGGAAGTTTTATGGGATTCCCCTGGAAATTTTTCAGTGTGCTCATTGTCTCTTGTATGTTTTCAATGTCAAGGGAAAACACTGATTTATCTCAAATGTGCCTCCATCGAGGCTGTTATTTTCCTATATTTTAATATGATTGGTTACTATAATAAATCAACCTCAGCCTTTGGGTCTTTGTTATTTAAAATATTTTTTTGTTGTACTCAAATGCTCTTATTTGGAGACAGCTCTCCAATAAGCTAGAAGCCAGAGTTGTACCTTCAACTAAGAAGAATCTCAGAGCTTCCTGGAAAGAATTGCCCTGGAGACACTCAACTATTGAGTCTTTCAAGAACAGACTCTTGGGCACAGGCTTCTGAGTTGGCACTGAGCTGACAATTTCAGGACTGGGGAGGAGAGGGGGAGGAGGAACCAAGAGGGGATGGGGCACAGTGGGCTGTGGGGAAGGGCTTGGATGCCTTGCGGGTGGGAGTGGCCTGTGATGGGCAACTGAGGAGGTGTGACCTTATGCTCTGAATCAGTGTTGTAAACCGATGTTACCACAATAAGAAAAGGAGCTGTTCTTTTACCTTTGTAAATAGGGGTATTAGAAATATTTTGCTTTGCTTGATGGCTTTGACTTACATGAGTTACATGGGAAAAGTCTTCAAATCAGTGAAGATATGTAACCTGTTGTATATTCAATTGCATAGATTAAATATTATTAATATAGCTATTTCAGGAACTGGGTGCATTGTGGGAAACCCCAGATATTTGTCTCCTTGGCTGCAGTAATGTGGTTTTTTTCCCCTCCAGGAAAAAGTGGGTCAAAACTCTAATGAAATATTCTGCTTGATTTTCTGTATTGTCAGGGTCCTGAAGGTTCTTTGCCTGACATTAAAAAAAGAGCATTTTGATGTTAGCGGGAACAATTTTCAATTGTATTTAAATATTTAACCGGCCCCAACCTTACATCTTTATTTTGCATAAAGCATCTTCTAGGCCATGGGATGCATATTCAGATTTATTCTTGGAGATTCCTTACTTTATACTTATTAATTCTCAATATTTGAAGAAAAAATACAAACTGAGATTATTATATGTTAACCTCAAGGTCTTTCACATTTAATGTGCCATTGAAATAACCAAATTTCCTTGACAGTGCATCTTCCATTTTATGACCATTCATCAGAGCTTTCATATTTGAAAATGGTCAGTTATAAAATATCTACACCCATTAGCCGGAGGCAGCTAGGAGACATGGACGAACCTAAGTCTCATTAGCATGTCCAACAGCTCTGGGTGGAGGCCTAAGATGCTAAGGAGACCCGGGAAGGATGAAGCCCGCAGCCCATCTGTGCCTGTCCCAGGTGGCCCAGCCTAGAGCATGCTCTGTGGTGGCTCCTGCTGCCCCTCCCAGGGACCTAGCCCAGAGCCAGGCCCCGCTGTTCTCCGGCTTGGAGCGAGGCCCAGGTGTTACAGGGCAGGGAGAGGAGCACCTTAGAACCCTTAAGTTTGCCTTTTCTGAATGGGTTTTGCCATTTGCCGTATTAAGACAAATATATAAAACCTTTAATGGAAAGGAATTTTAATATAACTAGGGTACAATAAAGAAAGAACAAAGAATATAGTTACTAAGTTAAGCATCCAAAGTTACCCATCTCCTTGAGGGTAAAAGTTCAGCCAAATAGGATTGGCCTAAAGCAAGGCCCAAAAACCTGCTGCACATTTAAAGGACCTTTCAGTAGAGACCCATAAAAAAGGGTCAGAAAGAGTCAGACAAATCTGGGAGGAAAAGAGCAAAATTAAAATTAAGATGATAACTGCTATTGTTCACCTCCCCACAGGTCTCTCACCTACATTTGTTCCAACCAGTCCAAGACCAAAAAGCAAGCACAATTTCTTTACATGTTTTTTTGCTTCACGTGCCTCTTCCAAGTCTTCTTACTATTCTCCATCTTCTTTTTTCTTCCTTTTTTCCTCTTTGCAAGAATTTTCTTTTCCTCCTCAGCTCCACCTACTTAAGGCAAAACCAAACTTTTTAAAACTTCCCCTTTTCCTAAAACCACCCTATTACACAGGGACCTGGCATACTTCTGCGTGGGACCCACCTTGACTGTCCTGGCTTGAAACCCATGGACTCTCCCAACATTTGTTGAGGACTAATTGGTGAAGCCAAAGACCCTCTGTGGAATCTAGGAAGGAAGGGAAAGGGGAGAGGGAGGGAGGGAGGGAGAAAGGGTAACTGGCCAGAGGGAGAGAGGGGCTGAGGGAGAAGTGGAGAATTGATGACTTTTGCAGCTAAGAAAAAAGTGTCTGGTTAATATTGCAAAGGAGAGTAGCTTTTAAAACCAGGGGACAGAGGTCAGCTTTAAGCATGTGATAATGCTACCTCTTAACCACAATGGCCCATTTTGGGATCTGCCAGACCTGCCTGCCCTCTCTCCCTTCCTCCTTTTGCTCCCCTCCAGCCCTCTCTCCCAGGAATGGAAACTGAAAGCCTGCACTTGGATTCCCCACCTAGGAGCCTTGGGTTCCCTGTCTGTGGAGTGAGAGATACAATATCCACAGTCTGTTACAGTCTGTAGAACAACTGGCCCAGTTCCTGAGGAGAAGTAGAAGGTAGCCATTGTATGTTATCAGCATCACTTTTCCCTCAGGGCTTCCAGGGCCTATTGTTATGTTAGTTCGTGAGTAAGCTGCCGACCTGCAGGCTCCCTAGAGATCTGCCATTCTCAGTGGCTGCTTCTGCTTCCCGCTTCTACCTCTGCAGCTCTGGAGGACAGTTGTCCTTTTCCCAGCTGGGAGTGGTCTGCTTCTGGGCTCCTTGCAGGCCCTGGGCTCCCGGGTGATACACCCAGACTGGGAGTTGGCGCCCCAGACGTCTGCAGCATCCCATCTGTGTTTTAGAAGCTGCTGCTGAGACCAGAGATCTGGCTACAAGGTGTGGCTCCTACTGGGGGGTTGCAGTGTACCCCATGTTCCAGAAGAGCCAGCTGCCATCTAGAGGAAGCCAGGGGAGGTTGAGCGGCTGCAGGCCCCATGACAGCCCCTCACAAAGTGCTTCAGTGCAGAGCAGAATTGGCTCTGTGGGTTCTCTTCCCTTGGAGGGCTGGAGAGGAGGGGGCGTGAGCTAGAGCCGCCCCATACTGGGGCCCCTGGACACCAGGGACGAGGGACCACAGCTTCTCCACAGGGACTCGGTGAGCCCTGGAGAGGGCCTGTCACCATCTGAGCATCCTCTTCCACTCCGTGGAGACGGTCAAGTTCTGGACAGAGAGGGTGTGGGGAGGAGGGGGGCTGCCCGGTCGCCCCTGTGCTGACAGCGGCTCAGAGGCTGCATGAGCTTGGGAAGGGGCAGGCGGACAGGAAGTCAGAGGTGATTGTGGGGTTACCACTTACCTAGAAAGGTAGAGGGAGGCTTCGATCCCAGAGAAAGGCTACAGGACGCACCTGATTCTGCAGGGCGCCCACCATCTGGGCCTCACCTGAGCAGCAGCGCTTGGCCCCTGCAGGGGACTCTGGCACCTGAGCCTCGTGTGGCGGAGCGGCCCCGCGCCTCAGCACAGCCTCCCACGGCCTTTGGACATTCCCGCCTCCGTCTCAGGACCGGCCTGTGCAGCAAGGGCCACCGGAAAGTCGAAAGCTCCTACCGCCCCTAGATCACTTTGCCTGACAGAACCTTCTTGGCGTGGCTGACAGTCCGAGGCAGATGCTCTGGTCATCTGCCATCTTGGTCTTCCCCTCGCCATGAGGAAGGGCTAGCACAAAGCCTTTCACAGAATTCAAGAATTGAAACAGGCCTGTTAGGTGTCCGTTCAGTTTTGACTGAGGCGGCAAACTGGAGATTTAGTGTGTGTTTGGCGCCACCTAGCGACCCGTGAGCCACCTGCCGCGCGGTGGGACCTGGCTCTCCTTGGAGACGTTCCCAGAGCTGGAGGGCGTGGAAGTCACCTGGGATGTTTGTTAACGATAAGATTCCTGGGCTCTAGACAACAAGGTTTTATTTTAATTTATTCTGGGGAGAGGGGAGTATTTGTCTAGTTAGCATCTCTGTGTCGGTGGGACAGGACTCAGAACACAGCTCATCGAGGACTGCACCTTCTCAGTGTCCTGTTCTGCATGGAAATAACTGCGTGTATTGCCTGGTCTTAGACCCATGCGACTACGCCTGCATCTGTGTCTTCAGCAGAATCTCTAGGGTTCAGACCGGTGTGTTTGGGCTGCGTGCTCTGTGTCTCTGGAAACAGACACAGCCAGCACCGTCCCCTCTGAATCCTTGGTCTCTGCCCTTTATCCCCATGTCCCCCTGTTGGGGGTCAGACACTTTTGTTCTATTCATGTCTTCCTAGGTTTCCATTCACCACTACAGGTCTTGGGATTCTTCAGCGTCCATAATCATGGGAATCAATTCTTGATCGTTAATTAATGTTATTAATTATATTAATAATAAAATTACTTTCATTACAGAACTAATTCTTGATTACAGTATATGATTCTTAATTATATGCTATAATGAATTATAATTTATAATTATAATTAATAACTGTGAGTCATGAAATAATCCTATTGATTCTCTTTCTCTGGAAAACTCTAATACAGATTTTGGCACAAGCCCAGTTGATCCATGAAGTGAAGCATCACAACTCTTTTACCTTCTTTTGGCCTTTTAAGTGCCACCATATTCCCCAACCAAATCTCAAACCCAGGAATTATCCCTGAATATCTCCTCTTTCTGACTGTCCCACACCATCTCTGTTCATTCAGTGTTTCATTCTGATTTTGCTTAGTGAATTTATACCTCTCCCTTCTCTGCTCCTATTTCAACTCAGGCCCTTATCCTTTGGCAGGCCAAGCCTATCCTCCTGACTGGTTTTACTTGTTTTCTCATGCCCCTTCTTAAATCCATTCTCGATGTTCCAGAGAAGCTATGTGTTCCTTGCTTCCCTGTTTAAATGCCTCAAAAATTTCCTACTTCCTAGAGCAGGTTGGCAAGCTTTTCCTGCAAAGGGGCACAAAGTAAACATTGCAGACTTTGCAAGGTATCTGGTCCTGATCACAACTACTTGGTAATAATGATTTTGGACCATCACAAGCAATATCTAAAATGGAAAAATTCACTGGGCTCAATAGGAGAATGGAGAAGTCAGCAAACCGAAGAAATGATCCAATGTGAAGATCAGGGAGCAAAGAGACTTTATGAAAGGAATAGCACCCCAAGTGTCCAAGAAACAACATGAAAAGTATAATATTTGCTCTCACTGGGGTGGCAGAATGAGAGGAAAATTTTCTATATATATGTAAAACATGTATGATAGGTAGATATGGACATATTGACCTATATATAATATCATTTATATATGTATACGTGTGTATATATGCCAAACACCTCCCAAATTTGATGTTTGATGAAATGGAAATGAGTGATATTGACAAATATAAAATATACAGTGAATCAAACTAGATAAATTCATAATCAATATGCTGATAGCCAAAGATAAAGAAAAAAATTCTTGAAAACAGTAAGATGAAAATGATCTATATACAGGACAACAACGATTCAGGTGACTGTGGATTTTTCACAAAAGTATTTGAGCATGCTGAGTGCTCTTTTTCTTCCTCTCCCTTCCTGTCTTCCGCTCTCCCTCTCCCTCTGTCTCCCTCTCACACACAAATCATCAAATAAACTGAACTTCATTGTGCCAACAGAAGAGGGCGCTGTTGAACTAAGAAACGCAGTCAGCAAGCAGTCAGCAAGCAGTCTTAGCCTGACCGCCCACAAAGCAGAAAGTGAGACCAGCGCAGGATGCAGATCACTTCAGAAGTGATCTCAAGGAACAAGATTTAGGGACAGAGGAGAGAAAGGGTAAAAGCAAGGAGGGATGGCCAAGGCCACATTAATGAGCTAACTCCATTTGCTGGTGACTCTCTGTGGAACTCTATAGAAGACAGAATTGTCTGCCTGGGCAAGAGAGAGGAGCATTTAATCCCTGCTTTTAATTTAATTTAATCCCATTGGTTCTTTGGCAACCATGGACATGTGCAGTTCGGATCTCTTTCCAGAAAGAGCTTGCCATTTCACTGCAGGCGCGTTGCTTCGGGGCCTTGGGCCTACGTCTGGCTTCCAGGCTGGCCTAGCTCTTCTGGGCTCCCTGCTTGTGCTGTTATTCGGCACCCAGTTCATAAGAGAGCATGGCGGGGCGCCTAGGACCGCACCGCGCCTGCCGGGTGTGGGACTCCCTAATTGGCAATGTTTGAGTCAGGCCTTCTCAGGTGCCGCAGCGCTGAGGCTCCCTGTCCAGCCCTGCTTCCTCCTGCCCCTTTGCAGGTGTCTGATCTGCTTTGTAGTCTGAAGCCTTTTCCTGCCTGACTCTGCCCCCTCCCCAGTTTTTTTTTTAATATTTATTTATTTATGCATACAAGAGCTGGGGTATAGGTCAGAGTTCTGGGAGGTGAGAGGAGTCACCAGAGAGAAAGTGGAGAGCAAAACAGGCAGACGGACCGAAACACACTGCTGAGGGGAGCAGTGGACAAGGCAGGAGAGGTCTGCTGCGCCATGCAGGTCCCCTCCCTGGTGGGGGATTGAACTCACGCTGCTGTACCACGGATTTTTCACAGTGTGGCTCTCAACCCGCTGTGCCACCAGGGAGGCCCCCCTCCCCAGTTTTAACTCTCACAGACGTTCTACCCAAACAAACGCCGTATGCACTTGCTGCCATGTCTGCTGCTGCTTCCTGGGGGATTCCGCTGGGTTGCTCCCCCCACCCCCGTGGCGCCAACTGCCTTTGCACTTCTAGGTGGCTGAGGGGGCCAGGTGGGGTGGTGCAGGTGCTGCCCACATCTGCCCGTGCCCGTGAGTATCCTGCCTGAGAAACCCCAGGGAAGAAAGACAGAAGCACCTGGGAGGCCAAGGCCAGATGCTGTCAGTTCATACTTGTGCCCAGACAATCGCCTCAGCAGTGGAGGAAAATGGGACCTGGGAAGACGGGAGCCAGACCTGAGAGGGGCCTGCACTGCCAGCGCCCCCCTTCAGATCAGCCTGATGCTCAGGTCCAGGGTCCTCAAGAGCCTTGAGGATGCGGTCAGGCTGATCAAGATTTACTTATCATTTTTTTTAAAGATTGATTTATTTATGCATGCAAGAGCTGGGGTGCAGGCCACAGTCGCAGGAGGTGAGAGGACTCACCAGAGACACAGTGGGGAGCAGAACAGGCAGATGGACTGAAATCCACTGCTGAGGGGAGCAGCGGGCAAGGCAGGAGAGGTCTGCTGTGCCATGTGGGTCCCTCCCTGTCCGGGGATCGAACTCGTGCTGCTGTGCCGCGGATGCTTCCCAGTGCAGCACTCAACCCGCTGCACCACCAGGGAGGCCCCATGATAGTCAATTGAGATTTAGCAAGATGAACTAGAGTGCATCTGTGGTAACTGGTGCCAAAGTGTTCATTTATTTTCATCATGCTGCCTCTCCACCATACCTTCCAGAGCCCCTTCTGCTCAGCCAGCACAACCTTGGGTCCCGCTGCTTGCAGACCTTCTCAGCGCCCTTGTCCCGCTGTGGGAAAGACCTGACTCGTTCCAGACTAACGTCACCGGCTGTATACCAGCAACCTACTCTAGCTCCTCATGACAGCCGCGGCTGCCGTCCGGTCAATGATGCGACTCTCTAACGCCTTCTTTGCTGTGTCTCTGCTGCCATCCGACCCCGAATGGCCGGGAAGCCTTGCAGTTCAGTTCCAGTGGAATCCTCAGTGTCCCCTGGTGGAGTGCAGGTGATGCCCCGCCCCTATTCTCTCAACTTCCCCCCAGCCCCCAAGCAAGAGGCATGTCATCTCTCCTCTTTGTAAATATAGTACTTCACCCATTTTTTAAGAGCAACATTTTGGCTGGAGGGTCAGGAATCCCCCACATAGGGGACCCGAGAAACGATTCTCTGCTCTGTTGGCCCGTTGGGATTTGCCTTCTTCTGTGACTGCCCCTTTATAGGCCAAGGTGGACAGGAGACCTCCGGGCAGCGTGGTCCCTCGGCATGGCCTGTAGAATGGGTCAGGCCCCCCCATTTAGAAGGCGGGAGTATCCACATGGACCGTTCTTAGCTTTGAGGCTTCAGCAGAAATTCTGAGAGCACCATACATGTCCAGTTGAGGATGAAAAGATGTTCAGCCTTATGGTAATCGTAGAAATGCAAATGAAGGCAATAAAGAAATATCCTTTTTGACCCAGAAAGTTGGGAGAAATTAATAACAGCAATAACCATCAGTGTCAGGTGCGGCTGGAGCCAGCTTGCTGAGGGCTGCTGAGAATTCGGTTATAATTTTTTTTGGATGAGAAAAGGAGGGTTTTGTTCCTGAAAACCACTCATTACAGTTCAGTGTGTGCTTTTTAAATTTAATATGCAATATATTAAGTTAATTTTCAAAGCCTAATTTATCTTAAATCCTCAAGTTGAACCTATAAATCATCTTGTTCTATTTACAAATCTAGCAATTAAAAAGAATTCATAAAACCATTTCTACTGGCTCTTTGATCAATGCTCAACCAACTTAAGTTTAACAGATTAAATCCTTCTTAAACATTTACTCCACTTATTTTTTAATTAATCATATTTCCTCAGACATTTGAAAGTATGAACACAAATTTAATATATTGGATTCTTCCAGGCAGTGAAACTCCTGTCGTGGCAGAATTAACAAGCAATATTATTCTCTAATTATGCTAGCTTTGTAAATTAATAAATCAGCCTTGTAACTAAGGTATTTCCAATTCCCTCACACATTTCTAATATCTTAAAAACAGAAGAGCAGACAAAGCAAACAAAGTAACAGTGATTTCCAGACTTGTTATGAATTACATACAATATAAACTACTGGAAAGAATTCTCCCTCCAAGTGTTCTTTTTCTCTATACTTATCTGTGTACTGGTCCAGGATTATCAATTGCTCCCTCGGACAAAGGAAACAAACCATTTATCTCAGTCAAATGATCCTATTCTAGGTTCAGGTTAAACTGGACTAATTGTACTGTGTGGTTTAGACACACCTGCATTCTATATTACTAGCGTACACATTTCTTCTAGAATACTCTGCTGACACAGGTGGAGGTGATGAGCCCTGCTGGATGGTCCTAAAATTAATGGAACGTCATTCATCCCCCCCTAGTGAGAGTCTCACCTGTCCCCTACACCAAACTAGAGGGAAATGTGCTGGCTCACTTCTAGAAGTTCTTCCCACTGAGGGCAACAGGCTGCAAAGACAAACTTCCTTCTTTGTAAAATTTAACTCTTGGTTTTAAAACAAGGCCCCCCCCTTTCTTTTAAAGATTTATTTATGCATACAAGAGCTGGGGTACAGGCCAGAAGTTCAGGGGGTGAGAGGATTCACCAGAGACAGACTGGGGAGCAGAACAGGCACATGGACTGAAATCCACTGCTGAGGGGAGCAGCGGTGGGCAAGGCTGGAGAGGTCTGCTGTGCCCTGTGGGTCCCCTCCCTGGCCAAGAATCTAACTGGTGCTGCTGTGCCCTGGATACTTCACAGTGTGGCGCTTAACCTGCTGCGCCACCACGGAGGCCCTAAGAACAAGCCCTTTGATAAACTCAGCGAAGGAGTGCTAGATAGCATAGTCTAGATAATGAAACTTCTAGAAACAAAGCCGTTTCATTCCAAAGCTAGCCAGGGTTGCAATGCACATTCGTACACACTTACATGCTCATCAGTTATGCTGGTCTATCATCTAGTTTAGCCTACTGCCCACTTCTCACTTCCCCGCCTGCCGGGGGGAGTCACAGACACACCTTCCTGCCTTCAGTGCCCTCACACACCCTTGCACGTGGTTCCTGACACCTGTTTTTGTGGGTTCCAAGCCTTGGGATTGTTTTCTGCTTCCCCAGAGGAGCTGACAGTGACCTGCACAAGTTAGTAGTATTTTGATGTTACCTGTTCTAAGTGTGTCTGAGTCTTGATGAGACACAGAATCACAGTCACTCAGTCCTTAGATGATCGATTCAGCTCCTTCTCCGTGAGCAAAGAAAGGAGCTGAGTCCAGGTGTGAACCTCCTGCAGAAGCACACGCTGGGAAGCCATGTGCCCAGGTGGGAGCCTCAGAGGCCTGGCCTGGTCTTGCAGGGTCTCTAAACCTTCCTGCAGCCACAGCCACAAACACAGCGCTCCCGCACGCTCCCGCACGCTTGGAACCCACAAAAACAGGTGTCAGGAACCACATGCAAGGGTGTGGGCACTGAAGGCAGGAAGGTGTGTCTGTGACTCCCGTCGCCACTTCACCTCTCCTCGGCACGCTGGGCTCGTGGGCCCATCTTTCCACTGAACAGCCCCTTGAAGGTGCACGAGGAGGACTTTATAAGCGAAAGCAAGCTCTCCTGTGCCCAGGACCCCCAGCAAATCCACACCAACATCCAGACCCGCCCTTGGCGCCCAAGACTCGGTTAAGACTTTAGTTTGCTTCTTGCTCTCGTCTTTGGCACCACGTCTTCCTTCCGCGCTCTGCAGGGAGAGGCCCCGTGAGTCTCCCTCGCCTTTGAAGGCCTGTGCTTTCCTGGAATTCAGTTTCCTGGAATCGCCTTGTGAACTCGGATCCCTCGTGCGCTCTCTGAAAGTCATGATTTTGTAGCTTATCCAACTTTTCCTCATCATTAGGGTGGGAACACATTTTTCTCTGGCTTTCTTCATCCTGAGAGGACATCTCCTTCTTGGTGGTCAAAAGAGGTGACTTTCTTACGTGACACACAGACAAGCCCCTGCAGAGGTGAAGTGAGGGGGTATGCCTCCTCGGTACCTGAGGAAGCTGGGGCTCAGAGCCACCAGACAGACAGAGGGGGGCCTCATGGAATGGGTGGGAGAGTCAGGAGGAAGGCCGAGGCTCCACAGGAGAGCTCGCATGGGAGACAGGCCCGGGGCAAGTGCCAGAGCTGACCTCTGTTAGGTGCCGGAAGGCAGTGGCCAGGAAAGCCTGGCTGGCCAGCTAGGTGGCCAGGAGTTGGCCGGCCCAGGGAAGGAGGACTGTGACCCTATGGCTCCCGCCGCGCTTAGGGTCAAGGATGTCCCCTGAGCCTGCACCCTCCACCACCTGCCCCACTGACCCTCGTCACCTCCCACCTCCCCAGTGAGGAGCCGCCAGCCACCCGCCACCTCGTGCTGCTCTTACTCCCAACACTTCGACATCTCCCACGTGTTCCCCTCGCCGGTCTGCCCTGTCCTCTCCCGCAGGCTGCCCTCCTCAGTCTGCTTGCGCACTGGGGGTGGGGCGCGTCTGTGTGTGTCCCACACAGAGAGGAGAGCTATGCCATGCGCTGTGTATGCGAAGGGAAAGAAAGGGCGTGGCAGGGTCTGGCGGGAAGAGAATGCCAGCAGAGGCAGCAGATGACCTAGTGACACTCAGAGCCGAGGAAAGGGAACTGCTGACTTTCCACCCACTTTGCAGCAGCCAAGAGAGAAGCGTGGCGTGTGTCAGCACGAATGCTCAACGTGATGCAGGCTCCAGCTGCGGGAGGACCGCTGGGGGCCCCGGGAGCACGAGCGCTTTGCAGAGCGTGGGCCAGGGCCCTCTGTGCCCCCATCACCGCCCTGGGGAAGGGGTTGGCCAGGCTGGGCCCAGGCCTGTCCCTGTTTGTCCTGTCTCTGGGTGTGCTCTGCGTGGAGAGAGCCGGGGGCCGGGTTCTGGGCACAGCCTGTGCTCTGTGACGCTGGGTGGCCTCCGAGGCTGTGCGCAGGGGCTCGCTCTGCCTGGCTGGCTGCAGGCGGAGGGCTGGCGAGGCTGCCCTGGCTGCAGACGGGGCATCAGAGGCCAAGCAGGGGCGCGGTGACAACAGCTCCAGGTCCCAGTGTGAGGCCAACGTGTGGGAAATGGGGCCTCTGGGATGCACTGGGCACGTTGTCCTGCGGGCGTCTTTTGAGATGAGGATCTGTCTAGGGAGGGGGGTAGGGCTGAGCCTTTGGTTTGTTTACATTTGACATCAGTTGTGGTCCCCATGGATTCCCGCCACCATCTCACAGTGCACCACCACCTCGGTCCCTTGTGCTCTTTCTGCCCTCATCCCAGTCCCTCCTCCCTCCCCCCAAAGTGCCTCTGATTTGTTGGTCTTTTTGCTTTTGTTGTGTTGTGATTTTTGTTGCCTTTGTTGATATTATTCTTTTCCTTGATCCCTTATCAGCTCCCTTATCTGGCGTGCATTTTGAGTCTTTTTACTTGAGACCCAACCCCGAGGGCAGCAGCAACAGCCCAGCGGGCCTGTAGTTTGCACGGCTCTGCGCTGGTCAGTGAGGACGAGGCAGCACCCAGCAGGTCTGTGTGGGGACGCAGGGAGCTCACGTGCGTGAGGCAGCGGCCTCTGCCCGGGCTGCCGCGGTTAGCCGCCTGGGGGCTCCCGAGCCGCTACTGCGGGCGTTCAGGAATGTGGAGGGCGCGCCCTGCGGCACGGTCTGCGTTGATAGACGGACAAGCAGGAAAATATAGACGATGTCCGATGGTGAGTATTTGGGGAGCAAAAGGCCTCCTCAGGGCTGAAGGCAACGAGGTGGTGGGCGCTGAGGACCAGGGAGACCCGTGGGGGACCGGCCGACCATCACGGAGGTCTGGGGCCTGCAGCGGGCTTGGCCTGCTGAGGACTCCGGAGGCCGGAGCAGAGCGGAAGCGGGTGGTGGTGGCAGAAGCTGGGGGGGGGGGGGGGGGGGCTCAGGCACGCCANCTGTGTCCTGAGGGCCCTGTTGAGCGTGAAGGAGCGAGGCCTTTACCCAGCGATGGAAGCCTTGGGAGCGGGCCACGGGAGAGGGAGGTGTGGGGCTTCGCCTCTGGGCGCCGTGTGGGCTGTGGGCTGCAGGAGGAGCGCGCTGGCCCGTGTGGGAAGCACCGCAGTGCGGGAAGGGGTGGCTGCACCCTGCCTCGCTCTGCAGGTAGAGGGAAGAGATGCGATTCTGGAGAGAAGCCGAGGAGGGGGAGGTGGCATTAGAGAGCCAGCAAGGGCTCCCCATTTTTTACCTTGACCACTGGAAGGAGAGGGGTACCCCTCTAATGAGGAAGAAGGGGGGTGTGAGAAGGGAAGGACGCATTTGCAGAGGGTGTGGGCTTCAGTTTAGTTTTAGACATGTCTGCTTGGACTAGATTAAGGCTAATCCGGTTTGCATGAAAGTAAAATCATTAAAATAGAAGATTGACTTTGCGCGTTTCTGACAACAAATTTACTGTTATTTTTCCCCTTTATTCTTGTGTATTTTTTTCTCCTGATTACATTTACAATTTTCTCTTTGTTACTGGTTTTGAGCAATTTGATTTTGATGAGTTTGGGAATCACTTTACTCATGTTTCTTGTGCTAAGAGTTGAGATTCTTCCATCTGAGAGTTCACCATTTTCACCATATTGGAGACTGCTATTTCTTCAGGTATTTTCTCTCCCCTTCCTGGGTGACTCCTGATGAGTGTCTATCATGCTGCCTAAATTCACCTTAACTTACTGATTGTTTGCTTTTATTTTAAAGTCTTTTTTTCCCTTATTTTCCTTTTGGACAGTTTCATTTTTATCTTTAAGTTCACTATTTTTTTTTTGATAGTGTCTAATATTTGTTAATCCTCTATTTCGGGCATCATAGTTTTCATCTTTAAAAGCTCAACTTGAATTATTTTTATATCTTCTGTTTCTTTATTTATCCTATTTAACTTTCCCTCTGGCATTTTGAGCCTATGAAATACAGTTGAAAGTATTGTTTTAATATCTTTTAAAACTAATTCTATCATCTGTGTTAGTTCTGCTGAGTTTCCAATGATAGATTTCCCTTCTCATTTTGGGCAACGTTCTTCTGCTTCTCTACATGTTTGGTAAATTTTTTATAGGATCCCAGTCATTGTACATCAACTTTGTTGGTTGCTGGAAAATATTCTCAAATTTTGTTCTAGAACACAAAGTACTTGGAAACAGTTTGACACACTTCCAGTCTTACTTTAACGCTTTGTTTGGCCTAACCAGGGGACACTTACTAGGACTTACCCTCCCTTCGCCCCCTCCATACAATGCCCCATGGATTATGAGGTTTTCCAGCCCAACTGGTTGTAACAGCCACTATTTACTTTCCTGTGTGAGTTCTAGATATTGTTCTGTCTTATCTCTTCAGGGCCTTCATGCCTCACCCACAGGTGTGAGCTGAATAAGCCTCAGCTGAATACCTGAGGAAGCCTCTGTGTTTTCCTGGGCTTCCTCAACCCCTCAGCTATCTCAAATCACTGGGCCTCCTTGAAGCCTGACCCTTCGGTGTAGGACAGCTGGGCTCTGCAGCTTCCCCTCCTGTGTGGAGTCCAGAGTCTCTTTTCAAGCAGCAAGTTGAGGAAATGGATGCGTGGGTTGTCTCTTGTGTGTTAGGGTTCGCTGTCCATGTGTTAGCTGCTCCCTGGTTGCTTGACTCCTGTTCTTTCATATATTTTCTCTGAACTTAATAGTTATTTTGTGTGGGAACCGTTACTTGTTCTCAATGATGATTTTTTAAAAAGCATTTAAAACAAGATACTTGAAAAATTTTATTTTTTAAAATTTTTAAAAATTTATTTATTTATGCATACAAGAGCTGGGGTACAGGCCAGAGTCCAGGGAGGTGAGAGGGTTCACCAGAGACAGAGTGGGGAGCAGAACAGGCAGACTGACTGAACATACTGCTGAGGGCAGCAGCAGGCAAAGCAGGAGAGATCTGCCATGCCATGTGGGTCCCCTCCCTGGCTGGCGGCAGGGATCGAACTCGTGCTGCAGTGGCTGCAGTTTGCTTCAAAGTGCGTTGCTTAACCCACTGCGCCACCAGGGAGGCCCAAAAAATTTTAAATTATTTGAAAATTTTATTTTTGAACTCAACAGGTAAGTCATTAAGCTCAGAATGTAGCTAAAAGAAACATTTTATTAGAACAGGCAATTTGTGCTTCTTCTTCCAGATTTCCACCTGGGTGGGGAGGTGGGGGCGGCACACACAGAGTACTGCGAAAGAGGATTCCTGAAGGGAAAAGTAGAAAGCGAAGTGGTAGAGGATGGGCAGGCAGGAATTGTTAGCCGGAGAAGTGGGAATAAAGAAGAAATAAAAGAAATCTGCCTTGTTATCTCCAACCAGTTCGCTGGAAAAGTCCTGGCTGGGAACCAGAAGACCTGGGCTTAGCCTTAATCTTGAGACCTGGGAAAGGTCATTGACCCCATGTGAATTCTTGTAAAATATCTGCTTCGAGTGTTAGAAGGAAAATATTGTTAAATAAGATAACAGGCAAACCCATTACAATGCTTAACGTATGATAAACACAGTCAACACTCACTCCTTCTCTCTGACCATCTCTATGGTTCACAAGTCAGCCAAGTTTCCATAGACGCTCGTTTTGAAATGTAGGGTTGATATTATTGGGGGTGATATTATCGAGGATATTAGATCATGAGGTACCCCAGCCCTGCAGGACCCTCCACATAGGAAGCACGGGGTCACTCGGGAGGCAGAGAGAGTGGGAGGAAGCACGAACAAGAACCTTTATTGTTGTTTCTTCTGCGGAGGAACAGGCAAGGCAGGGTGAGCTGGCTCAGGACCGGCTGGTGTGAATAATTTCAACAGATTCTGGGGTACGGGGGTTGTCTCTACTTGTCTGGTACCTGGCCCCAGGTGATTAGAGCAGGTGATAGTGTCCAGAGTGAGAGAGCCCCATGGGGAGCAGATAAGGGGCTTGGATGATGTGTGGGCTCTGGATTGTTTGGTTGACACATGAGGAACCTACTCAAAGGTGAGGCTTGACTGTTTCTAGAAATTAACTAGCCCTAGGAGGGACAATCTCTTCAAGGTCAGCAAGACCCCAGGTGTCAACGTCGCAGAACTACAGAAAATAAAAACAGGCGTGATTCATATAAACCCTGATCATGAAGATGGAATAATTAACATTGCTTTACTAAACCCCAGTTTGCCCCCCCCCACCAATCTGCACCACTATGGGGACCATTTGTACCTCCCTGGGGAGAGAGACTCTGCCTGTAGGCCAGAGCACAGGCCTCCTTCCATGTCCCCCGTCTCCCCCACAGCCAAGGGAGCAGAGCTCAGGCCAGCAGTGCTGGAGGCAGGTGCACCCTCAGGAAATAATGCCACCTGGTGTCAGTCCAAGTAATTAGCTTAACCCAGGATGTGGGGTGTTATTCAAGTGTTTCTCATAAATAGGTAATGAATTATGATGATGACTCCACAGATCAAAAGCAACATGCACACAGCAGCAACCAGGGCCTGGAAGGTTTGATGAAGCGGCCTGGCCCAGCACAGCCTGGAGTGAATCTGCTCTGTCTGGCAAGAAGAATATGAGCCGAAGGTCATGGGCACTGACCGGTGCCTTCACCAGGCGCCCTGCCCTGCTCTCATCCTGTTCGCTGATGACAGGCTGCTGAATGCACAGGTGACTGCAGGCTTGGCAGGATGTGCTTCTGAGAGCTCAGCTCTACCTGACAGGGTGCTCCCGCCCAGCCCTCAGGGGTAAGGATCAGAGCTGGGCTTGGGCGTGGGCCCTGCCTGCCCGGGCCTGCAGGCCAGCGCGGGGCTACAGCCCCTGCTGGACCCGGAGCGAGTATGCTGGGTCCGTGGGCTGTCACTGCTTGTTTAGGCCCGTGGGCCGGTGGCTTTGCACAGAGACATCTGCTCTCTTGGGCACAGGTTACACTCCCAAAGCCAATAAAACCATTTAATAGAAGATCCCACCACTCCAACTGCTTTTTCAGGTTTCTCCTGAAACTATCCCACCCTCACCTCACACTCAGCTCATCAAAGATAAAAATTCTCACCAGAGACTTTAAAGAGCACTGGATCTGGAGTCCCTGGGAGGGCTTGAGGGTGCTCAGCCCATTAAAATTGTTTGCACACTACAGAAAGCTGCGTGGAGGATCCTGAAGACACTAAAAATGCATCCACCAATGACCCAGCAATTCCACTACTGGGAAACCCTACTTTGAAGGGAAAAGTACACTCTTATGTTTATTGCAGCACTATTTACAAGAGCTAATGGAAACCACCTAGCTGGCCCAAGACAGATGAATGGATCAAGAAGTTGTGTTCTGTATGGAATATTACTCAGCGATCAAAAAAGAAAACAACTCATGCCATCTGTGGCAGCACGGAGGGCATTCGAAGGGATTATGCTAAGTGAAATAACTCAGAAGGAAAAAGAAAAATACCTGGTGATCTCGGTGATAGGGAAAACATAGGGAAACTGAAAAAAGGATGAGGAAAAGACAAAAGTAGCAGAAAACAACAGATCCGAGGCATCCAGCAGGGGAGGGAAGAGCTAAGGGACTGTGGTGATGGTCGCTGGTGCAGAGGTGGTCGGAGAGTTATGGGGACCACACATGAGGAGAAAAACCAAATATTGCGTAAAAACGAACAACAGCGTAAGAACAAAAATTGCTTGCAAGAAGTTAAAAATGCATGTTTCCGTGGTTTCATCCGGGGGCAATCAGATCCCCAGAGGGAACCAGCGAAGTCACCCACGCTTCTCCATAGTCCGACTCCACCTCCTGCTTCTCTCAGAGCTTCTTGCTTCTTCCCAAGAACACTGAGGCCCTTGGCCTATGGTGCACGCAGTGGCCCCTGCACGAGGCTCGTCCGTCCACCTTCGTAAGGCGTAGGCTTCCCCGGTCCTCCACTTCACCTCTTCTTCCTTACGTTTTGAACCTTTCTCTGGCTGCTTCTCCCTGACGCATAAGCAGGCTTAGGATGTTCTGTGTCGAAAAAACCACAGTGACGTGTCTCCTCTCTCTGCTCACGTGGTCCGAGTGGCTCTTCCCGCCTCCTGCTCGTTTCTGCGCCGCATGCAACACGCGGAGTTGCTGAAACCTGTATTCTGAGTCAGTCTGCCCGGACAGTGCAGCTTGTGGTTCTGAGAGGGATCTGTGGTCAGCCAGCCTGGCTTGAGGCCTGGTCCTGCCTGCGAGCGGCTGTGTGACCTCAGACACCTTCTAGACCCTTCTGTGCCTGAGTTTCCTTTTCTATAAAACATGGGGTGACACAATAGCTCCGTCCCGGGCTGTGGCGAGCAGTAAACAGACACAAACGTAGGCACGGCAGGTACTTAGCTCGCTGCCTGGTCCATCACAGAAGCTCAACAAATGTGGCCTTTACTGCATGAACCTGCATGTTCTAAAGCCCCGACACGCGACGTGCCTACAGTGAGCTCACCTCTTCTCCTTGAACGTCTCCCGCCTGGGCCCCCATTTGTGATGGAGATTTGCTCATGACAGCTGCAGTAGGTCAGGCCCACGCCTCACGTGGGCCCCCCAGCTCTCCCCAGTCTTCCATTGAGTCTCCTGCCTTCACGCTTTCCTCCCACGAGGCCACTCACCACCCTGCAGAATCTGCTTGTTCTGCTCCTCTCCATAAAAGCTCTTCGATGGCTTCCCCTTGCCACCAATGAAATGAACATTCCTAAGCCCACCACTAGGGTCCTCTGAGCTCTAGCCTCTGCCGCTCTCTTCCAGGCCCGGGGCCACCCTGGTGCACCTATCCCCGTCCAGCCTCCTCCAGGATCTCCCGACCCCAGATGGCTGAAGATGCCCACGAGCCGCGCCGGGCAACACTCTGGCTGCTCTCCTTCCCCTGCTCCCCGTCCCGCAGACGGCGCTCTGCTGCGGTCCCTGCCCCTCCCGCCGGCCCAGATCCGACTTCCAGCCCTGTCACGGCCACCAGACGCAGCTTCCCGGACGCCCTCTTCACACACGCTTCTGTGCCTTTCCCCAGAGTCTCTCCTGCTTTATCCTCAGATGCTCATCCTTCAGGTTCTGCTTCCAGGGTCATGGCCGCGCAGAGCTGCTTCTGCAGGCCGAGCTGGGCCCCTTCTCCCTGCAGTCCACTGTGCTCTGTTTTGTCTCCTGGGACACGCACCCTTATATTCCCAGTCAGGGCTTTAGGGCACAGTCCCACCAGCAGCCTGAGCTCCTCCGGTGGTGTGCACGGCCCAGTGCCAGCCCAGAGCCTGCCCTGCTTTTTTTCCCTGCTCTGTTTACAGCCTGACCTACTATGCATGTCACTAACTGAAAGGTGACAGACTGGGAGAAAGGGGAGCCCTGCGGGTGGCTCCGTGCACGCTTATAAACGCAGGGCGTGACCCCAAAGCAAACACAGGCAGAGAAGCAACTCACCAGGAGTGAGAAAGGGAGAAGAGAGGAAAGGCGAGGAGGGAGGGGGGAGGAGAGGGGAGAGCAAGGAAAAGAGAATTTATAGGCTGACACGTAGCCAGGTGCCATCTGTTCTACCCCAGAGAGCAACCACTGAGAAAATGCCAAGTACCAAGCCGGAGCTCCACATGGCAAGCTGGGGGCTTCTCTCAGCCCTGCCTTGAGGGTGGGCCAACTGCGGGGGTGCCAGTCCCACCCTGTTTGCTCTCAGCCCCCAGCTCAGGACAGCAGGGGATAAAGCCTGGATCCCTCAAACATCCTGCTGGCCATGGGCACCACCCACTGGCACAGAAGATGCTCCTCGCTGTCCTCTTACACTTTCCCCCCTTCAGTTATTGTCACCATTCCTGGGGGGATGAACACCAGACGTCTGGATGCTGGGGTGCAACTCAGAAGAGATTTTCTCTGGGGGTGCAGTATATCCAAAAGAAATAGCAGTCAGGAGGCCTCCCTGGTGGTGCAAGGGGTTAAGCCATGCACTGTGAAGCATCCGCAGCCACTGCAGCGTGAGATCGATGCCCAGCCAGGGAGGGGACCCACAGGGCGCAGCAGGCCTCTCCTGCTCCCCTCAGCAGTGTGTTTCAGTCAGTCTGCCTGTGCTGTTCCCCACTGTGCGTCTGGTGGATCCTCTCACCCCCACACCTCCAGCCTGTACCCTAGTGCTTGTAGGCATAAATAAATAAATCTTAAAGAACAAAACAAAACAGCAACCAGCCACGAGACATTGCCATCACGCAGTCAATGTGGCAAAGTTCACCATTTGTGAAAAATAGTCTAAGCCAAAAGAGAAAAAAAAAATCTCAAAAATGGTTAAGAGGCTTATTAAAATCATTTTCTCTCTACCTCCATCCCAGTTCTAATAATACAGCAAAATGCACTTGTAAACTAAATTCTAATAATTTGATCTATTTTTGCATAAACTCAGGACAGAATTAACAATCTAGCAACATGATGCGTAGTTACACATTCAAAAACGGCCTTAGTACCAGACAATGCCTGGGGACTACAACGGAAGACAAAAGATAGTATAACGTTGCGCATAAAGTAAAGTAAAATTTCTGTTAGCTTAGGATTTTGTGTAAGGGGGTTTTTGATTGAGCTCCCGGCATTGGGCCTGTCCAGGCCTGGGGTGTCAGCCATGGGGCCATCTCAGCAGACTCTACCTGCAGCCTTCATGCCTTGGGCAGATTTCCTCTGCTGTAGGTTCTCAATGCTTTTCTCTCTGGGGCCCTCAGCCTGCCAACGGAGATGAGTTTTCCTTCTCTCCCAGGAAGTCTCTGGTCCCCTACAGCCCGGGTGCCTGACCACTCCTTATTCTGCTCAATCTCAACTCCCAGAGGTCTGACTGTGCCTTTCCAATCACTCATTTGCCTGTCTTTACACTAGAAACATCAACACCTTGTTCTGATGTTTCCCCAGAGTCTAGCATAGTGCCTGGCATACATTACTAGCTCAGTAAATATCTGTTGAGTAAATTGTTACATTTAAAAAAAAAAGATTTATTTCTTTATGCATACAAGAACTGGGGTAAAGGCCAGATGTGTGTGGGGGGGTGGGAGGTGAGAGGGTCCCTAGAGACAGAGGGGGGAGCAGAACAGGCAGATCTACTGAAATACACTGCTGAGGGGAGCAGCGGGCCAGCAGGAGAGGTCTGCTGCGCCCTGTGGGTCACCCCCCTGGCCAGGGAAGGTGCTGGAGTGGCTGCTTTGCTTTATAGTGCAGGGCTTAACCCATTGCCCACCTGGCAGGCCCAAACTGTTACATTTATGTGCAACTTTATAGTATCTTTTGTCTTCCATTGTGGTCCCCAGGCATTGTCTGGTACTAAGGCTGTTTTTGAATGGATATCTACTCATCATGTTGCTAGATTGTTTTAAAAATTTCTTTTTAAAAAGTGTTAGATTCACAGGTTTCTGTCTTCTCATCACAGCCTTCAGTTTTGAATCGTGTCTCAGCATGAGCCTTTACGTTGCCCCAACTGCTCAGCCCACCGCCCTTCCCTTATTCCAGGCACTGCTCTCTGCACACTCCTGCCCAGTGCTAAGGATTACGTAGCACTTGATAGGTCAGTCACTGTTCCACTTCCACCTCCTCCTCTTTCCTCAAATCCGGGACAAGCCCATCCTTTGTTGGGAAGCTTTCCCTGACCTGCTGGGTCCTGTAACTCTCAGTGGCCACTATCTCCATCCGTGTCACTGGCATCATTAAGCAATGAACAGACACTCTACATATCTAGAGTCTACAGACAGCGCTCTTTTAAAGAACCAGCGCTTATTAAACATGTCAATCATTGTGGATGGAAATAGTTCTATTATTATGTTTCAAATCTTCCCCGTCTTTTTTTTTTAAAAGGATTTATTTATTTATGCATACAAGAAATGGGGTACAGGCTTGGGGTACCAGTGAGAGGTATATGGGAGTGTGTAAGAGGACTCACCAGAGACAGAGTAGGGAGCAGAAGAGGTGGAGCCACTGAAACACACTGCTGAGGGGAGCAGCGGGCAAGGCAGGAGAGGTCTGCTGCGCCATGTGGGTCCCCTCCCTGGTTGGGTATTGAACTCATGGTGTTGTGGCTGTGGATGCTTCATAGTGCGGTGCTTAACCCCTTGTGCCACCAGGGAGAGCCCGCTTCCCCATCTTCTAAAAAGAGTACTGTACACAGAATATCCATGACTTACACTAGGATCACGTCTGTGGACAAGACCCCTCTGGGAGCAGGCAGCGTGCCAGAGCGGTAGCTGGCAAAGGGAAGGGTGTGAGGCTTGAGACATGCCAGTCTTAACAGTGACCTTCTCTCCCTGGGGTCTCCTGAAGTCGCCTCCTGTCTCTCTTCTAATGTGCTTCTAATCTATAGTGGTTAGGGGAACTAGCTGGTGAAGCTTAATAGAAATGTTCGTAAAGTAGGTGTGGGCGGTACTGAGGGCATGAAAGAGTCTCCTGTGCATATGTCTGTTCGCTTTAAAGCATGGATTTGGTAAATCTGTTTTGTTGACTAGACTTTATCTCTTTTGGCTATATTCAGAATTCTTGAGACTTGCATAAGTGACTTCTGAAAAAGTGTTCTTGTAAGTGGCCTGAACTACCTATTCTCTTTTGTTGTTAATCACTGTTTGGCGCCTATTCATAACTTGTCAGTTAGGTCCTTTATCAGAATATTAACATTCCAAGATAATGGGTATTTTAGTCATTCAATCATTTGCTAAGTATTTTTGAAAGCCACTATCATGTGGAAAGAAAGAAGAAATTTGATTAGAAAACAGACTTCTAAGGTATGGAATTCATCTTATTTTTGAGGAATAAATGCAAATCACTATTATAAAGAAAGAGGTGGAAATATGAATGCAGAGATCGATGAGAATTCAGGTGGTGGGGGGACTGTTTTCTAGTGATGAGAACTGGAAAACTCAGTGCAACACATGCCATTTGAATTGGATCTTGGTAGACAGGGAGATTTTTTTGTGGGTCATATTAGGGTTTGGAAAAGCTGTGAGTAAGGGCAGGAAGGGAGAAATAAGTGCATAAAATTGTAGAATGTAGTTATGCTGGATTCTTGAGACTACCCAATACCCAATACCCCCATCTCCCAAGTGAATTTGGAACAAGTGGATTAGTGAAACAAGAAAGTGGCAGATGGAGCCAACGTCTTACCTCGATCACTGATTAAGGCTAAGCTGGTGAATTCTACTTTAGGCAGGTGCTGAGTAAGCCTGCTAACTGAACCCCAGAAGAGGGCTGACCCACTTTGACAGATAAAGGGCGCCACGTCAGGCCTCCAGGTAATGCAGATCGCCCGTGAGGTCCTGAGAGTTTTCAACTCTTCTTAACTTCTAAATTCGAAACTTGACATTGTTGTATGAAACCGAACAGTAGCTGGCATTTATAAGTGAATTTATTATCTTAAAATAGAGCTTATTTTGCACTACCCCTCCTTCCCACATATGCTAAGGTAGCTAGACATAACAAACTAAAGTGAATCAGAATCACTTTCCAATGAAAATTCATTGAGAATCTGCATTATCACATGGGGGCTATTCAGGAGCGTCATAACCAGAAATAGAAATCATTGCCTAGTTTCACTTTGAAGGGTCTACGGCTTAAAGGATGAAAGGATCTACATTTTTATAGAGCTGCACCTGCACACCGATTCAGGTGGAGAGACAACTCTTTAACCCTTGGAGGCTGGCTGCCCTCTGGAAACAGGTGAGAGGCTGCAGGTGGGGGGAGGTGTCTTGGTGCACAGTAGCTGGGGCTGAGAGGCAGGGGTGAAGCTGGATTTTGCTAGCCTTATCATGTCCTCTGAAGAGTGATGGATATGGGAGAGAGAATAGGGGTGAGGCAGGATAGAGAGGAAGTGGTGGGGGAGAGTCAGGAATTTGAGGGCTGAAGTTCCCTAACTAAGGCTAGCTCAGGGTGGGGAGACCCCCACCCAACTGTCCACCGTACTTTGTCACACACACCTCCACCTGAGGACTCTCCTGTAAGCAGCTTTGGGTTTCCACCAGATTCTAGACTCTTCACACAAGACAACACGGTGAGAAGAATGCACTTATTTATATAAATAGTGACAAACTATATACCATAACCCTTCTACATTCCTATAAGATCTGCCTTTCCGTCTCTATTTCTCAGACAGGACAGACTCAGAAACCACCTATGTCAGGATCGGAACCCAGGGCTCCCGGCTTCCAGCGATGCTCTCGTCCAGCAGTTTCTAAGAGCTGATTGGCCACTGGCCAGGAGCCTTACTGACTGATTTAGGGAAGGAAGAGGGAGAAGGATGGATGGGAACCCCCAGGGGTTCTGGGCATGCGTGCTATGTGGCCATTCCCTGGGTTGCACGCGAGTTTAAGCTGGGGTGGGTGCCCTGGTTGAAGTGTGTAAGTGGGTATTTGTGGAGTAGTTCTTGAAATGAGAGTATGCGTGTGCAAGTGTGCATGAATGCGTGTTTGGGGGGGCGGCGGGGGATCCGTCCCTGGGTCCTGTGAATGTGTTGGGGTTCTGGACAGGACAAATGGACTTGGATTTTGTGTGTGACTGTCACGTGTGTGTGTGTGTGTGTGTGTGTGTGTGTGTGTAAGCTTGAGGGTGCAAGCAGGTCGGGTGCTGGATGGGGAGGACTCCTGGCCACGTGTTGATTGCGCGTGAATGAGTGTGAGAGACCAGTCCTCCAGGGGGTGTGTGTGTGCCCGGGGTTCTGGGGCGTGGGGCGCCTGGGCGTGGGGCGCCCGTTGCCCCGCCCTCCGCTGCAGGTGGGCCGGGCCGCGGCGGGGCGGCCGCGCTCGCAGCTCTTGGCTCGCGGCCGCGCCGGGCTCGCAGGGCTGGGCTGGGGCTGCGGGGCGGCGCCGGGACAGGAAGCGGAAAGCAGCAGTGCAGCGGCGGCGGCGGCGGGGCTCTGCCTCTACGGGAGCCCAGCGCAGGCCGCAGAGCCGGGGCCGCTCGAGCGCAGACCGCGGGCCGCGGAGCCCGCAGGGCCGGCGCGGAGGTGAGTCCCGCGAGAGGCCGAGCGCGGCGGGGCGGCGGGCGCCGGGGCGGACCTCGGGCCGGAGACGCCCCCACCCGAGCCCCTTGAGCCCGCGCCCGCCTCCCGCACCCGGACCCGGGACGCAGACCCCGGCTCCCGGCCCTGCTCGCGCCCTGCCGGGGGCCCCTCCAGTTTGCGGCCGGCGCCCGGGTCGCGCTCCCCGAGCTCCCGTCCGCGAGGTGCGCCCCTCCTGCGGCTGCCCGCGCTCCCCGCCGCGCCCTGCTCCCGGTCCCGGCGCCCGGCGCGCCCGCCGCTCCCTGCCTGCACTTCGGGGAGCGCCCCGGAGTCCGCCGCCGGCCGGCAGGGAGTGGCTGTGCGTCCCGCGGGCGCCGGCGGCTGCAGCGACGCGCGGGACCGGGCCCGGCCGCCCTGCGCGCCCCGGGCGCCGATGCACCGCGGTCCCGGCTCCGCCGCGGGGCGCGACCTGGTAACCGCCGGCGCCCGGGACCGCGGGCCCTTGGCCTGAGCCGGCACAGAGCCGGCCTGTGTTCGCTCCTCGCCGGCGGACGGAGCCGGCCCGGGGCCTGGGGCCAGTGGGGTGCGCCGGCGAGAGCGCAACAGGCAGGTAGGAGTTTACTTTCAAAAACGCCGGGGACGAGCAGGACGCGGCCGCTCGCCGCTGCCCGGGGTGTCGGGGTGTCGGGCCGCCGGGCAGGCTCTCAGCGCCGGCAGCCTTCGCCACGGGCACGGCCGCAGCCTTTGAACGCCCAGAGAAGTGTGAAGCTTTATAAAAATTTAAACGCGTCGGGAGCGAGGCAGGAGTGGGGCGGAGCCGCGGCCTGGCGTCCCGGGGATGAGCTGGTGAGACTCGAGAGGAGGAATCTGTTGCTGAGTTTTCTCATCTTCTAACCAGGTGCAGGGCCCGGGCTGCGGCGGGTTGTGAGCTCCTTGGCTGCTGGGTGAGCTGTGAGACTGTTTCATTTTGATGATTGTGCGGCTGGATGTGCATTTTGTGAAAACCTTTTGATCGGGCTGTGGTTGGGAAATGCAAGCTTTTGTACACACTTATCCCCAAAGCTGGGCGCTGTAAAGGAGCTGGCGTTTGCACTGATGTGTTTACAGGGTTGCTGGAAAATATTATAACTCGTGTCACCCATCAACAATGCTTAACTAGCATTCCTCTTGCAGTGGGAGGCCTGTTTGATCACACAGCTCCCGGGCTCTTTGAGTGCGATGGCAGAAACTGTCTTGAATCCAGGGAGTCATAATTAGTCATTTTATGTAACCACTAATTAGAGTTTTTAGAGTTGAATTAAATCGATGTGATATAGTCGGGGCTTTGATTTGTGGGAGGAAACTGTTTTATTCTAAAGTTGACAGAAATAACACTCTTCACCCACCCCTGAGCTTTTAGCATCCCTTAACTTTGGTGTCTGTCGGTATAATTAGTGCCAGCATGTAGTGCGAACTTTTCACTGTTACAGCGTTGGCAGCGTGACTTGGTTGTGATTTAATTTGTGAGTAAAATAGGAGAATAATTTGGGGGAATGGCAGATTTGTAAAGTCTGCTTGCTCAGACATTTTTTTGTTTTCTGTATTTGAGCAACAGGATTAAACCATTAAGTTTCCTTACCAAGAGCAATTCCACGTAGCCCTTGAAGAATAGACAGGTGTTGTGGGAGGGAGGTATTCTCCCGGCCATGGTGCTCACACCCACGGACATAACCCTGTTACCCTAGACGGGGTAAGTCCCATGTGATGGGCAGTTTCCACCTTTGAGCTGTGAGGTTCTTAGGAGCTGAAAGTTTCCCAGATTCATTTCTCTGGATTTCCCACAATGCTTGAGACAGTGAGCCTGTGAGTAGGAGTTGAAATTGCAATATTTTGGTAGCTTTTGTGTGTGTTGGGGCAATTTGTGATTGTCCCCACTCCTTCTCTGTAAATAAGCAAATTCTGGTAATCACTGCATTGCTCTAAATTTTCTGCAACTGAAAGCACAGGTTCTGGGATTCAAGCCCTGACTTGAGCACTTCACCAGGTGCGTGACTTGGTTTCCATACTATAGCATGAAGTTAATATTTTGTCTCCTTTATAAATAAAGCTAGATTGGAGCCCTGTATACTGCCTCTAAAGGACTTAAAGCAGTGCCACACGTAGTAAGCACCCGATAACTCTAAGCTGGTAGATCATTATCAGTGTACTCTCTCTGTAAAGTGAACTACCTGTGGTTAGGGGGCTAACTGCATGTGTATGTGATTTGTACACCATTTTCTAGAAGGTGGACAGGACAGTGGAGTGGGGGCTGGACCATGTCTCCACTGCTTTGGTCTCCTGATGGAAAAGTGTTGCTCAGGCTTTGCTGCTGTATCGATACAGCAGCAAATCCCACTTAGTGGACAGCAGTCACTAGACCTAGCACTGCCGGCTTTACAGAGGAGGGCAATACTCCTGAAATCTTTTTTTTCCCCTGAAGCTTAAAGATCTAGCAGGGAACAAGGGGGTGACTTGAAAACAAATATACATCACAGAACCCCAGACACGTTAACCATTCACAGCTCTTTAGAAATCTAGATGCAGCGGCTGGAAGGTGTTTCAGAGGTAATTAGTGACTCAGCCAAGGTAAGTCCAAATCATTGGCAAGACGGGTAAAATGAGGTTGACATTTTCTTTCTTTGTGACTTGAGACCTCGAGTCATTCATTTATAAGAGCTCTGGGTTCCTCACAAATGCCACAAACCCTCGGGTCCTGCATCAGTCCCCTGGATAATGCTTTGTGCTTTATAGACCGTACTTCAGCAAAATGTTTTGCAGGCCCTGCTTCTGACGCAGGGCCGCCAGATAAACTCACTAAAACATGCACGGTTTTCTCGGATAGTCACTTCCAACCCCAGAGCAATAAAAAGAACAGAATGGGAATCACAACATTTTCTAGCCACGGTTAATCCTATTCATTAAAGGTAGACTAGACCCACAAAAATGACATAAATTCAATGAAAATGATCTGTAAGTTGTGTGCCTTACAAAGTCTTTCTTCCTCATTTCACTGAGTAACGAGAATGGCTAAGAGCTGGCGAGTGTTTACCATGTGCTAATCGCTGTTCTGAATGATTTTGAGTTATCTCATTTCATACCCACCACACGCCTGTAAATAAAATACAATTTTTTGGTAGGGAAACAAGTGCAGAAAGGCTCAGTAACTTAATCTGTGGCCACACAGCTGATAAGTACTGGAGCTGGGATTTGAACAGTGACGGTCATACTGGAAACTTTGCTTTTGCCCTGGAGATGAAAAGGTGACTTGAAACAAAGTTAGTTCAGTTCTCATTTTCCAGTGCCATATAATTAAATATGGGTACCTTGAGAAAAATGTTAGCTTCAGCACACAATAAAAATAATAATTAATGTAGTACACCCTTTACAATTACAGTATGATAAAAATCAAGTATGCAGGGTAATGTACGAGGTACGCATAATCCTAGTTGCACTGGAGATTTCTTTCCCTTGGAAATAACATCCACTGGCGAGGGTGGAGAATGACTTTAAATTCAGTGTGTATGTCTCTCTGCCTTGCAAGGCAACATTCTCCCCTTCAAACCTGAGTTCTCTTAATTGCTTAATAGCTCTAGGCAGAGTTGTTGATAATTTTATAATTTCCTTTTCAGCAAGGTTAGCTTCTGTTTACCACTGTCTAATTACCATAACATGTTATTTCCCTTCTATGATTTTCTCAACACGGTGTTTTCATTTAAGTGGTAGTCAGGTACACTTTATGTGAGTGAGCATGGCTTTAGGGGAAGAGTCTCTCTGAGGCCACTCATCTTCACTGTCTTTTTAATAAAGGGTCATGAAGGATTTTTTATTCTGATAGGTTTTCCTGAGCGTTCTAGAATGGAAGATGCTCCTGCTTAGGTAGAAGTGCCCCATGCACCCCCCCTCAGCACTGTCCTCAGCACTGTCAAGAGGTGACATTAGAAATTCCACGCTGGTTCTGGGGTTCTGCCTCAGCTCCCACCCACGCAGTCCCTGTACTCCTGGGGAGCAAATGCCAGCAGGCAGGGGGAGGTGTCTGGTCAAGTGCTCTTGGGCAGCCACTGAAATAGGTCCCCTGCTGGCTTTTACATAGTACACCTGTGATACGGGCCCTGCCCTGAGTGCAACCTTGGGGAGCACCGGGGGGCTCCGCTCTCTGATGCTGCGTGGCTGCTACATCCGATTTCTGCATCTTTTCCTTCCCTATAAAGCGGAAGACTTAGCAAAGACCCAAAACATTTCACTCATTTATTCATTTCATTCATTCGTTTGTGGAGCTCCCATTAAGTTCTAGAAGCAGGGAGACGATAGTGAAAGTGGTCCCTGCCCTCCGGGGAGCTTCCCGTCTGTCTGCTTGCAGCCAGACATTAAGTAAACGTATAATTGGGGCTGAGATAAAAGTATGGGGTGCTGTGAAAAGACTTCATTGAGAATGGAAGAAAGGCCTCTTGAACTAAACAGTTTTAAATTGAGAGGGATGAATAGGAATTGGGTGAAACAGGGCGTGAAAAGAGTGAATGTAGCAGATACTCTGGCCCCTGCCAAGGCTCTGGGCTGCAGCAAACTGCTGTCTTAGTGGACTGGAAGCTGGAGAAGGAGAATGGGACTGGGGAGGTGGGCAGGGTTTTGCACACCAGATGAGATTTTGCATCTTATTCGAAGTTCCATGGGGGCACTTTAAGTAGGGAGTGACGTCCACATTGTGCCTTGAGAGGTCGATCACTGGCTCCCCGGCCAGGTCCAAGAGTGGTGGGGTCACGTAGGGGGTCACAGTGACAGGGACAGCCCCAGATTCCAGGATCCATGTTTACACCTTCTGCTCTGTCCTCCTCAGGCCGGTCCTGGCCTATCAATTTATTGCCCAGGGAACCTGATTCCTTTTCATTACTTTATTATCTTTCTGATAAGGCATTCCTCTGGCTTATCTGCTAATTTCTTGTGCATACAGGGAAACTATCTCATAAATAAGTCATTGTAGTGATAAACGGCAGGGTATGTTTTTCTGTTAACCATGTGTAAGCTCTTACCCTTTCTTACAATGAGTTCCCTCTGGATTTTGGGGGTTTGCCTCCAGTGGCTTCTTAACCCTCACTCAGATCTGAGACAAGAATTGATAGTGATGACGGAGCAGGGTGACTTACAAAGGCCTGAGCTGTGCATCGATGGGTTGGATGAGCAGGCTGCAGGCTTAATAACCCTTAACTCTGTGTCCAAAGCCTGGAGGGGTTGGGGGCCTGAGCTCCACAAGCAAGGGGCGTGCGGAGCACAGAGTGCACTTAGGTGATGTCACGTGTGTGGGCTGAATGGGCGAGAGTATCAGAAGGGGCACAGAGTTGGGACGGAGGATTGAGAAGCCAATTGGGTCACTCTAGCAGACGACAGTGGAAGGAGATGCCAGTTGTGGGGTGCTCTTGATCCCAGGTGAAGCAAGAGGCACCTACAAAGGAAATGCTGGTGGGATTGATTCAGGAAGTACTTGTGGGGTTCTTACTGTGCCACTGTCTGAGGGTGGGTAAACCGCTCGCGAGCTCCTGTCTGCAGGGAGCTTCCAGTATGGTCAAGCGTGGAGGGAGGAGAACGTGACAGGTCAGTTTGGAGCGAAGGGAGACCCATGGGCAGGGAGGTGGCATGTGGGAGGAGGGCCCGGGAGAGGTGACAGGCAGCAGGCAGCCGAGGCGGGTGGCGGCTATGTCACCGGCTCCTGGCATAGCTCGCGCGGTTCTTGGAGCTGCTCGTTCAATAAGGAGGTGGACGAATGAAGACATGAGATAAGGTCTCTCCCCGTCCCACTGGGAAGGATGACGCAGATGTGGCCTTTGGACTTGGCCTGAGCAATCTCTGGTCAGCTTGAGGCTGTCAAGGTCAGAGTATTGGGGTGATACTTGAGAGGCAGGTTCAGCAGCAGGTCCAGACTGCCCCTTTAAGGAGCGTTGCCTAGGGCAGTGGGAGAGCAGCTGGACAAGGGCGACTGGTAGGGTTGGGTGCTTTGGCACCCCTGATTTCCTTCAGGGCGTGCCTGGAGTTGTCCTAATGGCTGGCTGGCGGTTTTCATGAGCACTGGTGAATGCTTCCCCCCTCAGCGGGGGAGGGGATGAAACCCCGCCACAAGGTGGCGGAGATTTCCATCGGCTGTCTCCTGCACTCTCACAGCAACCCTAGGGAGAGGTCACATTAAATGGCCTTATGTAGCTGCGAGAAACGAGCTTAGAGAGGAAGTCCCCTCGTCACAGCATCTGCCCGTGGTGTCCCCTCGTGAATAGGGTCAGCGCAGGTCGGTGCCGTGGTTCCCCTACCTCCAAGTCCGCAGCAGCATTTAGCCAGTCAATAGAAGGTACGAAGGGAAGGGAATCCTCACCTGCAGGCTGGAAGGCAGCGAAGGAATAGCCGTTGCGCGGGGCAGTTTTGAATCTGCAAGAGGGCGGCTGCTACCACGAAGCTCCGCATGTTCTGGCTGCAGGGCGGCAGAGCTCAGGAAGGGCTTTCGGAAGGGAGGCCGGCTCAGGGCAGGGGGATCTTGGCTCACCCGCTTACGTGGCATCTGCCAGCGATGCTGCAGCAGGTGAAAAAGCGGCAAAGCCCAGAGCGGAAAGGAAGCAGAGCGCAAGGTGCTGGAAGCTGACGGAACTCGTTGGTGCACGTGACGGGAGGGGCAGAAGAGAGGGTGTGCGCTGAAGTCGTCTAGGAGCGTGGAGCAGGTCGGGAGCAAAGCAGTTGGCCTCTGTGTTTGTTTTCACATTGAGTCTTTTTAGAAACTCCCCCAAATAGGCTCTTTGTTTCCATTTTACCGATGAGGAAACCCGGGGGTCTGTGGGGGTGGAGGTGGAGGTGGGTGGGTTCCTGCCTTTCTGGGGTTGACTGCTAGTTAGTTGCAAGCTGTGCACGGATAGGGAGCCCAGGGCAGATGGATGAGGGGAGCCCCCGCCCGCCCCTCTATGAGCTTTCCTCTTAGCTGAGACCCTGGCGGGAGGTCCTGGCCTTTGGAAACCTGGGCCTGGGGTCCAGTGGGCACAGCTTCCGTTTAGCCGCAGGTCCGGGCTACTGCTGGCAGCTTCCGCCGTTGCTAGGTTGTTACTCACATTTTACAAATGTGCCTTCAGAAGGGTTTAATGATTTGACTGAGGTCACACAGCTAATAAGGAAACCTGGGATTGTGATGAGGGTAGCTGGTTGGTTTATCCCCATTTGACAGAGGAGGAGACCAGGGTGTGAGAAGGCAAAGGGCTTATTCTAGGCTGTTGTAGACGAACCCGGAGCCGCTTGTCGAACCCGGTCACCCTTGAGCTCTTGCTGGTAGAGGAGAAATGAAAGGTTGAGGGTGACTTCCAGTGTGGGGGAGGGAGGCCAGCCCAAGGCCACAGCTTTGAAAGTGAAAGTGTTTCCCCTATTCCACTTGGGCAGAGCAGAGGCCCAGGGCACAGCAGACTCCGCCTACCTGGCATCTCCCTGGCGTGTGAGGCTGGTCTGCACTGGTGGGGATGGCGTCACCTGTTCTTCCGAAAAGATGGGTATGAGCATATTGACAGCTCTTGGGAGTATGGGCGGGATTTCTTAAAAAGGCTTTCATTCTTTTCCACATAAGAATTTGGAGAATAGGTGTAAACAAGGCCTGGCCTGATTTGCCGGATTTGCAAGGCCTTGCTGGGGTCTAGGGGACTGGCGGCCCTTGGAGGGGGTAGGGGTCCCGCATTTGCAGCTTCTTGTGTTGTCTGCACACTTATCTCAGCAAGTCTGTCTGCAGTCTCCGCCAGGGCCTGGGAGAGGGACTCCTGCGGGGCAGAGCCTGGCTCTGGTGAGGGGTCCCCCACTGGAGCGCCCCAAGCTCAGCTTTCCAGAAGTAAAGGTTTAGCATTGGGGGATTGTACTTGGAAATGTTTCCAGTTTATTTTTATTGCATAGCTAATGAAAATGCGTCCACGGTCCAGCAACTAGTAACTCACCTGCTCTTGTTTTCTGATGGCCCCTTAGTCCTGCTTTTACGGAAGCAGTTTACAGGATAGCGGCTGTGAGCAGATTCAGCTTACATCTAGAATCCCCACACTGCAGAACTATATAAGCTTTTCAGATTTACCATGATGCAGTCTTCCATTCTACAGACCTGTCACTTTGAACAAGTATGTATTTCTTTGGGTGGATGAACTGTGTTACTTTGACCTACTAGTGCCGTTTCTTTCTTTTTTATTTTTTTCCCCTTGACATTTAGATTGTGCCTTAGTTTTCTTATTATAAACAGTGTAGTGATCATGGTTTTTTTCTTTTAAAAAGAAATTAGGATAGATTTTGCAGGAGCTTGGATTCCTGTTTAAAGAGACTGAGAACTTACTTTTTTTTATTGACTTTTAGAAACTCTGACCAAAACCCTTAAAGGTTACTTCCCTCAGTATTGTTTGGAATCGGCTGCCTGGCACTTGGGGGCTGGGCACTGAGGCTGGGGCTGGGCTTTGAGTGTCCACTTCTCCCAGCCTAGACCCTTGAGGAGACACCGAGGAGGGAATGGCCAGGGCCCGGTTGCGCCATGCCCGGTGTTCCTCTGCGGCTCTGGGTGTTTGACTGGCTCCCACTTTCTGGCCTGGCCCCCACCTGGACCCTTGGGGAAGTGTCTAGCTGGCTGCTTGAATGGTGCATTTAGCCGTCAATGCTTCCCCGCTCTCTTCTTGAGAAGCTGGCTATTCCCAACTTCCAACCCCTTTTAGGTTAGCTCTGAAAGTTAATATTTATCTTCTCCCCTTTTTGCAGAATCTGTTCCTGTTGAACAGTGGCTCCTTGAATCCCAGGCTTTAGGAGTCTGGTGGTTTGGGAATCTACCTCTCAGGAGAAACGGTACCTGCGCCTTCATCACGAGCCGGCTGCGCAGTGCTATGGATACCGAATCCACGTATTCTGGCTACTCTTACTATTCAAGTCATTCGAAAAAATCTCACAGACAAGGGTACGTAGGCTGTGGGCGGCTCCACTCTTCCTTCGGGGAGCTGTGCGGGTGGGTCGGGCTTTCTCGGTTCACTGTGCAGACGGTGGCTCCCGTGCAGGGCCCTTGGCTGGTGCGAGAGAAGCGGAGCTGAGTGTTTAACTTGTGTGGGGAGTAAATGTGTTGCAAATTTGTGTTTTATAGCTGCTGTGACAGTTGATGACCTTAATTTCTCACAATTGATTTTAAATTAAAGTTTCTCCCTGCTGTGGAAATGTTTTTCATTTCTAAGTACTTCTCTTAGATGACAGTTCTCCCAGAGCTTCACGGAGAATGTAAATGAAAGTTTTGAAAAAAGTGTTAATTTGTTACTTTTCCTCCCCAAAGCTGCTGACTCATGGTCCGTTATGCATTTGCTGGGAGGCTCATACACGAAGGGCGGGACTGGTCTGGCGCCTTCTTTGTTCCTGCCTAGCTTCTCAGGCCACAAGCCTGGGCTTTGAAAATGTGGTCCTGGATGGTGGGGGCCAAAATCTTCCTCCCCTGTACCAAATGAGCAGGTCTGCCCTGACTTCACAGAGCCTGCCGTGTGATAGACCTGCAGAATGTTCCATGAGCAGGAGCGTGGGGAATGAGTGAAGCAATGCTGTGAGCTATTGTGCTACTGTATTCTCTCTGGATATTTGCAGTGTTGTAAAATTGCAAAGCTGCTGCCTCCTTGAAACCCCTCATCTGTGAAAGGGGTTCGGCACTACCCACTTTTGTGGCCTTCCTGGTGGCCTAGGGCTTAAGTTGCAGCGCTATGAGGCTCTCTGCAGCCACTGCAGCACGAGTTCAATCCCCAGCCAGGGAGGGGACCCACAGGGCACAGCAGACCTCCCCTATCTCACCCGCTGCTCCCCTCAGCAGCGTGTTTCAGTAGATCTGCCTGTCCACCACTCTGTCTCTGATGAATTTTCTCACCCTTTGCACCTCTGGCCTGTACCCCAGTTCTTGTATAAATAAATCTTTTTTAAAAAAGTACCCGCTTTAAGGGCAGTGAGGGGGGGTCAATGACATGATACATACAAAGCACGTTATGCAGCCTCTTGTTGGACTAACTGGTGGCATTCCAGCACCACGTTCAAAGACCCCACTGGCCACATCTAGAAGGCCTCCCAGGACCATGAGTCTGGACAGTGTTGGCTGTTGGTGGTGTTACTTCAACCTTGCCCTCCCACAGAGCAGCCCGGTACAGAGGGGAACAGTGGTAAGATGTGCATGTCCAGTTACTTTATTATTTGTGAAGCCTCTGGAGGCACCACGCAGAAAGGGCCTGGAAGGTTGTCCTCTGAGCCGATGGTCTGCGGGGCAGGAACTCAGCACAGGGCAGGGATGCATGGGAACTGGCTTCTCTGCTTTACCTTTCTGTCCTCATTTTCCAAGTGGGTACTATGCAATTAAAAATACGGACAGGGTAAAGTGTCAAGGTTTTCAAAGATTGCTTCATGATGTGAGAAGATGTGCATGAGGCCTTGTTATAAAAAACAAGATTCAAAACCTAAACCTTCGGTTCATTATGGACCTTCTGATCTTTGAATATCCATTCGACCGTGCCCGTCACTGAGTAAAGGATTACTAGGGTGGTGGATATTTTTTAACTGAATATTTTATAAATTTTCAGCACGATAAAGTGCTGGGGAAGAGGTGTAAGTTAGTTTGTGCCAGGGCCCAGGAGAGCTTTTCTAGCTTACAAAGGAAACAGGAAGGAACAGCGGGGGTCTGAAGGGGCAGCCCAGAGCCTGGGAAAGCCAGAAACCCAGTGGTGACAAGGCGTCATGAACTTCAGCCAGTGGCGAGCAGGTCAGATTAGTTATCAAACGCCAGAAATAGCTGCTTTAAAATACCTGATCTTTGGACCTAGTTGAAAAAGTAATTCCCTTGTGAGGATGCTAGACTTCCCTTTCCGTGCCACAAAGACGGACAGAGAATTAGGGGTCTCATGGTGGTTACCTGGCAGCATTCTGAGTTGAGACCATCTCTGGCCTCTGCCTTGACCTTGTCCTGATTGTCAGGCTTCAGGGCCTGGTGCTCTGGCTGCCGCTTCTTTGGGTCTCCCAGGACCCCAGAACTTGATACTGCAGTGCTCCTGTGGCGACTTTAAGGAAATAGAACTTGAGGGGCCTCCCTGGTGGCGCAGAGGTTAAGTCTCAGTGCAATGAAGCTATCACCAGCCACTGTAGCACGGTTCGATCCCAGCGAGGGAGCTGGCCCACAGGGCGCAGCAGACCTCACGACGTCTTGTCATCCTGCGGCTCCCCTCAGCCGTGTGTTTCAGTGGGTCTGCCTGTTCTGCTCCCCACTCTGTCTCTGGTGACTCCTCTCACCGCCACTCCCACACCTCTGGCCTACACGCCTGCTCTTGTATGAATAAATAAATTTTGAAAAAAGAAAGTACCACTCACAGTCAAAAAAGCGGGAAGAGCTCTTAGTGCCTTCTTGGGCCCCTGTGGAAAGTATGCGACTAATGACCACGGAAACCGATTTTCAGGCACTTAATGGAGGGGTGTCCCCGTGTGCCTGCTCAGGAGAGCTCTGGTGAGAAGCGCCTCTCCAGGAGCCCCTTAGGAGAAACAGCACGTGGGGAGTGCCGAGCCGGAGGGCCCGGGCAGGGCTGGCGGCTGGGAAGCCAGCGTGGTGGCGCTGTGTGCAGGGGTCCCAGCTGGGGTCTAAGGGTGCAGCGGCACCCCCTATGAGCAGCCTCGGCCAGCCCGGGAGCTGTCACCCAGGAGCATCCCGCAGAGGGACCTGTGTCACCCAGGAGCATCCCGCAGAGGGACCTGTGTCACCCAGGAGCATCCCGCAGAGGGACCTTTGTCACCCAGGGGCGTCCGCAGAGGGACCTGTGTCACCCAGGGGCGTCCCGCAGAGGGACCTGTGTCACCCAGGGGTGTCCCGCAGAGGGACCTGTGTCACCCAGGGGCGTCCCGCAGAGGGACCTGTGTCACCCAGGGGCGTCCCGCAGAGGGACCTGTGTCACCCAGGGGCGTCCCGCAGAGGGACCTGTGTCACCCAGGGGTGTCCGCAGAGGCCGCTTGTCAGTGATACGTTGTGAACTGGGATGGGAAGGCAGGAGAGGGAGGGATTTGTTTCGTGGTCATTTCAGTGGCGGCCCAGCTGAGAGCGAGTAGTCTAGTGCAGCAAGCTTGGTATGCCTGAGGACAGCGCGGCATCTCTGCAAGACTGGCTGGGTTCCAAGCAGGTGGCAAGCGGCTCTGCTCACAAAGAGGACAGTGGTCTGGTTTTGTGATGCCAGCCATGTCCAGAGGGTGTCCAGCTAACTGGCTGGGAAGGTGGTGCAGGCCCCAGCCAGCCACGCCTAACCTCTGTGGGGGCCGTTCCCTGCGTTAAATACTGCAGCTGCCAGTGAGGGAAATAAATGGCCATGTGGATTGTCTGCTAGGCCCCCAACCTTTGCCTCGTCCTCACAGTGCTCCCAGAATCCTGGTGGGTAGCACCCCCCTCCCTACAAGTGACAGAATTGTGTGCAGGCAGAGCCAAGGTTAGTAGGTGCCCTGGGCAGGTTTTGGCCTCACTCGTTGGTCCTGGGAAGCCTGTGCGGGACAGAAAGCAGCGGGAGGAGCTGGTAGGAAAAGGGCGGAACGGAAGGGTAACTCGTGTGACGACTGTGCCCCTACATTGTCCCAGAGAGGGCTGCTGAGTGGGGGTTGCTTTGTCCCAGGCTGCTCAGTCAGCCTGTGCGACACCAGCCCAGAGAGGAAGCAGCCAACCAGCCGGGCAGCCGGTGGAGAGAAAGGACAGGTAGTGGGTGGTGGTAGAGAAGGAAAGGGAGGAGTAACCGGTGGGGCCAGCTTTCCCCAAATAGAAATAGACAAACAACAGAGACAGAGCTAAATAATCTTCCCAGGAAGTGCCGACTACAAATGGGAATGGCATGGGAATCGGCCGGGATTCTGGCTGGAAGCAGGGGGGTTTACGACAGCCCCCCCAGGCTCAGCTCCAGATTACCTCAGTAGATGTCTGCACACACACACTTGCAGGTACAGACACATGCCCGCGCCTCCTACGTGCTTTTGCTTGCTCGTCCGTCCCTCTCGAGTGCACACGCACACTTACCTCCTGCACAGGCAGGTGTGTGCAAGCAGACTCAGAGAGAAAGGCGCGGCGATTCCTGCAGCTGGCACACCTGCCCAGCAGCGCGCACGGGTGGCCGGCCGCTTCTGCAGCGCTGGCACACACCCAGGCGTGCACGCACAGCGTCCTGGTGCCCTTTCTGTGCTGGGGACTCCCTCCCCACGCTGTGGTTCTGTTCAGGTGTGCACTGAGTCTTCGTCCCTGGGGGCCCTCTCCCAGAGGCCACTTGGCAGCCACAAGCTCTCCCTGGAGTTCGGGCCTTGGGCATTTGGGTCCCTGCTGCGTCCGTGGCCCCGCTGGCTCTGGGCTCTGCAGACTAGAAGCCCGACCGGCCCTGTTTTTACTGGGCTTCGTCATTTAATTCTGGCTCAGGGACCTCCCTCAAGCTGTAATTCAGGACCAGTGAGCGTTACAAAAGCTGTATGACAGGTCTTGTTCCCCTGAGGACAGGGACCAGCGGAGTGCACGGCCCACGTGGAGCTGGCAGGATGCGCTTCGCATGAAGAAGACACAGACTTTCAGCGTTTGCAGCTGAGCGTCACCCTCACAGCCCTGGGCTGCAGAAGAGCGTTTCACAAACAGGCAGGGTTCCTGCCAGCAGTCACTCCAGGCAGCCCCCACAGGAGTGGTCAGTGAGAGAGCCCCCATGGGAGAGCCCCAGGAGCTGCTTCCTGGACCACCTGCATCCTGATCACCAGGAACCGGTGGAAAATGTGGATTGGAAAATGTGGATTCCCTTGACTCCTGCCAGACAAATGGGCTCGCGGTGGCTCCAGAGGCTCTGCGCTCAGATCCGCACGGGCTCCTCTTCATTCAGATTGGAGAAGCATGGCTTAGGGCTTCTGGCTTGGAGGGTGAGACCCTCCCTGGACGAGCTGCACCAGCTTCTCAAGGCTTTGCCGAAGATGCCCACAGGGAAGTGTGGGCAGTCGCCTCACCGCTGGGTGCACTTTCAGAGCCAGGACTACCGACGCTCTCTGGAGACGGTTTCCTGTTCTGGATGGTTCCTCCACCTGCTTTCTGCCCCATGGTGCGCAGGCTGCAAACTGGCCCTCGGTCAACTTGATTCCCACTGGGATTTGTGCTGTCCTAGGATGTGACCTGTGGGACTGTGAGCATCAAAGGCCTGGGCGTGTGACTTGGCGGATGGCGGAGGGAGTGACAGGAGAGAGAGCGCTCGGGGAAAGTGGGAGGTTCCTTGCCCCAGCCGGGGCTCCGGGGAGCCATGGTTCTAGACCGGACAACAGCTCACTGCAGCTCTCCCCCCGCGTCACTGTGTCTCACCTGCCTCCTTTTGCAGCCCAGGGTGTGGGGCACACAGCTGCCCAAGGCCACGCTCAGCGTCCTGGCCCTTGTGGTTCATCCAGCGCAGGGCTGAGGAGGAGCTGTGGGGTATTTATGCTCCGAAGCCTCCAGCCGCATCCGGTGTCTGGAAGGCATGAGCTGGGGCGTGGGGGCAGCGTGCACTCAGCTCCACTCCACCGCTCCCCGTGAGCCCCAGCGCCCCCTCATCAGCAGGGCCTGCGCCCTTGCGCGGCTGCCGCCAGGACTGAGCGCCGTGCAGCGGTAAGGCACCCAGCGGCAAGGTGCAGCGGGTGGGGCGTGAGGGTGTGGTTGGCGTGGACAGATACAGCTGCACACACAGAGAACTTTCTCGCTGTTTCCCCAGTGGTCTGCTTAAAACACAGCCCCGGAGCTGGCCAGAACCACACTTTGTCCAGTGTAAGTCGGGCAGACATGACAGTGATAGGTCACACTCCAGACGAGAAGGGCCGTCCCCGAAAGACTCTCGGGGACCCTCAGGGACCCTGGAGGCCTGCCTACCCTTTGAAGAATTAGCCAGGGCTTCTCCTGCGAAGGTGTTGAGAAGCGTGAATGAGTTTGGCCACAGGAAGTGTGGGACTGGTTGACAGGAGACAGCTGGGAGGGGAGGGGCCCCGACAGCTGACAGTGGGGTTCACTTCGCCACCTCCACCCCACAACCTCTGCTTCCCAAAGCCCACCCATCATTGCCCCACAGCCAGTGACAGTGACCAGCGCACCCCGTGGAACCCGAAGGCGTGCTCTGGACCCAGGGCCTCACCTGCCATCTGTGCGCTGCTGCTGTTGTTCCTTCTCTTTTTCTAGTTTTTTTTTAAAAGATGTATTTATTCGTGCACACAAGAGCTGGGTACAGGCCAGAGTGTTGGGAGGTGAGAGGATCCACCAGAGATAGAGCGGGGAGCAGAACAGGCAGGCGGACTGAAACACACTGCTGAGGGGGGCAGCAGGGAGGCAGGAGAGGTCTGCTGCGCCCTGTGGGTACCCTCCCAGGCCGGGGATCAAACTCGTGCTGCAGATGCTTCACAGTGTGATGCTTAAGCCCTTGCACTGTTACCCCTTTTCTGAGGAGGAAGCTGAGGTTTTCGGAGGCTGACTACCTGCTGTAAAGGCACGTTTGGAGGAGACAGAACCGAGATCCTCTGTTGGCCACCGGGTCTGTGTGCTCCGTGCTTCTGCGTAGCTGGGACCCAAGCGACGGCAACTGGCTGGCGGAGCGGGGGCTGATGTCACAGCAGCCGGGCCAGACGCCCGAGCACGCTGCCTGTGACCGCTTGGGCGCCGATGGTGTGGCGCCAGGGTTGGCTGTCCACAGCTGGGCGGGTCAGCCTCCAGAGGTGCTCCGTCCGGCTGCGGCCGCACAGCACCGAGTCCTTCTGTGATGTTGAGGGTTGGCCCCCAGCAGGGAGTTCTCACACTCACCCTGGAAGGCCACCCAGGAGGCCCTTGGGGCAAAGGAGGCTGCTTTCCTCAGGAGACCAGAACCACGCCCACACCTCACACAGCACTCCCGGGGTCCGCAGGGCCAGCTTTTGTCCCTTTCTGTGGGAGTCTTTGAATTCAGCTAGAGCCTCTGGGAGAGATTTTTCGTTCTGAATTTGCAGGGGTGAGAAATAAATGACTGTTCTGGTTTAGAATTTCCTTTCTTCTCTTCTCATCCAAAGGTGTAGGGTGACAGTGTGTCCCAGATTGTTTTTTTTTCTTTTTGACAAACTAAAGCTTAAAATACTTTTGCTATGTTGTCCCAACTTAAAAAAGTCCTAAAAAATAAATTTAGGCAAACTGCTACCAAATCAAGTCAGTCATTCTACCCTAAAATGATCTGCTTTCTTGCACATACTCTAAAGTTCATAATTTTAGGCTTTGAAAAAATAGCATCTCTGTTAATAGAGATGTGACCCTTTTTGTCTTACAATTGCAGAAAAGGAAGTAAGGAGTAATGACTAAGCAGGGAATAGGGATCAGCCTGCTCCTTGCAGGGGCTGGTGATGGGTCAGTATTGGCATCGTGTGTGTGTGTGTGTGTGTGTGTGTCCTAAATTCAAAATGAAATCTCTGACATTTTGAGGGTATTTATCCCTTTCACATGGCTTGAACGTGCTAGCTGATTATCTCTTGTTTTTATTTTTATTTTATTTTTTTCAGAGAAAGAAATAGAGAGAGACACAAATCACCCCGGAATAAAGATGGCAGAGGGTCAGAAAAATCTGTCACCATTCAAGCCCCCAGTGGCGAGCCCCTGTTGGCGAATGACTCTGCCCGGACAGAGGAAGTTCAGGTGAGGCTCACAGGAGGCGTGTGAGCTTGCGGCCCCTGGATCAAGGCCTCCTTGGTCCATGTTATTCTAACTCTTATTGCCATAAGTTCTCTTGGGTTTAATCTTTGTTTTTCCAGCATGTTAATTAGTTTATCTATGTCCCGTGGTTCCTGATGGGCCTGAGGACAGGCTGCCCGGTGATTGGCTGACTCACAGCTTCTTCCCAGTGTGGTTGGTCGCCTGCTCTGAAAGGTGTTGAAGGCAGCCAGGCTGAGGACAGTGCAGAGAGGGGGGAAATTACAGGCCGCGGTCCCTGGAGACATCCCAAAGTGGACCGGTGTACGGGAGGGGTGAGCTTCCCTTTCCAGAAACCCTGAGCCGTGCTGGGAAAAAGCCAAGTGCTTAGGATGGACGCCTAAGCAGCCCTGCAGAGTAACTGAAATACGCCAGGGAGCACCCCGGGGTGCTGGCTGGGAAAGCAGGTAAAAGAAACGGCCCATGAGTTTGGGGCTGAGCAATAATCTGCGTGGCGCCCTAAGTGTGGGGGCCGTGGCCTGGGGTGCTGGAGTCTGTATTGGGGAATGCATCTTTCTGGGGAGCAGTATCAGCCCCTCCAGTTCCTGCTTGCAGTTCAGGAATGCAGCAACTGGGTTTTTCTGGGTCCTGCAATGTTTAAGAAAATCTGGAAATTAGGGTTTTATGTGAAATCACCACATTTTTAAAGCTTGGTCATTTATTAACTAAAAAAAAAAAAAGTTCAGGTTTTCTCTCTGTGAACCTATGCCCAAGGGCCCATCTGATTTACATGTGTCCAAGGGACACTCAAGCCACGTTTCCACATTCTCCACAGCGCTGGACATACAGGTGAGTCTGGCCTTGCCCGATAAACTGACACCACACAGCAGCAAAGACCGAGGGCAGGTGAGCGTGAGTCTGCGTGCACACGGAGCTCTGCTTATAAAGGGATGAGCTGAAATCAGGAATTCTCAGAGACCCAAGGTGCTCTGGGGTCCACGCTGCAGCTGTGGGCTGACTGTGGGGTCTGTCCAGTGGTCAGTAGCTCTGGTACTTACTACTGCACCACCTGTTCACTCTGGGAGGACCAGAGAGGTGGGGAGAGGCCAGTCCTGAGGTCGGAGCACCCTGAGGTGCTGCAGGGCCAGTTTCCTCCCAGATGTTGACCCACCGATCCTGCTGGGTGCACTGTGAAGTCAGGGCCCGTCTCAGCTTCTCCATCTTGCAGCTCACCGGGACATGCCTTGGGAAGGTCAGGTGTGTCCACGAGGATGATGGAGCAGGACGAGCATGGGAGCGGGGTCTGTCTGGTAACTGTGTGCCCCAGGGAAGTCACCGCCTTTGTGGGCCTGGCTTGGTGTCTTCAGTGATAACCTAGGAGGCTGGGCTAGAAGCCCCTGGGTTCTTTCTCTTTGAAGAACCTCAGGTTGGAGGCGACCTTTGGACAGTGACGTGTCTTAGATATCTGTACACGTTCTTAAAATGGGCACAGGAAGTAATTAACAACTCTTGGGCAGGAGAAAGGGTGAGCAGCTAAATAAAAGGGTGGGTGAGGGACAAATTACTAGTCATAATTATCTCAGTATTGATCCTCGAGTATTAAGCCCACTACAAAGCATGGGATCCAGCATTTGCCTACACAAAGAGTTCACAAAGGAAATTATTTTATGCCTCCTGTAAACTCACCTTATAGTAACGCAACTTGTGTGTCTTTGAATTTGTGGCTCTTTTTTCCTGTTAATGATTTTTTTTTCTTTTTAAAAATTTGAAGTAAATTTTGCACATAAAAATGAACAGCTTTTGAACGTAAGTTTGATGACTTTTAAGAACTGAATAAACCTACATAAGCCACATTCCTATCAAATGAGAGCTTTAGTAGGTTATCATTTCTTCCCGGTGAATCACTGCCTCTGTCCCCCACCTCTCAAGGCAAACACTGTTTTAATTTCTATCACTGTAGCTTAATTTTGCTTCTTTTATAATGCAATACAATTGGAGTCTTTTTTTGTTTTATTTTGTTTTAGATTTTTTTCTCCCACTTAGTATGATTTTGAGATTTATCCACGTCTTGGTGGCCAGTTCAACAACTTGCATTTTTCTTTTCTTGCTGAGTATTATTTTATTGTATGAATGTGCTCCAATTTGCTGTCCTTCCTCCTAATAGACAGCATTTAGGTTGTACTGTTTTGGCTATTGTGAATAAAGCCATTAAGAAAACATTTTTGTGCCAGTTTTTTTGTGGCCATGTGTTGCACTTTGGATAAAAACCCAGGAGTGGACTTGCTGGGCCACGCAGTTAAGTGCATATTTAAGTTTATATGAAGTGCCACTCCAAATTTCAGGAGTGTTGTACTACTTTTTGCTTCCACCAGCAATGCTTGATGGTCCCAGGCGCTCCTGGCTGTCACCCTAAAGAGTAATTTCCCCCATGTTCTGCAACTCGAAATTCACGATCTCCTTCCTTGCTTATGCATTTCACAAATCAATTCTTTTTTTTTACCATCGCTAGAGTGAGGTTATTGCCTGGTTATGAAATCTCTATCTTACTGATTCAGCTGTCATCTTAAACTTAGACTTTTCTAAGTTGGTGTCTTACACTTTAATTTCACCCAGCTTGACTTCCACATCTGATTTTCCCTGTCTACAGATCTCTGAGGCAAAACCCCTTTGGATCACATGTACTTTTTCATGGCCGCCTTGCACTGTTCTTGCTTTAGGATGGGATCATAATTGCCAATAAATAACAACATCATTTAAAACCCTCACAACTGATCTTGTGAACTAGATAGGAAAGTAGAGACCTGAAAATGCTAGGGTAGTTTCCAGTGAGAAATGACCTCAAAGTCTTGAAAAAGAGAAAGCAGGAAAGTAAAAGAATAATCCAGCATGTCTGCCCAGATGTTTAGTTTGTCGTGAGAGTGTGTTTGGGGCAGGAGTTTAGCTTGTGCTGGCTGTGAGGCTGGTTTGCTCGGCTTGGTCCATGAGCCATGTTCTCAGAGTGCATCACCCTCACGCATCCCACCTGGGTCTGGAAAACACAGTGGAGGTTTGCAAACGTGTGTCCTCGCTGCCAGGGAGCTTTGCTCTGTACGCATAGTGTGAGTTCTCTCTTCGGAGCTGCTGGAGGGCATAGGAGTAAGGCAGTTGGACTTCGTAGGCCTTTAAGAGCCGGCCAGGGATTGAGCTGCAAACACAGAGGCTGTGCTCCTCCTGGGTGGGTGAGCACTCCATGGGAGTGGAACAAGAGGGCTGTTTACTGCCGGGCAAACAGCCCCAGGCGCGCCAGCTCTCTGCAGCAGTGAATCACCCAGCAGACAGGTCAGGTCATGCTGCGTCTGCTTCTCCAAAGGAACGTGTATGACCATTCTGAGAAATGTCACTGACAGTTGTTCACGTGAAAGATTCTTGTAGCTGGAGAGCTAAGCCTCCCTGGCCCCCAGGCGCCCTATCTCCAAGCGCCCGCCTGGGGGCCCCGGCAAGCGGCTTGCTTGGGTGGCTTTACATGCAGCTCTTCCCCCGTAGGATGACAACTGGGGCGAGACCACGACGGCCATCACGGGCACCTCCGAACACAGCATATCGCAGGAGGACATCGCCAGGATCAGCAAGGACATGGAGGACAGTGTGGGGCTGGACTGCAGGCGCTACCTGGGCCTCACTGTGGCCGCCTTCCTGGGACTCCTAGTGTTCCTCACGCCCGTCGCCTTCATCCTGCTGCCCCCCGTCCTGTGGCGGGACGAGCTGGAGCCTTGCGGCGCCATCTGCGAGGGACTCTTCATCTCCGTGGCCTTCAAGCTGCTCATCCTGCTCGTCGGGAGCTGGGCGCTGTTCTTCCGCAGGCAGAGAGCCGACCTGCCGCGGGTGCTGGTGTTCCGTGCCCTCCTGCTGGTCCTCATCTTCTTCTTCGTGGTGTCCTATTGGCTCTTTTACGGGGTCCGCATCCTGGACTCTCGGGACCGGAACTACCAGGGCATCGTGCAGTACGCGGTGTCGCTGGTGGACGCCCTCCTCTTCATCCACTACCTGGCCATCGTCCTGCTGGAGCTCCGGCAGCTGCAGCCCATGTTCACGCTGCAGGTCGTGCGCTCCACCGACGGCGAGTCGCGCTTCTACAGCCTGGGGCACCTGAGGTAAGGGGCCTCGAGGGCGGTGGCTGGGGCCAGGGCCAGCGCGGCGACTCCCCTCTGCCCCAGGAGTTGCTGTATGTGTGTTGGCCACGTTCCCACGCGTGGACGTCCCTGTGGCTGGAGGGCGTGGGGCCATGGCTGGCGCGCTCTCATCCAGCTTGCTTTGCTTGGGCTCTCCCTCCTGGGGAAAGGATGCACGTGGTGGCTGCTGACCTTGCCCTGACCTTGGTGGGTGGACGCTGGACGACTTGGCCAGCAGTTGCGTTTTGCCCAGGATGGTTACATCTGGCTTAGTGTTGTCCCGGAGGAATCGCTGACGGCTCGTTTTCTTTCCACCCTTGGAGGTGCTTTGGGCAGTCGTTTACCTGGTTGCTCTAGTACCTACCTGTTCAGTAAAGGTTCAAGCCCAAGTTAGAAACGCCAGACTTACAAGTGTTGGGTGTCTTAAAAATGCACACGCAAGAAATCTATGCCTAAAACTTATTCTGTGGTGAAGTGAGGGAGCGATAGTCATTTATTTAATCTATTATTATCCACCCAAGGTAAACCCTGTCTAGGGAGTTACGTTAAGCTGTCACAGAACCCTTCGAAGTACACTGTTAGTGCCTCTAGATGCAGAAATTGTGCTTTAGGACTTTTTTAAATATTTATTTTATTTATGCATACATGGGCTGGAGTAGCAGGAGGTGAGAGGATTCACCAGAGAGAGTGGGGAGCAGAACAGGCAGATCCACTGAAACACTGCTGAGGGGAGCAGCGGGATGACAGGAGAGGTCTGCTGCGCCATGTGGGTCTCCTCCCTGGTCGGACATCGAACTCGTGCTGCAGTGGCTGTGGATGCTTCATAGTGCTGAGACTTAACCCCTTGCACCACCAGGGAGGCCCTGTTTAAGGATTTTTAAGTAATTTGTACAAAATGCTAATGACTCACCTCGTTTGAGTTTGTTCCGATATCGTGAAGCGAGGCCGGCATCAAGTCTCCCACCTGGCGCCTCTCGCTTTGCGTTTCTGTTTTCTCCCACAAGCTGTGGACTGCGGGAAGGCGGGGGCTGTGTCTCCCTCCTCGTTGCATCCTCTGCCTGCCTGGAGCCTGGCACCCAGTAGGCACCCAGCTGGTTCGCGGTGGGTGGGGTATAGGCTGGGATGCTTCACTTTACCGTCTCAGCGGGCGTCCTGCCCCTTGGGCGGCGATGCTGACGTGACGGCCTGGCCGTGACAAGTGCCTCGCTCACTGTGGTTGTGCTTCTGTAGCTGGCAAGGAGCCGAAATGGGCGGGGCTCCTGGTGGCATCACCAGAGCGATGGGCTTCCTCATCTAGTTGGCTGGTGCCAGGGGAGGTGGCCCAGCCCCGTCTGGAGCCGGGACGCACTGCCAAGCCCTCCCGGTGCTGGCACGCGCCCACTTTCCTTCCTCTGGCTCAGCACTTCCACCGAGGCCTGGTGGACGCGCGCTGCAGGCTGCAGGCACTCCGGCCGGCCTGGGAGGAGATCAGCAGGAGCCCCGTGCTAAGCAGCAAAGTCAGGCGCTTGAGGCCCTTGCGGATGCTCTTGGGCAGCCCCTGCGCGGCACCAGCTTCTCCCCGTAGCCTTCTTTGGAGAACAACGACCCGCACACTGGTGTTAAACGTCTGCTGTGTGCAGGCCCGGGCCAGGCTTCTGCCCCAGCGTTGGCTGCCTTCAAGCTCTGTTCTGGGACTGGCGGGCTCAGGCCACTTGAACAGAGACCAGCACTCGCCGAGCAGCGGGCAGTGCCGACCGACACCGCCAGGGGGCCAGTGACGAGGGCGCAGGAGGCCGGAGTTTCAGGCAGCTGCAGGGAAAGGCCCAGTCCTCTCCGAACAGGGCAGCCTTTGCTGTAGGCCAAGGGATGGAGAATTCCAGCTCTGACCATGGTGGGGAGGACTGATGTTGGGGGTGTGTGCGTGGAAGTCGCCAAGACACTGGCCAGAGTGCGGCTGCCGTGGTTTCACTGTGAGGGGGCAGGGAAGCTTGTCTTCTGGGCTCTGCCTAGGTCAGGGTGACCTCTGGGGGCTCCCCCCTCAGAGAGTGGGGATGGGGAGGGGACACACAGACAGTCAGGGGGCAGGACCCGGTGGCGTGTTCAGAATCTGCACCTCGCCTCGCCCCTGTGCGGCCAGGCATGGCCCTGGGTGGAGGAGGCAGGACCGCTCGCTCCACGTGACCTGTCGGTGTCCTCACTGTGGCCGGCTGCCGCAGTTTGCTGACCCCGAGACCCCTGACGCCGCTCCCCAGGGGCGCAGCCCCCCGTAGCCTTGGGGAGAGTAGACCCAGGTGCCCCAGCATCTCCCCTGGGCTCCTCCTCAGGACCCATTTTCCGTCCCTCTCCGCCTCCGGTGAGACCCACTTTTCCCTCGCTGGAGACCTGGCGATGGGGTGGACGATGGTGGGAAGGAGAGCCGCCTGGACCTGCGGAGAAAGTCCTCAGGTGTGCCGTGCGCGGCCAGTTTGCCGGAACTGGGGCGGCTGGGCCGCCGGGCCCTGTGGGCTCCCCACCCGCCGGGCCTGAGCTAATTCTGCTCTCAACCCTGCGGTGGCGGGAAGAGTCACCGAGCCAGAAATATAACTTCTAACCTCTTTTGTAGAGCATTAAACAGGAGGGAGGGAGGGACGGACGGGAATAGACAAGAAAGCAGGGAGCAGGGCCCAGGGACGGGGCCGGAGAGCCGCCCGGCCGCAGCGGGCCCCGTCCCTTGATCTCCCTTGTGGAAAGTCGCGCCCGGAGCAGCGCGAGGCCTGCGGGCTCAGGGTGGAGCTTGGTGAGTCCTTGTTCTGTGTGTTTGCAGAGACGGCTTTATTGAATTGACTGGGCTATTTTTGAGAGCTGTCGAAAGAATGCCTGGCCCTTAGTTTCTTCAAAAATACGCCTCCCGTTAGCGCTCCTGAAGGTCTGCTGGGGCCCTGCTTGTGGGCAGGAGTGGGGCTCCGGGCTTGTCCGGAAACTTTCAGAAACGTGAAGGTGCTTGTTGCACAGAGCAAGATGCCAGTGTGGGTGAGGGGTCCTGACCTTTGCCTGCTGTCTGGGGGTGACGGGGCCTTCGGCGCTGCCAGCTTCTCCACGAGTTCACCCAAGACCTAGTGAGTTCCGATCTGCCTGTCTGGGGGAGAGACCAAGGAGAAAAGAGAGAATAAAATTGACATCTACTGATCCTAGCTAGTCATTGCTCAGTTTTGGAATCTGAATGTCGGGGCTCGAGGCTGGCGTTGTTGAATGGAGGTGCAGCCCAAGACAGCCGAGCAGGGCCGGCCCGGCGCTGACCATGTGTAGCGGCAGGAAGGCGGCACAGGGCAGGTTCTGGATGGTTCTAGCAGACGGGGGTAAAGGAAGGAGTCCTGGAGCCCTCGATGGCCTTTATGCTTTTTGTTGTGAGAGGCGGCATCGGGTACACGGCAGGCGGAGGGTACGTCTCACCCTCTTGGCTGCTCGCGTTGGTACTTGCTGTGGCGTCCCCCTCACGCCGCCCATGCAAGCCCGTGTCCAAACCCAGGTGCGCCCACCTGCACACGCCCTCCCAGGCACCGCGCAGCACCGCAGGTGTCCGTCATCACACCAGTGGCGGGAGGGCGGAAAGACCTGAGACTTCTCAGACCCAGCACCCTGCGCCGGGACCCCTGCGGCCTCACTGTGACTTACCGCATCTTCAGAACGGTCCTGTGGGGTGGGGGCTCTTACGCTTATTTTCAAACGAGGAAACGGTGGTGGGGAGAGTTAAAGAGGCTGAGATAGTGCGGGAGCCGGGATCGGAGCCCGGATTATATAGTTCCAGATGATCTTTACCCAGAGTACGCTGGAGCAGGCGTGTCCGCCTTCACGTCACTGCTTTAAGAATGCACGAGCCAACTTGCAAGCGTTTTCTGAGGTTCACCAGGAGCCAGGTTGGGCACAGGCTATTTTTGTGTCTGTTCTCCTGTTTCATTTAATTCGGAGTACAGGGCTGGAGCGGAGGGAAGGAAGAGGGTTGTCAGTGGTGCCCTACTCTGTCCACTCCTTAGCTCTGGTGGTTCTGTTGTTCAATCAACAAGCAAAACTTGCTCCTCAGAACCAAAGCAATAGTGTGGAGCCTTGTCTGAGCTAATCTTTTAAACTGGCCATAGAGTCCATGTCCCAAAGAAGTCCCTTTTTATCCATTGCTTATAAAAGGACCTCAAAAGTCAGTAGCATCACTTGACATTGTGCTGTTTTATTATTAGGTCTGTGAACTGGGCTCGCCGGGCTGCCTCAGCAGGTGTGCAGCCTGGCCCTGGTGTGATTGCACGCTGTGCGGGGGCAGCTGGGACTGGGTGCCTTTCTCTCCCCATATATGTTCTGGTTCTCTCCCTCCCCGGAACACCTCCTGCCTGGCAGAGCAGGCTCTTCAGTAGGTGCCTAGACTTCTCAGGGCGCTCAACCAGTCCAAAGCAGAACTTTCCAGACCCTTTAAGACTTAGGCCTGCAGCTTAGGCCCAGTACTGCTCCTGCTGCCTTCTGGTTAAAGGAAGTCAGAGCCCAGCCCAGGCTTCAGGGGGGGACCCTGCCGGGGGTGGGGGTTGTGGGGGGTGGTAGGAACCTTGGCGTATTGGGGGCCGTGACTTGGGGGACTCCCCCTCTGCCTGGGACTCCCCTTCTGAGCTTGCTCTTCTTGCTTTGCATAGAGTTCTAGCAAATTTAATCATTGACTTTTATGCCTCAGAAAGCCCAGAAGTGGCTGGGCAGTGGGGGAGGAGCCGCGTCAGGGAGGCATGTGAACGTGATGAAGACTGATGGCTGATAGCACCAGCGAGGAAAGACGGAGAAACCCCAGAGTGGGTGATGCTCATCTCAGCTCTCTGGGAGGCTGCTCTGCCCACTGTGGCCCATTCTGTAAGATATTCGCAGTGCTGTGTGAGTCAGCCCGCAGCCTTTAACTCTTTAGGTTCCTAAGCTTGCTCCTTTCATGTGCTTATTAGTATCTCATAAATTGGCATTAACCATGCACCTTTTAATCAAAGCTCTGGCTACTGATTATGGAACCACTTGTATTTTAGAAGAAATGATTCTTGGACTGACTTTCAAATGGTAGAGGCTTATGATTGCAGCCTTGTGTTGAAAAGGAATGTATTCCTCCCAAAATTCATACGTGGAAACGAGGAACACATTATTTGACAGTGGGGAAAAGGTGACCCTTCGATAAAGTAGCAAAGAACTTGACCGAGTTATGTTCATGCCGCAGTGTTTTGTGTAAGGAAGATGCTATGAGAGATGGAACTGGGTATTTAGCAGAGGACTTTTCCGAGCAGGGGGTCTTCCTTACTCCTTTCAGTAAAACCTGAACCGAAGAGAAAATTGTTAAGCAAAAAATAAGCCATGGTAACTTGAAGAATTGGAAAATCCTCAGCTTGTTGCCAAAAATCGTGAAAGTCTGTACTGACGAGAACACCAGGGCGACGGAATAACTGTTCGATAAGGAGCTGAATGTTGCTCTGACCAGGGACTCGGGCACCTTCTCAGCAGAAGCTGGGGGTAAAATGGGACCGTGCCATAGAAGCTGTCAGCTGCCACCAAAGGAAGCAGGAGTGGGCGGAAGAAAGAAGCTTAAGCTGCACCATCCTTCAAGGAAACGGAAGACGGACCGCAAGGTGGTCCAGCTGGGCTGCCCTCCCGCCCTCACAGACCCTGCGGCGAGCTGCCTCCTCACCGCCTTCAGAGATGCCCCACCCCGGTTTCAGAGTGCCAGGAGGACACTGCAGGGAGCTGCGTGGGCAGGGCTACGTGAAAAGTCTCAGGAGGAGGGTGACGCAGCCCTCCCAGCGGGTCCCCGGGGCGGAGCATCGAAGCAGAAAATTGGCTGGGGTTAAGATCTAATGCACCTAATGGAATTGCCTTGCCAGGTTTCGGATGTAGCAAGGACTTAGCCCTTCCTTCCTCCCTTGGGCACGGGGTGCCTCCTCTGTCCCAGTGTGCTATTTTGGAAGCCCGTGACTTGTTGACTGCCCCAGGTTCCTGGCTAGAGAGTTGTCCTCACTCTGATTGAGATGATACTCGACAGGTGACACATCGGACTTAGATGATACCAGCACAGGACCTTGAGACTTTAGAGCCGATGCTGGAATGAGCGAGACTCGGGCTGTCGAGATGAAATGAATACGTGTGTGCAAGACATGACTTCGGGAGCCCGGGGCACGGGTCACGATGGACTAGTGCCTCCCCAAACTCATAAGCCCCAGCGTGGCTGAGCTTGGAGGTGGACCCTTTGCAGGAGCAGTTAAGGTTAAATGAGGTCATAGAGCTGATAAACTTAGTGTCTTTAGAAGAAGGGGTGCCAGATAGCTTTCTCACGCCCTGTCCCTCTGGATGCACTGACCCAGGCTGGGCATCGTGAGAAGGCAGCCGTTAGCAGGCCAGGAAGAGACCCTCCCAGGAGCTGAATCAGCCAAACCTTGGTCCTGATCTTCTAGGCTCCCTAACAGAGAAAATGAGTGTCTGCTATTTATGCCGCTCAGACAGCGGCGTTCCTTCCGGCAGCTCGAGGAGATGAGAACAGAGCATTACGCACATGCGTGACTTTTGGCCCCGGAGCCCCAGGAAATCAGGACCAGTGAGTGTAGCTGGACCCTGGAGAGACAGACCTCGTATTGTCCTTGGGCCTGGCCCTCCCAGGCCCTGCTCCCTGGGGCTGCACTTCGGCTTCTAGTTAGAAGGGAGAAAGGAGGAGCCCCTGGTGAGACTGCGGTGCCGCCCAGTAATGGCGGGTTGTCTGGCCCTTCCCCTCTGGGAAGCTGTATCGAGACTCTGGGCCAGTGATTCCCACGCTGGCTGTCACGCTGATCGGGGTGGCTGGCACCCGGGCCCCTCCCTCCCGAGTTCGAGGCCAGATCCGGGGTGCCGGGCCCAGGCCCGTGCTGTGAAGTTGGAGGGCACTTTCAGGTGACCACCGGGGGTTGTGGCTCCATCACCTGCCGTTACGTTCCACATCCGATCTCATTTTTAGAAACGTGCGTTTTTACTTCTGTGACTGCTTTTTAGTAAAGACATTTGCCAGTCTCACCCCGCCCCCCTCTTAAAAAAGCAAAGGCTGGAAACAGGAGCTAAAAAGCCGAGTGTGGAGGTTTTAGCCCGGGCCCTGCTGTGCTGTGGGGGAATTTTGTAGGCGGGCACCGGCTGCTGCTGTTTGTGGTCTGGCTGTGTGGGGCCTGTTGAGAGTGGCTGTAATGAGAGAGTGTAAGGTGCCGGGCACTGCAGCCTGTGTTTGCACAGCTGCCTGCTGGCAGTAGCGTGACCGATGCTGGGAGGGCTGGGAAGACCGGGAGGGCACAGCGGCTGCCCACAAGCCCCTCCAAGGCAGTGGCCCAGGGCCAAGGCCGGGGATGTGGGGTGAAGCTGCTTTAGACGCCTTCAGAGGGCTCCAGGGCTGGGCGGCGGACCTGCGCCCTGAACAAGGAGTCCCTCTCTCTGAAGGAGTCTCGGGGTGACCCTCCGGCAACCCGCACCTCACCACGGGTTGGAGGGCGGTGGGAAGTGGCGCGCGAGGCCAGGGCCTCCTTCCCACTCTGTAAAGCCACCACCACCTTGTTCTGCACCTGGCGTGAGCAGAGGTGGCCCAGCCCAGCTCCCCCGTGTGTCCTTCAGTCCTTCCCGAGGCTGGAGGCTGGAGGCTGGAGGTGCTGGCTGACCGGCAGGACAGGACCTGGCTGGGAGCAGGCCCAGCCTCCCTCCCCTGCAGGCCTGGGCTCCTTATCTGAGCCTGCTCCTGAGGGCTTGGCTTTGATGTTTATCTGGTGTGATTCTGCACAGTGATTTAGGGCCTGGGAAAGCCAGTTCCCAGTTCCCAGTGCAGGCTGGGCAGGGGAGCTGGGCAGGGCCTGCAGTGTGCTGGGTCTGTGCCACCAGGGTGGGGCTGCAGCGCTGCAGCAGACCTGCTGGTGACCACACCCGCCACCTGAGAGGAAGATCGTCCTCGGGGAGTGGAGATGGCCAGCTGGGCTGCTGTGCCTGGCCGGGTCTTCTCAGAAGGTCTCCTCGGCGCTGTCACCATGTCCGCTGCTGCCTGTGGGTGGCGGCACCACCGCGGGTGGGAGGACACATGGCACTTCCTCGCCCCAAGACCGGGCTCGCGGAGGGCCGCTGGTGACTTCGGTGCGCACGAGCTTGTCCCGGTGTGGCCCGGAGGGCTTCTGGACACTGTGGGGGTGGACTTGCCCCAAGAGGGCATCGGTGCTTCGTTATCAGGAGCTTGAAGTGGGGGAGGGGAAAGGTGCAGTGAGGTGCGTGGTACCCCAGACTGCCCGGGGAGCTCAGGCCCGCTGCAGCCTCCTCCCTCCCAGCCATGGGAGTGGTGCCTGCTCCTGCCCAAGGCGCTCTTGGGTGATGCTCTGCGGCGCATCTGCCTGCATCTGGACACTCTAGGCCAGGCCAGGGACACTGTCCACCGTTCAAGTCCTGACTCAGAGAGCTCAGTCCCTGCGGCATCACATCACGTAGCTGCAGATCAGCAGGGGGCAGCAGTTGCCCTGTGCCCAGCAGCCCACCCTCAGGACTCCCAGCCCGCCCCCCTAGATGGGCGTGTGCTCACGTCTGGGGTCTCAAGCAGCTCCTGCTCCTGCACGACGCATGCGGGGAGTCCAACCTTCCTTCCAGGTCGTTCTGTGTTCTCCCCTTGTAGGTAAGCACGAGCTAATTCCAGTTGGGTTTTTTATATATATATATTTATTTATTTATGCACACGAGAGCTGGGGTACAGGCCAGAGTCTTGGGAAGTGAGAGCATTCACCAGACACAGAGCGGGGAGCAGAACAGGCAGATCGACTAAAACACACTGCTGAGGGGAGCAGCAGGAGGCAGGAGAGGTCTGCTGCGCCCTGTGGGTCCCTCCCTGGCTGGGGATCGAACTCGTGCTTCTGTGCTGCAGATGCTTCACAGTGCGATGCTCAACCTGCTGCGCCACCAGGGAGGCCCCTGATTCCAGTTTTTGTTCCTCCCTGGCCCCATCTTCCAAGGTGCTCATTGCCTGCTGCCAGGGTGTAAGCTGCCGTCCCAGATGCAGCTGTGAGACAAACACTTTAATTAAAAGGCAGGCGGCCCAGGAGAGATAAACTCGCGTGTGCCCAGCTCTGAGCCGAGGCGGGGGTGGCGGCTCAGGGGCTAATTACACCGGCTTCGTGGGACTCACATAAATATGGCTGCAAACGATCCCGACTCTTTGTCAGGCCGAAGTCAGCTGGTCCCCACGTCCAGGGAGCGGTGCAGCCCCATGCCAGGCGGGTGTTCTGGGGAGAAGGGGCAGCTGGATGCGTCGAGGGCCTCAGCGGCTCTCTGGGGTTGGGGCTGTTACAAAAAAGCGGAATCAGCTTTTATTTCGTATTTTGGAGTCTTCACGAACACCTGCCTTTGGGCCTTACATGCAGTCCCTGGAGCAGCACATCTGAAACGGTGGGGTGTGGGGGGCCGTGGCACCCACCAGACTTCACTGGCAGCAGCTGTGGTCTTCACTGCTGGCTCCCCATCTCCGCCCGCACGGGCTCTCTCCCCCCTCCCGCTGCTCCCTCCCCATTGTGTGACCTAGAGACTCAGTGACCTTTAACGGTAGCCCCTCCTCGCCCCCCACCAGGTCCTTCTGCCCCAACACGAGTGTCTGTGTCCTCCAGCTGGCGAGCAGAGGCCCACAGGCCACTGTCTTGAAGCTGTCTTTGTGCCTCAGAGACGGGCAGTTGGACGTCTAGATGCCGGCGGGGCTCTGCTCCCTCTGACCTCTCAGCAGGAGGCCTTGGTTCTCGCCCCAGCTTCACGGGGTGCCAGCAGAACTCGGGGCTCTGTGGCTGTTACCTGCATCACGCCAGCCTCTGCTCCCTCACCACACTGGTAGGCCACATCCTGAGGTCCTGTGTAGGCAGGGACTTGGGGGCACGGCATACCTCGCTGACAAGTCTCAAGGCCGTTCGGTGAATGCTGACCCATCACGTGCACTGTCATTTCTTACTCTTGCTCTGTGATGGGGCGTGAGCCCGAGGCCTGTTCACAGCCGTCCCAGTGCTTGAGGCTCGCTGGTGCCGTCACGCCCGCTTGTGCGTGGAGTTGGGGAGGCTGGTTAGCCGTGTTCCCTAAGGGTGGCCGTCCTCGTCAGCTTGCAGCAACGGGACACCCCGAGAGGGGGCCTTTGCAGATTCACTCTGTGCCAGGAACACTGCCGTGCTCCTGCGAGCACAGCCTGGCTGGTCAGGTACCGGTGACTAGCGTCTACCTGGGGTGTCTACCTGGGGTGTCAGCGTGTACGAGGGCCCTAGCGTTTTCATATAAGAAGAGAGCAGTTTTTATTGACAGAGCTAAAGAGAGCAAATTAACATTTGAAACGAAGCAGCTAAAACTTGAATATGATGCCATTCCACACACACACACACACACACATACACACATGCTCCTGTCCCCACTCAGTCCTGTGCCCCACCTCTGGCCATGCCACACCCTCCCCTTGGGGATAAAAAAAGTGAAAAGCTGAGAGCCTGAGCGCTCTGACTGATGCGCTCTGAAGCCGGAATATTTCTGGTTTTGGTAGCGTGCACTAGGGACTACAAAAGCCACCATCAAGCCCAGGGAACGTGAATGAGCAGAAACAGTGGTGCAGGTGAGTGTGTGTGTACACACCAAACGCCATCTGGCCCTGTGTCCTTATCTGCAGAGTGAGAGGTTTAAAGGGTGGGCCCTGGGCCTCATTGTTCCCTTGGGGATTTGATGGTCCCAGGCAGGAGGGAGCCCAGGCTTCAGAAGTGGTGGGAGAACAATGGGTAGAATTTAAAGAACGGTGCTTTTAGCACTAGGTGAGTGAATTTTCCTTTCAAAGGGAAGTTGGGTGCTGTTGTGATGTTATAAAAAGAATTAGGTTGTGGATTGGGAGTTTGGGCTAGATGGAATCCGATTTCAGATCTGGTCTTTGCTCTGGAGAACATTAAGATTATCTTCATTTCTTTCCTTTTTTTAAAAGATTTATTTATTTATGCACACAAGAGCAGGGGTACAGGCCAGAGGTGTGGGAGGTGAGAGGATTCCCCCCAGAGACAGAGTGGGGAGCAGAACAGGCAAAGCCACTGCTGATGGGAGCAGTAGGGAGGCAGGAGGAATCTGCTGCGCCATGTGGGTTCCCTGGCTGGGGATCGAACTCTGCGCTACTGTGCTGCGGATGCTTCACAGGGTGGTGCTCAACCCGCTGCGCCACCAGGGAGGACAAGATTATCTTCATTTCTAATATTTTGCAAAATGGGTACATGGAGGTTGAGCCAGGCGTTTATACGCAGGGACTGCATGAAAGTTTTATTCCCTGGCCACGAAATGCTCTAGGCGTTAGTAAAATGAGATTTTATACTTGTTAAATGCTTCAGGGTTTATAAATACTTGTTTAATCCTTCAGAGTTTCTAAATGCTTTCAATGGCCTTGTTTCATTTGCTCTTCTCAGCAACCACTGCACTTGTGGGTTTTGTTTCTGCCAGAAGGGAGAGGGTACTTATTCAGGGTTACAGAGTCGCAGTATTTGATCTGGAAACCAGAACCATCGAGGCTAAAGCCAGTGCTTTTTCTCCCTGGTGGGTACTAGCCTTTAGGGAGGCTGCATTTCCAGGAGGCTGGGGGTTCACAGGAAGTGATGGTGGGGACAGAGCCGCAGAGCCACGAAGTCCCCAAGGAAAATGCGTTGAGGGCCCCTCTTACGCACTGCCTGTGGTGTCCCCTCGGAACGGGCAGTGTGGGCAGGGCAGTGCGGGTACGCTGCTGGGCTCACTGGCTCCCCAACATCCATGGACCTCCAGTGCCACCATTATGAGCCACTTGCTTGGGCCAGGCACTTGGAAATACATTATTTCATTTAATCTTGAAGAGAAACTGAAACCAGGCAGGCAGCTCCTCCTCGGGAAGTGGAGTACAGGGGCGGCTCCAGAGTGCCCGGTATTCTTCCTGGCCTAGACGCAGCTCCCTTTGAGGTCTGGGAAAGGCAGAGAATTTGGCGCTGTCCCCACTGACATTTAAGCTGGTAAGACACCTGCCGCAGGTGGTGCCAGCCTGGGCAGCTGGAGACGGCACGGTCTGGCACTGTTCTCTCTGGGCAGCCACCACACCCTGCTTGCCCCAGTCATTGCATTAACCGCTCAGTGACGCGTGGACAACTGAGTAGCGGGGAGCCCGCTGTCATGTTCTTGGTGCGTTTTCGGTGTTGTTATGTTTTTGTCCCTCCGAGGAAGAATCTGAGGATTAGAGAAATGAGTTAATGTAAGATCTAAGAGTAAAAGTGTTGTCTGGGCCAAAGTCCAGGGTCGAGGGGTGGAGGTGCTTCTTCACGGGGCACAGGGCGTGGGGCTTCATGGGGCCTGGGTGTACAGGACATTCTTTTGTTTTTGTTTTCAGCATTTTTTTTGTCTCAGGTTTTTGTGAGCCAAAATCCCAGCTGTTTGCAGGTGCTCCTCTCCAACTCTGTTAAGAACCGCGGCACGGGGACCACGTCCTCCGTTGCCATGGCTGTTGTGTAACTGTCGCCCGGTGACACTGAAAGTGTCTTTGTGGCTGATTGGACACAAGAGGCCACAGCATTTCACATTCCACCCTCTTTGTCCTGAAAAGAAAATAGGGCAGTAAAGCAACATGGCTCATTCAGATGGAAATGCGGCCGCTGCATTCCCTGGCCCGGTGCAGCTCCGTCACTGCCACCTTCATCCTCCCAGGAACTCAGTCAGGCTGCAGACCCGGCTACCTCCTGCCACTGGTGCTGCCTCAGCTCCCTGGCCCCCCGTGCTGTGCCGGCCCTGTGTCTTCTCAGACGCTGCCTTGGGCTCTCAGGCTTCCCTCCCTGGGTGTCGAGTGAATTTCTCTTGCGGCCATGCCTGCCTCTTTGTGCTGCTTTCCAAAAATACGTGGTCTGGGAAAGGGCATCTTCCTGAACAGTGTGACACAGGAGGGTGTAGTGGAAGGTGGGGTTCGCTGAGACAGAGTCCTCGATCTTGGGTGAGGGCACCTGGCCTGGGTGTTTGGTGGAAGCTCATCCATGGGCTAGGCATCGGCCCACCGGCCCACGATGCGGGGTTCTACCCAGGGGCTGTTTCATGGGGCTGCTGCCTTTGTCTCTGAGCATGATGGTAAACGAGAGGCGCAAGGTGCTCCCAGCACGGGTTTGCGGGTTTTCTTACCTTCTTCCTTCCCCAGAGATGACCTGGTCTCAAGATGGGACTACTTGAAAGGCATTAATTTCCGAGTCCACTTTTGCCTCCAAGCTTCATGGAAGTCCATGCTTGGGCGTGTCCCTGTGTGGTTGGGCATCCCAGTGCATCAGACATGGGCAGGTCAGCCAGCGAGTATGGTGTACCTGTTGGGAAATCCAAAGCGGTGTCGCCGTTGAGGGAGGAACTTCACAGGCAGGCTGGAGGGGATGCTGCACCCCAAGGTGTGCATGGTGTACCCCAAGTGTGCACCTGCACCTCAAGGTTTGCACACTGCACCCTAAGGTCTGCACACTGCACCCCAAAGCATCACAAGGCTCCTGTGGTGGCTGTTGTTGCAGGTTTAGGGACACACTCATGGGGACCAGATAGTTGGGAAAGGCTTCCTGAAAGAAACCGATCCTCCCCTGGCCTTGGGAGACGCACAGGGATGGGCAGGAAGGCCCTGAGCCTGGCGCTGGCCCTGTGTCCGGCCCTGCAGGCTGTGACGTGGGCCGAGGCCCGGGCCCTGGTGGCAGAATGCCTCTGCCGTAGAGTGCACGGCCTTTCTCGTGCTGGGAAGGCAGGTGGCGGATGGGCAGGGCGTTCCTTTTATCCTGGAGTCCCGGTTGTGTCACAACACTCAGATCCAGAGCCTGCACCAGACAGGAATGAAGACGCCCTCAGGTGCCTGCGACAGGCCCCGCTCAGCCTGCCTTGGCCCTGGAAGCCCTTCACTTCTGTTTCTCCCCAAGCCGAGGGTGCCCGAGAACAGGACGGTGACCAGCAGGGGCAGCTGGACCACAGCAACTAGGAGTGACCTTGACAGCGCCCCATCAGGAGAGAGACAGCAAAAACGCAATGCCAGCCTCGCGCCCTCGCACGCCGCGAGCTGTGGCCGCCGCCTGCTGTCGGGTGTGGCGTCCGGCTGAGGCCCCACTCCGCACAGCTCAGCGTCGGCGCCACGGTCACCTGAGTCACCATCCAGGCCCGCTCCTGCGTCACACACTGCGCTCTGCGAAAGCTGGGGCGTGCTGGGCTTGAATCCACACCTCGCCGCGGTGCTTTGAAGCCGGCGCCTGGGCTCCGTGACCCTGGCCGCTGCAGCTGCAGAGCTTCTCATCACCCTCGCTGCAGGCAGGGAGTGAGCACACGCCCACCCGGAGGCGCTGGAGTGCAGGAAGGCACTTCTGCAGCCGCTGGTGCCTGTCAGCACCGGGGCAGCCAGCCCAGCTGCGGAGGCTCTGTCGACATCACGGCACCGGAGCGAGAGACACCTGCTCAGTTTTTTGAGCAAAGGTTCTGTGGCTTTGGGTGGACAGTGAGGCCCACACAGTGGCCATCAGGGCCTGCTGCCCTGTGTTAGCCGCCCTGCTCCCCAGGCCGCCTGTCTTGGGTCAAGGTGGACCGTGGGTGTGCACCAGTTTGGAGAGCATCTGCCTGAGCCCGGGGCTGGAAGCTGGCAGGATGTGGGGTGCACATGCTGGCCAGGGCCCTCCTCTGGGCAGAACTGTGTGCACGTCTTTGGGGTGGAGAGGTTGGACATAGGGGCCAGGTTGCAGCCAGCCCCTCCCGCCTCGCACCCCCCATCCCACCCCCGGCTGAGTGACTGGCTCCCTGGACTCTTCCTTGTGGCCTGGCCGAAGGGGAAGCCAGACCTGCAGCCACAGGCGGTTTGCTTTGAAGATGAGTCTGAGAATAAGCTGAGTTGGCTTTTACTTTTTAGGGTTTGATCAAACATTTTCCCCCTGAAATCCAAGAGCCTGGAGCTACTCCCTGTCCGCATAGGGTGTGGGGTAGAAGAGTCTGCACCCGGGAGTACACGTGTGCGAGCCCAGGCTTATTTCTGGGGGGGGTGCGGGGGGGGTCCTCGAGGCACCCACGCCTGGGGACTCTGGGAAGGGACGGCGCAGCGCACGAGGCCCACGTGCCAAGGGGCGGTTCCCGCGTTGGTGGGGAGACACGTCCTACGTAACCTGGGGTGGGGGTGGGATCGGAGAAGCGCTTGCCGCCCCGGTGGCGAATGGCACAGACTGGCAGGGTGGAGGCTAGGCCGGGCCGGGCCGGGCCGGGCCGGGCCGGGCCGGACCCGCTGGCTGGCTTTCCGCGCCAGCAGAGAGGATTAAATGTGGCGGCGCAGAGGAGATCCGAGACGCGGCTCTGCGCCCTGGCGGGCTTCTGCGGGGGCTGTGCCCGCTGGCTGCTCTCCCCGCGGCAGCTCGGCCCCCGCGTATGGCCGCGTATGGCCGCCGCGCAGAGCTGCGTCCCACGCAGGCCTGCCTGGGACTGCCCTTCCGCCTCGCGCTCGCATTACAGGACTTGGCAGCCGCGGGGTTTAAACGTGAGCGTGATGAGGGAGCGCCTGAGTCACCCAGCAGCCGGGCTGCCCGCGCGGTGCGGCTCGGCCATCTGCGCTTCTGTCCTGTACGGCGGACCGTTCACGTTGAGTCCGGGAAGGGGCGATCCAGGCCCAGCAGGGATTGGAGGGCCGGGGCGGGCCGCCCCCCAGGCGTGTGTGGGTTGGCTTCTAGACTGCCCGCAGGCTCCCTGAGACACTCGGGCCACAGCCCAGGGGACGCGAGGGTGGGTGGACACACGTCCTCGTAGACGGTTGGGGCGGGCTGTGTGGGAGCGGGTCCCTGAGTGCTCAGGCCGCTGTGGAATGCAGCCTGGTCACCCAGGAATCAGGAGAGCCCCGCCTCGCGCCTGGGGCGTGTAAACAATCCTTGTGGGTTCAGCGGCTTCACAGGGAGCTGGGGGTGGGGGCGGGAGGACAGGGCGAGATGCATGCCCCTCCTTGGGGGCCACGCAGCACGACTGCCGGAGTGGGGGCTCTGTAGTGCAGGATGGGGTCCCCGGCCTGCTGGTGGGTAGGTGCTGCTGCTTGCTGGTGGGTGCAGGGTGCTGCTGTGCGGGTGGGGACGTCCACCCTCGCTGTCTTACTTTGAATGGCCCTGGGGTCAGAGGAGGGAGGCCTGCTGAGAGCCCCGCCGCGCTCCTGCACGTCTCCTCGAGGTGGGGGTGAGTGTCCCGCCTCTGAGTGGGTGCTCTGTTGCCCGGTTCAGAGAAGAGGTACCCTTCCTCCAACACCTCCTTTTTGTTGGGGTTACCTCTTCCTGGCTCCTCTGCTGTCTCCAGGAGTCAAGTACGTGTATGTCAAGTTCAAGTAGTGCGCTGGATTACCCCCTTATGTCCATGCCAGAGCCACCTATTTAAGTAGCGGGGGAGGGGGTCAGAGAGTTGGGGAGCTCCAGTCCCCCCCTCCCTCACCGCAGGAGTAGCTGAGAGAGAAGGAAGAGAAGGAATCTAGATTAACTGGTATCTGCAGCCGGCTTCCCTCAAAGGCGCTCTGCCCAGTGGGTGTAGTTTGCTCTGCGGGAGCTGAAATGCTGGCATTCATTGCATGGGACGATGAGGTGTAGGATGGGAACCTGAGAAACCTGAACCCTCAATTTGCTCTTCAGATGAGGTGTAGGATGGGAACCTGAGAAACCTGAACCCTCAATTTGCTCTTCACTCGTCTGCTCTGTGACCCTTTGTAAGTCTCCTGACCTTTGGGGTCCTCAGTTTCCTCTTTTGTAAACTGGGGGAAATAGGAGAATTCTGTATAATCTCAAGAAAGCTAAGTCAGAAGGCATCACTTGTTCCTCAGCTACCTCCGCGTGGACGTGCTGTTGTTGTAAAGGGGGGTGGGGGGGCTGCGAAGGCACTTGAGCTGAACTTAATTCCATCTTGGCTTTCTCATCCTGGAGATGGAAGGTTTGGTACAACGCGGTAGGCTGCATGGGAGGCTGTGCCTGGCATTCTGTTGTTTTACTCAAGTCCAAAAATTTTCTTTGTTTCACTCAGGACCTGCTTAATTCCATGGAAGAGCTTTGTGTTAATTTTGTCTTCTTTTCTCAGTATCCAGCGAGCAGCATTGGTGGTTCTGGAAAATTACTATAAAGATTTCACCATCTACAACCCCAACCTCCTAACAGCCTCTAAATTCCGAGCTACGAAGCACATGGCGGGGCTGAAGGTCTACAACGTAGACGGTTCGTACTGGAGTCCCTGGAGGGGTGAGGGGCACAGCGGGGCAACCACCCAGCTCCCACTTTATGGGCCATTTGGTTTTCCCTTCTCGCAGTGTTTGTCTTTAGGGTCCATTCTCATTGTGAACAGTTTCTTCTTTCTCTCCCTTTCTTTTCTTTCTTTCCCCCTCCCCCCCAGACAAACATTTTCTGAGGAATGTTGATTTACAATCTGCATACGTGGGAGGGTCATTCATTTGGGGATTTTATGATTGAGAACAATAGTGATGTGTGTTTCCTGCCTCCTGCTGGGAACATCTTATATTAAAAGCTATTAAGAAAGGCTTGCTTTTCAAAATTTGGATAAATTAGCCAAGGGCTCAGCCACCCAGATCCCTTAGGGCTGTAACTCAGCAGTCCAGGCATCTGGTGAGACGCTTGCAGGCGTTTCTCAATCCTGGCTCAGAGCTGGAGCGGAGTGGGTGGCAGAGGCTCAAAGGCCAGGCTGGGACGCCAGAGCTTGACTCAGGCTGTCAGATGTTTAAGTGCAAGAACCAGGACACGGCGTCATTTCTCGCAGGGCACCCTGGGTCAGGGCAAGAGCTTTACAAACCCTAGGGGAGGATCATGTTGTTAGCAAGGCAAGTGATTTATAGACGGCAGTACCTTTTGGTGGTGCTATCTTCCCTGTCCCCTATGCCCTTTTAGGGGGCAAGTGCTGTATGAGAGGGACACTTTCCCTCAAATCCCACGTGATTGGTAAATTTCACCTGTGATTGGAAACCAGTGGAAATCGCCGCCAGCAAAACCGAGTCACTTACCGCGCAGGTGACATGTTAGGAAGCGTGAGCACTGCCTGTCCGTCTGAAAAGTCAAGTAGTCAGCTGGGCGGAGGCTGGGCACTGGGAGTCCTCTGAGTCTGGACTGTCCAGTGAGGCCCTTGTGCTGGTCCTCAGGCTCTGGGGTTTCTGGAGAAGGCCCCCTCACATCCCGGCCTGGCCAGTCCTGGTCTGGTCTGTCTCCAGGTCCCTGGCTTTCTCTGTTCTCCCCGTCCCGCTCATTCTCCCTCACTGTCTCGTTGCTGCAGCATGAGGGCCCAGCTGAACCTTGAGGGCCCCCAGGGTGAGAGCATCCTCAGCACCTGCTCAGTTCTTCTTCATGTCCACTGAGCAGGTTTGGGTTTGGGGACATGTCCTGGGGCATCTCAAGTGCAGAGCAGGGGACCTCTTCATCCTTCGGGGTGTCCTGTTGGGGCTGTGTCTGTGCTTCACAGGGGAGGGTGGGAGGGATTGGAGGCCTCATACCGGTGTTCTGCTCTGCCTCACGGCCCCACGGCAGTAACACTCTTCTTCCTCCACCATCTTTTCGCCAAAGGCCCCAGCAACAATGCCACCGGCCAGTCCCGGGCCATGATCGCGGCGGCCGCTCGCCGCAGGGACTCCAGCCACAACGAGCTGTACTACGAGGAGGCCGAGCACGAGAGGCGGGTGAAGAAGCGGAGAGCGAGGTACCAGCCCTCGACACCACGCCCTCCTGTCGTAAACTGTTTGTACTCACTAGAGTGAAAGCTCCCTTTACAAGCCTGGAGCGGCTCCTGCCTGGTGATTCTCACACTGCAGCTTGCGTGGGCATTGCCAGGAGGAGGGCTTGTTCAAGCACAGATGTCAGCTTCCGGCACCACCTGCGAGGCTGTTACTGCCCAGGAGCTGGGGGCCGGCCTGGCCACTGCATTTCTTAACGAATTCCCAGCTGATGAGGAAGCGGCTGGCCCTGGGCCCGCTTTCTGGCTGGCCCTATCCTGTGCCCCCAGGCTCTTGCTGGTTTTGAGATCGGACTGTATTTTTTTTTTAAGATTTATTTATGCATGCATATAAGAGCTGGGGTACAGGCCAGAGTGGCAGGGGGGTGAGAGGATTCGCCAGAGACAGTGGGGAGCAGGGGCAAGGCAGGAGAGGTCAGCTGCGCCCTGTGGGTCCCCTCCCTGGCCGGGCATCGAACTGGTGCTGCTGTGCCGCGGTTGCTTCACAGTGTGGCGCTCGACCCGCTGCGCCACCAGGGGAGCCCCAAGATCTGATTGTATTAACCGAGATCTCATCATAGTAGCCGAAGTGAACGGAGGTTGCACCACGTTCTAGGCCCCTTCCTTGCTTTTTCCCGGGACTCCTGGTGTGGACAGCTGAGGGGGTGGTGGGTAGAGCGCTCTTCTTTATAAGCGTGGTTTCTGGGCCACCAACCACCTCTCGGCGGGTTCAGAGCTTTTTGTGGCCAGAATTCAAGGCACCTTAAACCACTCTGTCGTCTGCCCCTTCGCTGTCGAGATGAAAGCATCTCGGTGAGGCTCCTGGGTTGGTTAGCGGCGGAGCTGCGAACAGCTCCCCCCCCCGCCCCCCGTCCCTGTGCCGCGCCCTCCCTGCTCAGCCGTCTGGAGTGACAGTGAAGGAGGTGGCCTCGGGTGAGCTGGAGGCAGACGGCCACGAGGGCCTGCTCACTGCTCCGTCCTCACCCTGCGGCAGGCTCTGACCTGCTCACCTGTCTCGTTGCCTTCAGGCTGGTGGTTGCCGTGGAGGAGGCCTTCGTCCACATCCAGCGTCTGCAGGCCGAGGAGCAGCAGAAGGCCCCCGGGGAGGTGATGGACCCACGGGAGGCCGCCCAGGCCATCTTCCCCTCCATGGCCCGGGCCCTGCAGAAGTACCTGCGCACCACGCGGCAGCAGCACTACCACAGCATGGAGAGCATCCTGCAGCACCTGGCCTTCTGCATCAGCAACAGCATGACCCCCAAGGTGCGCTGCTGCCTGCGCTCGCCCGGGACGTGTCCAGGGCTTCTAGGAGCGATAAGACCAGTCTTCTCTAGAGCACCCGTGAACGAGAGAGCGACTCTCGGTCATTTGATTTATGTTGGTTCACTTGTTTTCTAAATGTGCCTGTTGAAGGGCTTAGATTCCAGCAGATTCCAGAAGGGCTTTCACTTAGGGGCAGCTTACGTCACAGTTAGGGGCGCTCTGCATTCTGGAGCTCACTCGCTCTCACCCGGCTCCTTCACTGAGAGCTGGCTGACCTTGGGTTGGCTGACTTTGGGTGGAGAGCTTAATGGCTGGCTGTGCCTTGTTTTCCTCCCCTGTTGGGTTGTGGGAACTGAAATGAGTTCATCCATGTGAGAGCCTTAAAGCTGTGTCTGTTGTAAGGGAAGGACTGAATCAGTGGCCACTGGTACAGCAGTGGGAATAATGCCATCGTTTTGTTTTGGATGCTGTGGGGTTTCTGAATTATCTTCTGGGTTATGATATAAGCACACTTTTAGGGGTAAAAGTGTGGTGTGGCTACCAGTGGGGTGTGGCTGTGGAGGCAAAGCAGAGCAAGGATTTAGCAAATTACCCCCATTCAGCCGTAGATTCAGACCCTGGCTCCACCACTGACTTGGCTTGTGACTTTGCCTAAGTGACTCTATAGTTATTTCTTCTTTTACAAAATAGGGATAGTGACAGTATCTCCTGATACAGTTGCTGTGGAGAGTTGCATTTAATATGGCATATGACATGAAAGTTGTGTGGCAGACAGTGAATGACCTTGGCATATTATGCTCTTTTGCTTTTTGTACAAGGGCTGTGTTCTTGCATTGCCCAGTTCATGTCAGATTGGTGGTATTTGCACTAACCAGAGACAACCCTCAAGAAAGCAGCGTAGAAATATTCAGTGAGAAACAAAAAAGTATTCAATACAATTATGAATATACTTGCAGGTGATTTTGGCATAATAGAAAAGAAACCGAGAAACCAAATATATATATAGACCTTTATTTCTATCTACCTATATTTATAATGAATTTCTGCTTTATGTATGTACACACACATACACACACACATAAAATTTGGAAACTTGCTTTTTTCATTTAGAACTGCTGTCTTTGGTGAAATTTCCACATCAGTACCTTCAGATTTCTGTCATCGAACTTGCCCCCTTTAATAGCCATGTCTCACTCCACAGAATCCTGCAATTTGTCAAACTGATTGCGTATTGATTAAGACCTTTCATTAGTCTGAACCTGGGGTCGGCCGATTTCACGAATCCTGTTTCATGGGAACGTAGCCCACGCGCTTGTACACATTGTCTGTGGCTCCTTCTCTCCCTCAGCCCGCAGAGGAGTTGTGACAGAGTGTAGCTTATAAAGCCAAAAATATTTACATTTAGGGGAAAGTTTGCCAATCCCGAGCCTAAACAGTGTTGCAGTATCTCTTCTTTGCACGTCTTTGTGGATTTGTGCAAATGTTCCTGAAGATAAACTGCCAGCAGAGGAACATGGCTCAAAGCTGTAGACCCTGCCAAGCCTTTCCGAGGGTGTTGCTGTTTGACACTTTTGCCTCTGGGATATGAGCCTGCTTTTCTCTCTCACGCTCTCGACAGCCTTGGGTGTTTTTGTTTTGAACCATTGCCCATCTAGAAGAGGGAAAAATATTTCTAATTCATGCTTCTTTATTAACGTGGTAAATGCAATTTTTCATATGTTAATTTTCATGACTATTTATTCTATTAGTTATCACACTAACGTCACTCTTCTAATTGCTATTACTTCTTTTTCTTATGATTCATAGAGCTATTTTTATACAAGAGGCATAGTTTGTACTGCAGGCATGGCTCCACTTTCTGCCTTAGAATATATGCTCAGAGATCAGAAAGAATGTTTCAGTGAGGCGTGGGTGGAAGGGGAAGGCTTAGGAGCTGCCTTCGGCCAGGGCCAGAGGATACATCTGGTACTCGCTGTCCGTCACTAGCTACCCCTGTCCTTCTTCTCATGACTAAATCAGTGTGATTGTTTGGTTGAGCTCCTAGTATGTGCCAGGCATGTTGGAAATTCACATTTAAAGAATAGTTCCTTCCCTTCAAGGGAGTAGAATCTAGTGTTGAAGGGCAAACAAGCAAGTCGGTAATAATTGTTCAGAAAGTAAGATGTTACAGAGGACTCTTGCCACTATCACAGGCACCTGAGCTCTTCCTCAGTGAGGCGTCCTCGTCTGTCGGAGAGGTTGAGCGAGTGAGTGGGTTTGAGAAGACTGATGGGGCTGGGCACAAGGAGGACGTTTAGTTGGAACAACAAATGAGCAGCTCAGCTGGGGAGCCAGAGAACAGCATGGAGCAGGGAGCCGAGAGCCTGTGAAGGGAGGTGGGTGTGGCTTCTGGTCTTGTGTTGACTCCGATGCTTATGCTCCCTCAGCATGAAATAGCTGTGCTCACACCGGTCGTACTTGTCTTGCGCCATGAGGTGGTACGGTTAGCCATTCCATCCCCATAGCACCTGTGATGCAGGTCTTGGCGTCATCTCTACTTAAGAGGGGTCCAGCGTCTGGTCCAGTCACCCAAGCAGTACCCCTTTATTTACGCAGAGTATGCCTCTGTGCTGGACCTTGCCCTAAGGCACTCTGGGGTACCAGAGGCAGACCCACTAACTGGTACAGGCCAGGGTGATGCCTCGGTGGTGGCTTCTGGGCCAGCACTGGTCCCTTCTGCCCCATGTCCTCGCCTAACCCTCTTCACCCCTGCGTGGAAGTCCAGGAGTGCCCCCTGTTGCTTCCCTCCCCACAGCAGCTAGTTGTGAGGGTCTGATGGGATTTTGTGTGACATGCTCTGGCATGAAGTCTTGGTTCCTCAGGGACCTTCTCCCGTTGGTGTGAGTCTTGGGGAGCCTCTCCCATAGGTGCAGGTCTCGAGGAGCTTTTCCCACAGGTGCAGGTCTCAGGGAGCTTCTCCCACAGATGTGGGTCTCAGGGAGCCTCTCCCACGGGTGTGAGTCTTGGGGAGCCTCTCCCATAGGTGCAGGTCTCGAGGAGCTTTTCCCACGGGTGCAGGTCTCGAGGAGCCTTTCCCACAGATGTGGGTCTCAGGGAGCCTCTCCCACAGGTGTGGGTCTTGGGGAGTCTCCCCCATAGGTGCAGGTCTCAGGGAGCTTCTCCCACAGGTGCGGGTCTCAGGGAGCCTCTCCCACAGGTGCAGGTGTCAGGGAACCTCCCCAACGGGTGCGGGTCTCGAGGAGCTTCTCCCACAGGTGCGGGTCTCGAGGAGCTTCTCCCACAGATGCAGGTCTCAGGGAGCTTCTCCCACAGGTGTGGGTCTCAGGGAGCCTCTCCCATGGGTGTGGGTCTTGGGGAGTCTCCCCCATAGGTGCAGGTCTCAGGGAGCTTCTCCCACAGGTGCGGGTCTCGGGGAGCCTCTCCCACAGGTCCGGGTGTCAGGGAACCTCCCCCATGGGTGCGGGTCTCGGGGCATCTCCCCCACGGGTGCGGGTCTCGGGGAGCTTCTCCCATAGGCACAGGAAGGGACAGCCCCGCAGCTCTGCCCTTGGAGCGGCTGCCCCCTCATGGCCTCCGCTCTCCTCTGCCTGCAGGCTTTCCTGGAGCGTTACCTCAGCGCAGGCCCCACCCTGCAGTACGACAGGGAGCGCTGGCTGTCCACGCAGTGGAGACTCGTGAGTGAGGAGGCCGTGACCAACGGCCTACAGGACGGCATTGTCTTCGTCCTCAAGTGCTTGGACTTCAGCCTCGTGGTCACTGTGAAGAAAATCCCATTCATCGTGCTTTCTGAAGAGTTCATAGACCCCAAATCTCACAAATTTGTCCTTCGCTTACAGTCTGAGACGTCGGTTTAAAAGTTCTGTATTTGTGGCTTTATGGAAACAAGAAAAAGAATCTATAGAGAGATAGGCATACGAGAGGGTTGTCCTTGTTCTTCGTTGCTGACTGAGACTGGCAGATGACAGACCAGTGTCCTTCGACCGTCTGCACTTTATTTGGAAGGAAGCAGGGGATGCCACCCTGGGGAACAGGTGGCCGGGGACCCCCGGCCTGTGGCAGCGACGTCTCGAGAAGCCCTCGAGTGTCTGTCACAGCTGTAAACCAAAGCGGAGCTGGCGGTCCCCGGGAGGGCCGCCTGCGTACCTCGCCCCGGCTCTCGTCCAGGACCGTGTCCCCCTTGCTTCTGGCCGATCCACGCTGGATCAGGGGCCGCGTGCGCGTTCTGTTTCAGGAACGCAGCCCCACGCGTCCACGTGTGTCCGCGTGTGTGAATGCCCAGCGCCGTCGCCGAGCCCCGGCCTTCAGGAAGCGCCTGCCTTTATCTTTGTTCTTTGTTGCCTTAGGTTCCTCGGAGAGAGATGACCACAACAACAAAATGTGCACTATCTGTTGATGCCTCTTAGCGATGTTATTTTATTGTTTTCCCGAAGAGAAATCCTGCCTGCCTGTTTCTGATTCACTCCCTCCCGGCTGCAAGCAGGTGTCCTCTCCTCACGCTGTGATGCCTGCCTGTGTCCGCTGCGTCCTGCCCTCCCCACCATGCAGCACCCCCAGTGGACTGGCAGGCCTTCTAGGGGGCCGCCCCACATCCACCTGGGACGTGGCTCTCCTCATGTGCCCTCCCGCAGCACGCAGCCTCCCGAGCGCCCACGGGTCATTCCCGTCGGGGAGAGTGGTCCTCTAGGTAGATGACAGGCAGACGGCATGCCAGCACATCTCCCCTCTCCTCTCGTGGTCCAGGGGAGACACACACTGTGACCCCGAGATTGGCGGCCTCAGTGAGGAGCCCTCTGTCTCAGGACTTCGCAGCCCACTGCCCTGCCCAGGGAGACCAGGCAGTGCCCGGTGGGCAGCAGCTGTTTCCCAGTCCCTGGGCCCCTGACCGTCATCACTGTGCACTGTCCTCCTGCCGCTTACGAGCAGGGACGGGCCGGGGCCAGGCCCTAGCATGGAGCCGCCCGTGGCTGCTGGCTAGGTGAACAGAAGAGAGATGGTCAAGCTGCAGAGTTTGGGGAAAGTGGGGTGCCATCTGTGCTTCCCCTTTGACCACCATGATCTCTTGCTTTAATGCAGCTGGTTTTAGGGGGCTTGTGCCTGGCCCGAGGGGTGGGCAGGCAGGCAGGCAAGTGTGGGCCGTGGGAAGAGCAGCCTGGTGCAGCCCTCTCTGGGACCACATCCGGGTTCCTTGCAGCCTCCACTTGCCTTCCTGTGACCACAGCAGACTCTCAAGCACTCACTCTGCTTTTCCCAGGTATTTCGGGTCATCAGCCCCCGGCTTTCGTACAGGGAGACTCTGTCACCACCCTGCGTGTGTGCGTGTGGGTGCACCTTCTGAGTCCCGCGATGCCACAAATAGTGCAGTGTTTGTTTATCACGTTTTAAGATCAGATGCTCGGATATCTGCCACACGCCTGTACCTGAAAAAACACGGTTCTTAAATCAGCAGCCGTCAGCTCAAAGAGGAGTGCTGGAGAAGAAGGAAGAAGAAAGCAGTGGTGTTGAGGGGGCCTGGCGCCCTCCATCTGCACGGCTCCGTGTGCGGAGTGGACCGTGGTGCTTTGTCCTTGGCTTTTGCCTTTAGGTCCCTTCAACTGGACATTCCTTAGGATGGTGTCTTTCTCAGGAAATAGATTTTGGAGAGAGGGCGACAGCTGGTGAATGGCGCGAGGCTTTGGCCGCATGAAGGCCATCCTGTCCAGACTGCATGTGTCAGAGGCTGCTGTGTCGGGAAGGGCAGCTGAGAGTGCCACAGCCGTCCCTACGTGCACTGCACCTGTACACTACACCTGTACACGGTGCACCTGTACACTCTGCAATACTGTGCTTCCAAACCAGCCGAGTCACCAGCCCAGAAGGGCTGAAGAGGGAGTCAGCACTCCGGCGTGTGCATTCCTAGTGGGGTGATCAAGCAATTTATTTTCTCTCTACCCCTTTCTTTCTCCCTGTCTTTGTAGGGGAGATGGTCAGAGTTTCTGAAATTATTGTCTGTTTTAAATTGAATACCATTTTTATGCTGATTTTGTACTGAGTTCTTTCTGAACGAGGAACAGAATAAAACGCAGGATCTTTATACACAGTTTGCACTTTCAAACTCTCAATAGCTCGGGTTCCTGGTGCAGTGGGAACATCGTAAATGGCATTAAAAACACCCAGGCTTCAGAAAGCTGTGTCAGTCGATTGAACACGGTGCATTTTTATTTCAGTTCATCAAACCAGTAGGATAATCTTTTTAAAAGTGGTAAACTGGCCTGCAGCTAGGCAAGAGTGTGATGAGTTTGTCTGAGGGGACAGACTTTGATTTGCCTTAAATGTTTATGGATTTTCCATACCTTTCAACCTAAGTTATTAAAGCGTGAGCATTAAATGGTAGAGTAGAAGAACTGGAGGAGCGTGTGTCAGAGCTGTGCTCTCTTCCCCAGTGACGTTTTAACCAGTAGATGACATTTGTTCTTAAATGTGTACTTCTAAAGGTAATGACAATTTTTTATCATCCATGAACTTAATGTCTACATTCTTCAAGTTGAAATGGGTTTTGTCTCTCCTATGTCTTCCGCATTATTAGTTAAGTCAAAACACCTAATACTTTTGCTAAAGTTCACCAAAAAGGCCCTAATGAAGATGCTTGACCAGTTTTTGCTCAGCTGTCATCCTCTCCCTTTCTTTCTCTCTGTCCTTTTCAAATCTGCAGACAGGACACGTTCTGTACAGTAAGTGGCTAGAAGCACATGATCTGTGTGTGTACATGTGCATGCGTGTGCATGCAGGTGTGTGTGCACGTGCGTGTATGTGTGCGTACACTGTGGCTCTTTGCTGGGACCTTTTGCAATGGAGAAATTGTGGAGCGGGCTTGTTGGACAGGATGAGGTGCCCCCTTCCCCTCCCTGTACCTTTGCACATCTCATCTTCGCTCTTGCTCTTGACGCATGTGCTGAAGGGTGGCTGCAGCGAGCCCACCGCGCAGACAGAAATTGATGGTCCTGCCTCCCTTCTCCTCTGCCAGCCCCTGGGAGGGTGAACGACCCTGCATGTCACGCACCGCTAAACTGGGATGCGTATTGATGGGTATGTGTGTCCTCAGGTGGATGACGTGCATAGACATCAGAGCACCCGTGTTCCCTGTAGCAGATGGCGCATGTTTCAGCAGGTCACGTGTGTGTGAGGGTATGTGTCTTTCTGTGCACGTTCTATGTAGGAGATGTTTTCTAATCTCACCCCCTTTTTTTGAGGTTATTCTAAAGCCAGTTGCTTCTCCCTCCTTCTTCATGCCTCAGTTACACTGGTTCTCCCCAGGAGCAAGTGGTTTTATCACAGGGTTATCTTCTGAGGAAGCTGCTGCCCTGCAGATTAGTGCATTAGGCCCTCTCACTCAGGACCCCGTGGCTAGAGAAAACAGCTAGAGAAAGAGAAAGGACAAGCTCTATGATAGTTACTGCTCCAGCTTCACTCCTCGGGAAGCCTTGGTCTGTGTTTTGCAGTACAGCAGACAATGAGCTTCATTTGAGAAAGAAGCATTGGTTACTGCAAGGAGCGCAGAAATGTGCATAATATTTGAGTAGTCCTGCAGCAGAGATCCTGCAATTTTAAAGTGATGTGATTACTGCTGGGTAGCATTTGTGCTTTGTGGGTCTTGTTATAAAGAAATAAGTTAATCACTACTGTGAATTTACTAGTATGTAACCTTGTGGTCCTAATCCGTTATAAATAAAGTAGAGCTCCGCAGCCCAGGACACAGTTCTTGAGTGCTATTCCGTGCTGGAGCGCGCCAGGCTCCTTTAGACACTGCTTTGAAATCCCCTCCTTGAGCTTTTGTGACTAAGTGGATGCTCAGAAAATTAGATTCCTGGTCATATTTTAACAAAACATTTTGGCTGAAAAAGGGAGAGAGGGGGTTAATGTATTTATCATGTAGCGGGTGTTAGGCACTGCTCTAGAATGTGAATTCCTCTGAGGTAGGCAGGGATTGTCTCAAGTTTTGCAGACTAGAGAAAGTATGATTAGAGAGGGAGGGACTTCCCTAAGGCCTCACGGCTGGGAAATGGAATTTTATAATCCAGTGTTTGATTCCAGTCCGTTGGAGCGAAATGACTCAGCACTTGGGAGACACTAAACCTTGGCCCAGAACCTGGCATCTGCCCTTGGCCTTGAGCGCCCCAGGGCTGTGGCCCGGAGGTGCAGGAGAACCTTCTCCGTGCTGGGGGGGTTCCTCGGGGTTTTCAGTGGAAGGAAGTTGGGATCCCTCCCTCCTCTAGGGAAACCATCCTGCAGTGTTGCCCCCGCTGTGTGTGGGGGTGCTCCCAGCAGCCACCCGTGGCCCCTTCATCCTCTGCACCCCCTCGCTGGCTTGCAACAGTGGGCACCTTACGCCTGGCAGCAGGGGCTTTTGCGGGACCTGACTGGCCTGGCACTGGCGCTGTGGCAGCTGCATGAGCCAGCCGCTTCCCGGGCAGGAGGGGCAGAGAGGGGCTGCCCACAGGCCCGCCGGGGCCTTCTGTGCTGCACTCTGCCGCCAGCCTCAATGCGCGCGTTCTCAGCAAGCACGTGGCCCACCCAGTGTTCTTTCCACGGTTGCCTCGAGTTTGAACAGGACGGACATAAAATAGGTCTGAAAACACTTCTTCCTCACTGCTGTGTCAGTGCAGTTGGGATATGGGCTGTTTCCTTTCCTGTTCTTTGCTTGCAGTGGAAATGCTACCTGTCGGAAACGAGGGTGTATTTTCTGAATGTAGATTAGATGAAACTACGGAGTCGAGTCAGATTTCTGGATCCTGTGAGTCCCCGTCACCGGTTCCCGTCTCCTGCTTAGGCAGCCCAGCTCGATGGCTTCACTTTCAAAGTAAATGCCTTGAACTCACTGTTAGCGTCTCTCCCACGTGACGTTCCTGGCACCTGAAGCAGCCGTGACCGGTCACTTCCCACGTGGCTCTAAGAGTCTCTGTCCCCACCGACGAACGTCAGTGTTTGGTCCTCGTCTTAACTATGAACACCGCTCCTAAGCTTGGGGACAAAGGCGACGAATTCTAGGCTTTTCTTAAGAGTGTCTTCGCACTTCTTTTGGCACTGAAATCTTTGGATAGAAATGTTTGAATGTACAGTTGTCTGGTTTGTGTTCCCTCCGCCCTGCTCTGTGACATGCGTGTTCCTTGGAGGGGCTCGTAGTTGAGGGGTGTTCAAGCCCCCACCCCCCGCTTTGGGAAGCTTCGTCTCTGAGGACCAGAGACTGTCACTCAGGGAGTCAGTCATGGGCCCGGGGCAAGAAGTAACGGGTAACCAATCTAGTTCAGCCCACGCCGTAGGGAATCGGGACAGTTGCACGTCATCTCCGCTCCGGGGGTCAGGGGAAGAGGAGGCAGCTGCTTCGTGTCTGCCAGCACCCCTTAACTAAAGAAATAACGGGATACATGCTTTGTGTTGACCATTATCCTTAAACAAAAAAGAGGAACCTAAGATCCAGACTGGCTATGATTTCTTGGTTTTGTAATCCCTTCACAAAGACTTCAGTTACCCAGAAAACTCCTTTGGGACCCCTCCGTTATGACACGATTAACTAAATTTGATTCCAAGCAGCTGTTTATGACTGTTGCGGACCATGCAGGCACCAGTCAGGATGAGGGCAGGGTGGATGGCCGCTTCCTGGATGACCGTTTCCTCAGCAAGACGTAGGGAGGCCCAGAGGGCCTGGACCAAGTCTTGCTCAAGAGTGACGATCGCGTTTGTGTGGAAAGAACCGTGTACCTCTGGGTTTAGAGTCCAGCATCGACCCGGAAAGTTTGCAGGGAGGCCAGCGGCTTCTGTCTGATGGAGTCATGACCTTTGTGCAGAGAGACGGAGTCTTGGGTGCGCTCTCCTTAGTTAATGCTGCAGTTTGCGATCAGCAGGGGCAGATCTGCCGCTGCTCAAAGTCCCCTGTGCGTGTGACCAAGTGTGAGTGTGAGTTCCTGCATCGGGGGTCTGGGCTCTTCGAGACACGTCAGTCGTGTGAGGGGGTGAATTGTGCCCCAGCCGCCTGCACACGTGCGTTTGCACACGTTCACAAGGCGTGTGCGCTGAGAACTCCCACAGGACGGCAGCAACGCCGTCAGCACCTGTGAGGGGGGGTGTGCCTGCCGTCCCAGTGTCTGTGTTCTCTTTGGGAGCCCCCATCCCAATTAACTGTAAAACATTTTTCACATTTGTTACGTATTTTATACTGTAAAACTTGGAAAATAAACGGAAATTCCAAACTACCTTTTGCTTTTTTTATGTCATTATTTCAGGACAGAATTTTATGTTTCAGGGACCATTTTCACTTTTGTGTAACACTGATATCCTTTTAACGATATCCTAGAAACAGCCTGTCCAGTGTCTGGGAAATGCAAGGTCGTCATAGTGATCGATTGAATGGGAAAGTAGAAGTTTCATAGTAACAGGAACTTGGTTGCAATCACTCCATGATCAGAGAATGTCTTAGGAGAATAGATTACCAACAATTAAAATTTCAGTCTCTAAAACTTGCAGAAGAAACCGGTCTTTGGAGTAACCTATCCAGTGAGCAAAGATCTGTGAGTCACCTTAGCAGGGAGGAAAATATCAGACCCGGGATTTGTGAGGGTAGTGAATATTGGATTATTTCTGTGAGTGGTTTGCTCATTCGATTTAAATTATTGACTTATTTTAGATAGGTGTTTTTAAGGGAACTGATTATTTGGCAAGGAAATGCTGGAGTTTGCCTTCTTTTTCTCTTAGTTATCTTGTCCCTGTAGAGAGTTACTAAGGACAAAATTAAATCTGTGCAGACAAAAGCAAAAGACTTTTTCGTTCATTATCTTTGATACAGCTATAGAACTCTGGGAAAATTTTGGGAACGTCAGACAGTGATGAACAATAATTCATTGCCTCCGAAGAGGGAATGAGTGAGTGAGTGAATCACAGAATCGAATGAATCGGTGAGGGTCTCAAGAGGGGCCAGGTAGAGCCACAGCTTGCTTACCCAGTGCAGAGATAGGGCCCGTGGGTGGGAATGTGGGGTGGGTGGGAACCCCACTCAGGCTGTTCACCCCCGCTGGTGTCGTTGTATGTCTTACACTCGAAAGCTAGTGTTGACATGGATAATCCCAAATTCTCTTGGACTCTCCGGTGTGTTCTCTGTAATTACATCCGAGTGTGTTACGCTATATCTGAAAATTCACAGCATTTCAGATAAATGGTGCTTCTGTGGAACTGACAAGAAGCACTGTTAGCCTTATTTTTCAAATGTCTTGCTTAACTCTCTCATCTTAAATCATATTTGTGATCCGCAGGTGGTAACAAGCTTTAAATGCCCATTGATTATTGGAATGATCGAATGAATGAGCCTACCTATGTTCAAATTACTGGCTATAGCCTAAATCATATGACTATTTTAGTTCTTAGGTTATCATTATGGATTCTAGTCTTAGAATCCATGCTCTAAAGAGTTCATGTTGATAAAATACCAGGTTCATTCAAAAGAGGTTCTCAATTCACCCTGCAAACATTTGAGTCTGTCGATGCATTAAAATAAGTGAATCGAGATGGAGGTGGGTGTGGGTCTCCTGTCTCCGAGAGCGGACCGTGTACTTCTGTCCTCTGTGGGACACTCAGCTTCTCATTGTAATGGCTGTCTTTCTGGGGGACGGTGCCAACCGAAGCAAGAGGAAACTGGGAAACTTTCTCACTGAGTCAAGGAGATTGTGTTTCTATTTTTTTTAGCAATTGTCTATCCTGAGCAGATCTGAGCAGATGACATCATGTTACTAACAATGTCTTGGGATTAGGTTGACTTTTGATAATCATAATGTGTTCTTAATTGTACTAATAGCTGTTAAATGAGCTTTGCATAGGGCTTGAAGAGAGTTTAGTCAGACGAGCTTTATTAAGTACCTAGGACACTGGAAACAGCAGGATCAGCTGGTCTTTTACCTAAGGTTACTTCCAGACTGATAGGGGCTGGGAGGCGTTCTTGTAAAAGTACAATAAATTGGGCCTCCCTGGTGGCGCAGTGGGTTAAGCAAAAGCACTATGAAGCAAACCACAGCCACTGCAGTTCGATCCCTGCTGCCCGCCAGGGAGGGGACCCACATGGCGCAGCAGACCTCTCCTGCCGTGCCTGCTGCTGCCTTCAGCAGTGTGTTTCAGTCAGCCTGCCTGTTCTGTTTCCCACTCTGTCTGGTGAATTCTCTCACCTCCCATTACTCTGGCTTGTACCCCAGCTCTTGTATGCATAAATAAATAAATCTTTAAAAAAAAAAAAGTACAATAAATTGTACGTTCTTCAAGAGCGCTCTGCACAGTGAGGAGCAAGTGGAGCAAGTGGCCAATTTAGGGCAGGACTAGAAAAAGGTAAGGGCTTATATTTAAGAGGGTTGGGAAGTTTGTCAGAGAAGCCCAGATGGGAAACATAGGCATTCTGGTGGATGGACCAGCATGAGCCAGGGATCGAAGGCATTGGGTGTTGAGTTAGCTTCGACCAGCTTCGGGTTGTAAGAGCAGAGGGTAAGCGTTTAAGGGTGATGTGAGCACGGAGGCTGGTCGGCCACCTCTGGTGTGCTGCGGAGGAACTGGCCTTTGCTCCAGGACAGAGAGACACTGCTCCCCTCTGGCTTCTGCAAAGACAGTGTGGGATGCCGTGATCCCGATGTGGCATTTGGATGCTCTGATTTCAAGATGGACACCCCCTCTGTACAGAAGGAGTCACCTGGTGAGTCCAGGGCTTTCTAATTCTTAAACCTGGGTGCCACCAGCATCAGCCCACCCAGCGTGGCTCTCCTCCCAGGGAGCAGAAACATCTCGAGGACCCTTGGTTTATAGGACCGGCCTCGCCTGCCCTCCTGCCAGCCTCCTGCCCTCAGCCTGGCTCTGTGTTTGGCAGTCAAAACGCTTCCCGTTCCTGGCCCGCTCTCTGGTCTCCTAGTCTTTTAAAGAACAGTGCAAACAGCTACCACCGTAGAGAATGCCAAGCCTTGCGTGGGGTGATCCTGCTCCTGTGCAAAGGACCCTCCGTCCCGCTGGCCCTGGCCCGTCCTCATTCCTGGCCTACAAGGAGCAGGTCATCTGCTTCTTGAACAACAGAGTGTGGGGTCTGGTCTTTCCTCCTGGACACTCCTCACTGTGAGGGAGGGGGCCGGGCCTCTGCGTGCCCGAAGGAGGCCTTCCCTGGAGGCAGGAAACTGGAAAGCCACTCTCCAACCCCTGGTGTCCAGGTGACCCCGGGGTGACCGCTTCTCCGTAACAATGGTCAGATTTCCAGCCTGACTTTTGAACCTGACTTCTCCATTAGGATCGGGCTCAATCAGGAAATTGAGATCTCACTCAAAAGGGTAAGGCACGCTCAGGTCCCAGAGTTATGTGGACGTGCGGGGCCTGCAGGGCACCCTGGGGCAGCTGTCCAGGGAAGGCGGTGGAGTGAGCGCTTTGGAACCCAGGAGAAGCCTGGTCAGGACAGCTGGAAGCCACAGGCCAGAGCAAAACACGGCCGGAGGAGATGACCAGAGCAGGAAGAACAGCCGGGCCCAGGTCAGTCCGCAGTGAGTCTTTAAAAAGTAGATGGCCGGGCCTTAGCTCTGGAATGGTGGACGGCAGGTCTGGGCTGGTGTTTTCTAAAATAAATTCAGATGTGATTCTGACACTCAGCAGGATGGAGAAGCTCTGGTGATAGCGCAGGCCCACCAGCTCTCAGGGGTGTGTGGGGGTCTCCCAGGGGTTGACCAACAGCTGTCTGATGTCATCAGAAAACTAGAGGCCTTTACAGGCTCGGCTGCCAGGTGATACGAGGTCCCAGACAGCACACAACCTTCTTACTCAAAGACAAGCTCATTTCAAGATAGGAGATACTTTAAAGAAATGCATTGCAAATGTCTGCGCATTCTTAAAACACAATGAATTTTTTCCAGCAGGATGGCCGGGTTTTGTATTCTAGTTAGCTTACATGTCCTTTTAAGTTGGTGATGGCCTCCAGAATGAAAGGGGACAGGGGACTTTGGTTTAAGTAGAAAAAAGGATTATGGGAAATTCTAGATGGATGTCAGTTCATCTCAGGGCATGTGAATCCCTTTGCTTAACTGAATGGGTTTCATTTGCTTTAAATTCTTGATTCAAGTATAAAGATGGGATAACACTTGCACCCCTTTCAAGTATTGGGCGACTCTGGAAAATGACTTGAACCCTGTATGATTTGCTTGGGTTCCTCGTCTGTAAAAGTGGGGGTAATAACAAGACCCAGGTCGTAAGGTCTTTATACAGATCAGATGAGCTAATGCATGTGAGGCCCGTGCCTCAGGCACACAGCAAAGGGTCGTGGTAAGGATCAGCCTAAAACACCTTAGAACAAGAACTGAACTGCACGACCGCTGGCAGACAGTGCCTGCTGCTTCTTGGTGCTTCTACCAGGGGGGTGCTGTGGAATGATCTAAACTTAATACTATTACTCAAGCCTGAGAGCAAGGGAATTTTCTCAGCTGAGAATCAGACCACTTTCATGACGGACCACATTCCTTGGCTATTTGAAGGATTAGCTTCAAAGATTGCTTTGAAAGTTTACCTCCCAAGAGCTTAATTGAGGTGTGGCTGGGTTTGGCTGGACATAGCACAGTCCAGCTTGGAAGTGTCTGCCTTGGCTTGTGAGCATTGTTATTCGACAGTGCTGGGGGATGATAGCTATTCTGAATCAATTATTCAATTCCTCTACTTTGTGCTAGTTACTGAAGTAGAAAGATAAGTAAATTTCTTGGCTCCTACAATTTACTGAAAAGACAGGCATGCAAACTAAGTACAACTTAAATGGTAAGTTTCATGATTTGGGTTGTGGACAGAACATCGTGGGAAGAGTGGGGAAGGGGCACCCTCTGATCTCCTAGCATTTCCATTCTGTAGGTTTTTCCACTTTGCTGATGGTTTTTTTTGCATATGAGGCCATCCAAAATGGCACTCCATGAAGAAGAGGAGAGGCAGTTTGGGGGAGGGGAGGAGAATGACGTCAGGTTTTGTGTTGTTTGAAGTGTTCAGGCAACATCCAAACCAAGATGTCCTGAGACAGTTGAAGGACTGGGTCTAAAACCAAGGAGCGAAGGCAAGGCAAGAAGCCCAGGCTTGGAGGTCAAGTGCACACAGTTGGTATGGGATGGGCATAGATGATACCGCTTTGGAAGAGTATACAGATCTTCCTTAACTCATGCTGGGCTCATGCCCAATAAATCCATCGTAAATTGAAAACATGGTAAGCAAAAATACGTTGATCTACCAACATTAGAACTTAGCTGAGCCTACCTGGAATGTGCCCAGCCAGTAGGTGGCTGTTACATTAGCCAACAGATGGGCAGAATCATCTGTTTTATCACCAAGCGTTGAAGAGCTCACATCATTTGTTGAGTGAGAAGACAGTGTATCTGTTGTTACCCTCGTGATCTTATGACCAAAAGGGCGAGGCTTGCTGCCCAGAAGTCACAGGGGTGCTATAATGCATGTCACCAGCCCGGGGAAAGAGCAAAATATAAAACCAAAGTGTGGTTTCCATCGAATGCGTTCACATCATCATAAAAGTCAAAAGACCCTAAGTTGAACTATCGTAAATCAGGGGCTGTGCCTGCGTAGAGTTGAGAGTCTGTGAAACACTGATATTTAAAGAGCAGGCCCCCTAGAAGAGGGGCTAGCAGTGAAAAAAGACAGGACAGGAGTCAAGAGAATGAGCAGGATCAGAAAAATCAAGAGAGGATTTTCAAGATTTGTCTCAAAATTTCAAAATATGAATTTAATGGTAGAGTTAGTTGACTACTATCCCAGGAAGGACTGTCTTATTTCAAAGAATGTGTAGTGTCTCACCATGTGCTAAAGGACTAACAAAATAAATTAGAACATTATATTAATGCACACTTAATGCTAAGACTACTGAGCACAATATAACTCTAGATAGTTCCCAAGGCTCTTGGGAATTTTTTCAGTGCCTCAAGGCATCATTATGAATGCTATTGTTGTCCTGATCAGCTGTGGGAGCATCGCTAAATGGAGAGTTAATGGACTTCTGGATAAATCAGCCTTTACTCCAAATAGGAAAGTTCAGGAGCAGTGACAGGCAGGGTTATCCAGGCCCTAGGTCAGATGAGGAAGCCAGCAGACTGATCAGATACACGAACCCCTCAGGAAAAGCCAAAAACCCGTCATCATTCTGGCTCCCCCTGCTCCTGTGTGTGTGTGTGTGTGAGACTTGTCACTTAGAGGGAGGTTCACAGAGCACATCAACTCCCCACCCCAGTGTCCTGATATATCAGAAACCAATGTAGCATCAATGCATGTGTGTTTCGGGGCTGCACAATGATCACCCATGGTGGGATCTAAGCTCATCATTATCTCAACTTCACTTGAAATAATAGGTTTAATAACTGAGTCAAAAGAAGCTGATTTATAAGCTCGTCTCCTGTTGGCTGGAGGAGGAGCCCTAAATAATATCGTAGGCATGGGGGTGACGTGGACTAATGATGTCTCTTTCTTGGGTTCTGTTCATAAGCTCTCTGCACACCCGTGAGTTGGCGAGCCAGCAATTCTGTTACTGTCACGGTCAAAGACAACAAGAAGACTTGAGGAGCTGTGTGAGGGGATTGTCCCTCAGACTGCCATGGCACTGCCTTGCCCACTGAGGGCCTGGCAAAGAACAAAAGCCTTTTTGACAATCAAGACAGTCAAAATGGGAATAATCCCCACCGTCCTTGCTGAGGAGGGCAAGTGCATTTAAAAAGCCATCTGCTGGTTGGACAGCTTCTGATGAGAAGGGGTTGGGAAAGGGAAAGGATTTGACAGGACATGGGTCGGGATTCCTTGCTGTCACCCTGTCCTGTCTGACCGGTAGTGGGCAGCTGTGACTTTGTTTCCATCAAAATCACTTAGAGCGGGGGCTATTCATCATCATCATCGTCATCATCATCGTCATCATCGTCATCGGCGTCATCGGCGTCGGCGTCGTCATCATCCTCTCCATCAGAATTGTCTTCGTCGTCATCATTGTCATCATCGTCACCTTCATTGTCATCATCTTCAGTGTTTATCCTTCCAGAAAGCACGTCCTCAATCCAGTCCTCTAACTCCTCAGCGGTGGGCAGGTCATCGTCATCCGCAATCTCCATCCAGACACTGTCAGCCTGCAGTGAGGGACACGGGAGTGAGGGAGAGCCAGACCAGGGGGGTTCTGAGTAGCTGGTCGCTTACTCTTAGCAAAACGATCTCTCATTGTTGAATGCAGATGCTACATTACAGACTGGCCCGATAACACCCTGTAGGCACGACACAGAAGGAAACGTCTTGATGCATACCCATGCATCAAGTGTATGCGACGTGTCTGGCAGGATGGCCATGGGAGTGTCACCAACGGTTCCTTCTGGGAATGGGACTAGGGGTAGGGGCAGGGCAGTGGAAAACACTTTCGCCTTTTACCTTATATCTTACTGTTCTGCCTTGAAGGGTTTTAACTTGAGAAAAAATTGAAATTCTTATTTTTCATTTATGAAGTAGTTTACAGCAAAACAAATCAATGCAGACTCTCCAGGTGATAGAACACCAACCTCAGAGCAAGGGCCCCCACCCGCAATAGTTTCCCATCCTAACTGTGGAGCTAGATCCTCTGCGGCCATCCTGTTCTGCCCATCTGTTTGTTGCATCCACCCTGCTGCTGTTTTATGAAGGTGCAGTCACAGCAGAGGTCTGGACCGAGGCTAAAGTACCTCACGGTCAGTCCACCTCAGTGGATGTTGCACATCAGTGGGTCCTGAACAGGAAGATGCTTGCACATGCCTTTCTCCCTTCTCTTCGAAGGCAGGGTCCCCCACCTGTAGACCTGTCAGGCCTTCTGAACCTCAGTGCTCATCACCTGCCATGTAACGGCAGCTACGGCCATGGGTTCCCTTCATAAAGGGATTCAGTTGTTACACTTTGGGAGAAACACAGGAGAGTTTATCTGGGTGGAAAATTGCAAAGAGGAAGGACTGACATCATAGAAGAAAACGTGCCCTTGGAGGAGAGCAGTGGCACCGGAGCTTAGGACTGGCTCGGGGATGAGGCTTGGCTCCACTGCCAGTTTCCTGCGTGTGGGCAAGGCCACGGGTTCAGCTCTTTTATGAAAGGTGAAGCTGTCACAGTCAAGGCTGCATGGTGGGACACGGGCTGAGGGAGCCAAGCGAGCGTTCAGGGGGAATACTCACATCTGTCACGTTCACCACCCCAATCTGTGGCTTGAAGAGGTCAATCTTGAAAGTCTTTTCCCAATAGGCAATGAGCTGCAGCAAGAGAAAATCAGATTAGACAGCGTCGGGGGCATGCCCTGCTCACAGCACATTTTGCAGCTGATGCAACGTCCATGTCATCAGAGTCACCCGCCACTTTTGGCAAAAGGGCCACAAAGCAGCTGTGGACACTGAGGAAATTGAAGACTTGGTCCAGCCCTCAAGCACTTTAAATAAGCATGAAAAAAAAAAGACGTCAGCGCATAAACCATGAAAACATGTAACATCCTCTACAGCTGTAAGGGAGACTGTTATAGGGAGGTCCAAGGTTGGTTCCTAAATTACTTGTGGCCCTTTTATAGTGTGTGGTGACAGAGCCACCTCGCCCTCAATGTCCCACTTCAAAGCCTCATCTCAAGCCCCTCTGCAACAACGAAGGCGGGGCTGAGCCTTGAGTGGTTGGAGTGTGAGCCCGGCGGGCTTCTCACCCAGCCATGCAGGCTGTTCTCTGACAGGGCGGGGCTGAAGGAGGAGGGCTCAGACACAGGGATGCTCAGTGACAGTCTCCCAAGCAGAGCAGGGTCTGTGGGGGCTGGGCACAGTCAGAATAGCCTGAAGATTTCTCCTTGGCGAAAGCAAACATAGGAAAGCAAATACATAGAAGAGGCCAGAGACCTGCAGACGACAGAGCCCAGATAAGCTAGACATAGAATGAAAAAGAATCTAAGTAAGAAAAACTGTGCTGCGTAAGGTTGGAGCTGCCTGTGCCTTTGTCATGATGATCCAGAAGTACAGCACTGACCCCGGAGCCAGGGAAGTCCCTGCCTTTGATGCACTCATTTCCACACAGGATTGGATTTCAGGGTTGCAAAGCCACTCAGCTTTGTCTGTTTCACCAGAGCATAATCAGGTATGACCTGTCAACTAATGGAACCTTCTGGAAGAAGGTCAAGTAACCCTTTATAACCAAAGGAGAACTGAATTTGTGTGGATCATGCATACCTCACATCTGCTGACTCATAATCAAGCTTTGGGAGCACACAGATGTGTTTGGAATATCGTATCTTTAACCTCTGCACTGTCACCTTTCCCTCTGCAAGGTCAAGGTTAGGACAGTCTCCACTTCACAGGGTGGCTGAGGGGATTAGACGAGACGGTGCAGGTAAAGCTTTTACTCCAATTCTAGGCACGCAGTAGATGCACCCACAACTTCTTCTCTCTAAAACTGAGCCTGTCACGACTTTCTGGCCATTAACACAAGCAAGAGTTTGGACACGGATATTCCTGCACATTCCATGTGCCGCACACATCGCTGATCCTGGGGAACAGAACGGGCCCAGCCAGGGTCTCTGCCCTCCAAGAGCGGCTCTTCCTTGCTAGAAGTTCTGAGTTTAGGCAGAATGTGCACATCCGCATTACTTAGTAATGCAGGTTGCCTCGAGTGACGTCCCCAACTCTGATAATGAAAGATCATAGTCAGGGGTGGTGGGGGGGTGGGAGGGCTTGCAGCTCACTTAGGTGGGGCCAGCAGAGGGACTCCTGCCCCAGGGAGTAAGACAGTCATCTGGCCATGTCAGTGTCCACATCAGGCCCAAGTTCAATGTTACTCCGATGGCCAAGATCTCCCACACTGGATGGGGCCTCCACGGGGTTCCTGCAAGTCCCCCTCCTAATTCACACCCCCCTTCGTGTTCCTGGGGTGACCGAACCCCCACGTGAACTGCTCACCAGAGGAAAGTCATCCGGGTCAATCCACACGATGCTCAGGTCCGGGTTGTCTGTGTTGTCTCGGGCCACCTGTTTCAGGATCTCCAGGAACTCGAAGCCGTCTGCAGCGGGACAGGCCTGGGTAAGCCCGGCAGGCAGGCCTTGGTCTGGCTCAGCCTGCCGGGAGTGTGGTTTGTCCACGAGAGTTTCTTAGGCTGCTTGGTGCATACCCTCAATTATAGGATTATTCTATAAAATAAGTCAGATGAGAACTCCAGCCACAAAGCAGCTTATTCAAAGGAAACAATAAAGACTTTGAATCAAGAAATTAAAAGTTCGCAGGGAAGTGGCCGGGTCTTACTCCCAGCCAAACTGCATCTGCTGATCTGCGTGTGCAAACCTTGGAGCGTCCTTGGGTCAGAAGGTGCAGCCCCAGAACCAGAACTGAACCAGCAGTCCAACTGCCTGGTCTTCAGTGCTTTGTGCCACGTCTTGAAACCCTCGGAGTTCCCATCATGTTTGCTCCATGGATCAAGAGAACTTTTAGTTTTCTTTAATCCGGAATTCCCCAAACCTTCAAACTAAGGGAACTTCTGATTTAACAGTTGCTTTCCTAGCATTGAGGTGGTGAGTGGGGGCTCCCTCCTTTGCCGCCATTTCCATGTCTGCTCCGCCCTCCCCTAGTTAGCTGCCTTCCTGGCCCCCAAGGGAGAGATGACTCATTGGAAAAGCAGAGACAAGTCTTGTGAGTTCTTCAGAACACTATTTTTTAAGGCCTAAACCTTGAACAACTGGGAGTATTAAATGTCATAAAAATAATGCTGGAAGAATCTTTAGTAAGAGCAAACCCTAAACCCTCGGCATCTCTACCCCACTCCTAGCTAGAAACAAAGAACTGAGAATCTGGAAATTCCCTGAGCCTGGGAACCAGCAAGACAGGGAACCCCTAGGGATGGTGGGGAGGTGGGGGGGACCATTAATTGTCAATCCCAGTTTCCACCATCCAGTGATCAAATTTAGCATCAGTTCTGGACGACTGAGTTCTATTTCTTGCATAACTGAATCCGAAGCCTGAAACGTATAGCTTCTCTCAAGCAGCTCACCAAGTGCTTGTGAATTCGGTACAGCCCTTGCCCTTTTTTTGTCAAGGTTTTCTTCTTTTTCTGGGGGTACCAACCAATTTGAGCCCCTCGCCCTGGACAATGGACGGGGCTACCTCTGACAGAGATGTGGGGTCTTTGTGGTCTTCAGTCCCTTCCTGCAGAAATGCCCATCAGCCTGAGGGATTATTGTAGGCTGTGAATTATCCTGCAAATCAGATTGTGTGGAAGACACCTGAGATGGAGCAGACTGCTTCAGAGTTATGGTCATCGTGGGGGCCGAGTGGAGGAGGGCTGGGGTCCTACTGCTGCTGCCTGTGAGGTGCGGCTAAGGTCAAGTCCCTCCAGAGTGCCAGTGGAGGCTGCTCTCTGGACACTCAGATTATTGTCCTCTGGGTGTGTCGCTGTAGATGGGACAGAGACGCATGGGGCTACCTTGGTTCTCTGTGCGTTTACATATAGGCGCCACAGGCCCAGGGGGCAAGTCTTCCCAAGCACCTTCAGCAACTACTTTCAGCGGCAGAGAAGAAAGGGCCCACAGCAAGCGAGGGGACGTTGCCAGTACTCTGAGAATCAGATTTAAAGTGGGCTTTACAAATGGCCATTCACAAAGAGGATGGAATTCAACCCGGGTCCCAATTGAACCAGAAAGTAAGCCTGAGGTGCAGAAGACTGGTTCTCCTCCAGGAGGGAGAAGCATGAGGTGCACGGTCTGTACCAGGAGAAGATTTGCCCTCCGAATGAAGTGAACAGGTGGCTCTTTTGTCCTCAGCTGGGAAGACCCATAAAGTTGGGATGTATAAAAGTGCAAGCTACTTACAGGAACTTTTTGTATTTTACGTTCCAGAGCAGGTTTGGAAATGGAAAGAAAAAGAAGAAATAAAGATTAAGCTCTGCAAGAAAAAGTCAGTGGATTGGAGTTTGATATAAACAAGAAAACTCAAAGCTGGGGCCGATTGCCTGTCTCTGAGGACAGTTTCTGTGTCTGCAGAGGAGCAAGGAGCGCTCAGGAGACACACGGTAAATGAATGACCGAGGTCGATGTAAAAGTCAGATGGTCCGCTCAGGGCCCGGGGGCGCCTTGCGGCAGTCAGGACAGCGGGTTCTGGCACAGCACCGTCCCTCAGCCGTCCTGGATCTTTCCAGGAACAGAGCCGAGCCTGCTCCAGGGGGAAGTCCAGCCGATGCTTAAACACACACGGGACAAATGACCTCGGTTCAGATCCTGCTTCTGAAATGTAATTAATGCCTTGCCACTTAGGGAAATGGCCTGGCCCTCTGTAAAATGGGGTGACGATCCTCACAGCTCCTGTGTCGTAAGTTGGCTGTGAGTTAAATGAGTTAGTACCTCTCTAGCTCGTAGATGCCCGATATCTAGCCAGGCTCAGCCTTTATTCTTCCCAGTGAGCTGACAGTCTCCGAATGCGGGAGCGTCCCGGCCAGTCATGTGCATTCAGGGCGGTGTCCTGTCACACAGCGGGTTGCACACAGCACGTGGAGAAGAGACGCTCACAGGAGTTGTAGAGTGAGCCCGGGATGGTCCCTCCAAGCCCGTGGGCGACGCTGACTGAGGGTGCAGGTGGCTGTGCCAGCTGGTGTGGTTGTGAGAACCCCCCCTTGATATGTGGGCTCGACAGGTTTACGTTATTCGAAATTATCAAGTTGATTTCAGTGCTCCGGATAGGGCTCGCCACCCAGTGCGTTCTTGCTCCTCGAGTCCCCGGCCTTGAATGCTGGAGAGTCACGTTCATCTGGGAAAACAGTGAAGGGCTACACTGGCCTCCGTGTATTCAGTTGCTAAAATTCGGAATTACAAGTTCAGTTTCCTTTGAGGGGTAGTTTCTCTTTCTTTGTAAAAATGGCAGGTGTCCTGGAAAAGGGAAATCGCTGCTGTGGACTCGTCCCGTCTGACAGCTGGGCCGGTATAGGGAGCCATCGTTCACATTTGTAACTCACGGCTGAACATGAGACCAGGCTAGAGTTGGAATCGCAGGAATGAATAAATGAGTGGCTCTTCCTTTACCAGCGATGCCCTGAGTTTATAGGCCTTGTAAGGTTTGTGGCCATGTATTTTCAGAAAGGATAGTACACAGTTTTAAACAAGGTAAATAAAGGAAAAGAAAGAAATAGGAAATATTCTGAACTTTGTAGGCTAGACGCTAATTAGCATAGGAACTAAAGGATTATTCTCTGCTGTTATTAGAGAAGCATCCATGTCCAAAGCCAGAAGCAACTCCCAAATATCCAGGCAGGAATTGCCCCGACCAGAACATTCATCTGTGTTTTCTCCTGAATATTTCCAGAGTGGAAATATTTGACCTCCCCAAAGTTTTACAACAGAGCTGGTAATCCGGAAAGCCAGAGTCTTCTTGCATCCAGCTGAAACCTCCTGCACTGTGTTCGTCTCCGGCTTCTGTGGACACAGGTCTTGCTCGTTGCTTGTGGGAGTCTAGTTCACTGCCTGAGCGTCAGCTTCTGAGTATTTACTGAGCACTTGCTGGGTACCAGGGACTTTGCATTCCTTCACCATGTCTCATCCTGAGGGCACTGAGGAAGATTTTGTTATCTCTGTTTTAAAGATGATAGAGCCAAGGCAGGGGACAGTCTGAGACTCCCAGTACCAGCTGTCTGCATCTGGCAGGATTCTGACTTGGGTCTTGAATTTGTGCATCTAGAAAGATTTCCATCACCCATTTCCCTCTGAAGTCTATTAGGTTTGTGTGTGTGGTTCCCAAGCTGAGTGTGAGACCCCCACACGCAGGGCACAGAGCTGGGGCGGGGACAGCTGTGCGCCCCCCCCCACCGTGAGTCCCTGCCCTCTTCACACCTGCTCTGAGCCGCCTCCTCCCACAGCCTCAGTGTGTCCGGCGGGCTCACCCAGTGACGGCAAAAAGGTGGACCGGAAGTGGCCCTAAATAAAGAAGAGGGGCCAGTGCTGTGAGAACTGAGGCCCCTTCCCTGCCACATGGGCTCAGAGCTAGAGGTTCGTGACCTGGCCTGAGGGTTCATGGCGAGCCAGGTTTCCCACGGCAAGTGGGAGGCCTCTGGGAATCAGATATTTGTGGGAGGGGAAACCGGTGATTATACTGTCCTTCCCAGGAGGGAGGGGTGGCTGGGAACGAGCCTGCCCAAGCCCTGGGGGACCAGTTCTGGGCCAGCTGAAGCCAGGCCTGGAGCCAAGGCCCCTTGGGCAGAGGCACATGGGTCTCAGACCCAGCCATGGCCCAGGGGCCCTGCTGCCTGCCCTGCTCTGTCCTCCTGACCACACCCCTTTGACCCCCAGGGCACTCATGCCAGGAGGGTACAAAAGGAAACCCCCCCCATGCCTTGTCACATAAAATGATGGGATTCAGCCCTCATCCTGGAGAGAAGTCTCCTGAGGGGAACAGGGTTGTAGTGTGGGAGGGTGCGGCAGGGGCAGGGGCGTCATGCAGCTGGGTGGTTGCCAGAAGGGGTTTGGGGGCTCCAGTCTGGGCATGAGGACCTTGCATGGCCACTTCACCTCTCTGGTACTTCTACTTTCTCATGCAAAAATGAAGAACAGGTGCCTCAGACCTCAGGAGTCAATGATGATGATGGTGGTGATGATGGTGATGGTGGTGATGGTGGTGATGGTGGTGATGATGATGATGATGGTGATGGTGGTGATGGTGGTAATGGTGGTGATGATGGTGATGATGGTGGTGATGGTGGTGATGGTGGTGATGGTGGTGATGATGATGATGATGGTGATGGTGGTGATGGTGGTGATGGTGGTGATGGTGGTGATGATAATGATGATGGTGGTGATGGTGGTGATGGTGGTGATGGTGGTGATGATGATGATGATGGTGGTGATGGTGGTGATGGTGGTGATGAAGAATCTAGATTCTGCTACTATTGCATTACAGCAGAAGACGCTGTAATGATGTTCTCTGTTTTCCTTTTCTTCATTTAAAATTTTTTCACTACTATCCTCCTTCAGTGCTGATTAAGGTTCATTTTGGCTTCAGGAAGCTATGTTCTGCACCTGAGGTGCTGCCCCCAGGTCCCGTCTCACTAAGGCCTTGTCATTCCTCTGGCCAGAGTCCACCAGTAAATGAGGAATTTTCTGGGCCCCCGGGGGAGTCCCTGCAATGCAGAGTTGCCTGGCCACTTGTTAGACAGGGGACACTGTGTGGGCTCCACGCTCTCAGGAACTCCTGAGCCCATTGTTCCTCTACAGTGCTCCTTCCTGCTCTGCCGTCTAGCCCAAAGGGCCCCCAAACAGTGGCCAAGTCCAGTGATGTGGTTTCACGATGGGGAGGAGCAGCGTGGGGTGGTGATGGGGTCCTGCCTGGTCTGAAACCTGTTCCACCACTGGCCAGCCGCCTGAGCTGGGGCCTTGATTGAGGTTCTCTCTACCTTTGTGCCCTCACCTGTCCACAGGGACAGTTAACAGGTCCCACCCACAGTGTGGTGATGAGGGTTAAATGCATTGCTCTCTGTTAAGTGCCTGGGACAATATTTAGCGCTCAGTAAGAAGCAAATGTTAAATTTGATAAACCAGATTTAAATCGGAAAACCGCTCTGTGCTGTTAGTGTTCCTGCTTGTGACAATGGTTCTCAAAAAGCATTTTTGCCTGGGAGTCCTGCTGGAGCTGCGCTCACCACGTCTGTTCCAGGCCCGTCACGTCTGTTCCAGGGCCCGTGGCTGGTTGTGCCCGGCAGCCGGTCCCTGCCTTTCAGCTTGTTAGTGCTGAGATTCCTGTGCATGCAGGGGACACCTGTCCCGCACACGCTCATGCAGACGCCACTTTGCAAACCTTTCATCGAATGTCATGAAGAAGACGTCAGCCTGATGCAGACTGTCGGGGCTGGCAGGGGACAGTGGTTCATTTTCAGGCCTGTCCAACAGCCACTCCGGGGCATTCTGAGTGCAGGGGCTGAGAGGAGGCCCGGAGGGGGCAGCACGAGGGGCACGGCGAGAGCAGAGTGGCAGATGCCCTTCGCCGTCTGTCTGTGGGCAGGAATGGGGGCGTCCTAGTCACTGCACGCCAGGGCCAGGAGCGCGGGCACCGCGCAGCCTCTCAGCGCCCTCGGCCTTCTCTGAAGCAGCTCTGCGCTGGGAAGGCTGGAACCGCTGGAAGAGTCTCTGAGGAGCCCAGGTCACTCTGCGCACTTCCTGTGACATGATCTTAAATTCCAAAAATGGGACATCCGTGGGCAGTGGGGAGGATGTTTGACTTTTTTGCATTCATTGGGCTCTCCAGGGTCCCTCTCTCCTTCCCTTTCCCTCCTCCTGCTCACGCTTCTCTGCGGGGTTCCTCCGTTACCCTGCAGCAGCTGCGCATGCTCAGAAGCTGGGCTGTCTTGGCCCTCCCCCCCCCCCCCCCCCGGGGAGCTGGTGAAGCTGGCTGCACGGTCCCCAGAGGAGCCATCAAGAGGTCTAAAGTGCTGTACTCTTCACTGTGGGCTCTCGAGTCCGCCCGTGAACTTCTCTGGGTCTTCCCAACGTTGGACGTGGAGGAGAAGGACAGCAGAGAGGACGGTGGGGGTGGGGGTGAGTGGAATGAGCATTGCCCCATCAGGGGCAGCGGCTCCGTCTGCAGCTGGGCCCTGCGCTCCAGGGAGTGGGCTGGGCGCCAGAGTGCCCTCAGTCTAATTGCAGCTGCTTCTGGGCTAGCCAGCCTCAGCCTAGGCCTCCTCACCGTCCGGCGGGTTTACAGCAACCACCTGGGCTCGCTGTGGCCCAGGCACACGCTGTTATCAGCATCATCGCGTCTGGGCAAGCGTGGTGAACGCAGAGGTCTGGAAAGTCTGCTAGAATCTCTATGTGGCCTGAGCAAAGCGAGTGATTTGGGCAAGCTGTTTTTTTCTCTAATGTTGAGATTCGCCCTCTGACGCTGGGATGGTCAGCGGGGGCACATCTCACAGATGGTTTAGGGGCCAAGGGTTCCAGCACAGATCCTCCAGGGCTGACTGCTCAACACACCTTGTGGGCCCTCCTTTCTTTGGTTAGCGAGCAGGGGTCTGGGAGGGGCAGGAGGCATACACACGTGTAGCCAGGGCAGAGGTAGGTGGGGAACCACAGGCTAGACAGGAATGGAATTCCTTGTCCTGCAGCCGGGCCTCTGGGCCCTGGTCACACATCAGTGACCTGCGGGTAATGACTGACTAGAGCGAGGGACTTTCACAGAAATCTTTCCTTCCCCAGCCCCGAGAGGGCCAGGTCCTCCCTCCTGAAAAAAAGGTGCTTCCAGCTTCCCTCCGGCCCGCCCCAGGGCTCGGTGCATTTCTTCCAGCTTCCCAGGAACAAGCCTCGGCTTGGGCTCCTTTGGGGAAAGGCAGGCTCCGGCCCAGGGATATTTGTACAGGGAGGAGGTGGAAGTAGTTTCAGGAGCTTGATTCATTGCAGCAGGATCTCCGTCAAACAGGTTCCTGCAACTTCTTGAGGCCTCTTTGTTCCATTGTTCCTGAGAGAACCAGACGGGCCTCCCTGCAGTCCTGGGAGGGGGCAGGTGGGCGGGAGCGAAGCCCCCTGGAGTCTGGCCAGCAGGCGGCTACTGAAGGCGGTTTGGTCTCTATCCACACAGCACCAGGGAGCCCAGGGAGTCCGTCCTGTTTGATTACGGCTTGTAAACCCTGGGCAACTGGCTTCCTTTGCTTTATTCTCCCCCAGGGCTCGTGGGATGGACAGAATCTGTGGAAAGAGCTGGAACCACACTGGCATTCCCTTCTCCCTACCCCTCCTCCCCGCTTTGGACAAGAACTAATATCTTTGAAGTTTTTCCAGCTTTGCAAGTTAGTGATGGGAAAACTAGAACACTAATGGACATTCAAGAGTTTTACTTTTAAAAAGGGAGAGAGAAAGCTCTCAGCTAATTTAGATTTGGTTTTAACATAATGAAATATTATTTGGCCCTAAAAAGGGAACGAAGGGACTGATAGGTGATACATCACAAATGAACGTTGAAAACATAATACTAAGTGAAAGATTCAAGGCACAAAAGGCCACATTAGTACACAATGTCCTTTATATGAAAAATCCAGAACAGGCAAATTCCTAGAGCCAGAAAATGGATTAGTGGTTGCCAAGTGTTTGGGGGGATGAGAGTGACCGCTAATGGGTATGGGTTTCCTTGTGAGGTGATGAAGTCGTGCTGGGATTAGATAGTGGTGATGTTTGCACAACATTGTGAATTGACTATAAACCACTGAACTATACACTTTAAAAAGATGAGTATTATGGTTTGTGGATTATAGCTTAATTAAAAGATTGCATGATAAAAAAATGTGGGTTTTAGTCTGTCAGAAATTATGGAAGCTAATAATGTTTTATAAAAGTAAACAACAAAGACAAAGACAAACCCACAACAGCTGGTCTGACAAAGAAGTGCTGGGGTTCTTGGTCATTCACCTGCCTGACAGATATTTATTGAACACCTACTGTGTGTCAAGAGACCATGTAAGAATCAGACGTAAATCTGTGAAAAAGATAATCTGTCTGTATTTTATGGCCCGTCACTAACTCATTGTGCCCTTGAAGGCAGTTTAACTTCTCCCAGGCTCCCTCCGTCCCTGTGATACACAGGAGGTTGTGAGCACAAGTAGACACCACCTGCCTCTGTGTAATGTGGAGAGGTGGGTCCCAAGCCTGGTGGTGTATCAGAACTTGCCTCAGGGCTCTGTGGCCTGAGGGTTCGTGAATGTTCCGCTTCAGTCAGCAGCAGGTGGTTGGGGCACATGTAGTTCCCAGCCAGCCGTTAGGTTTGAGAAGCCCTATCCAGCCACCTGACTGCCCAGACCTGGTTGCTTAGCCCTCCTCAAAGAAGCCTCCCACCTTCTTTGATTCCATTCTGGATTGTTCCACGACATACTTTTGAAAGTTCCAAAACACTTCAGAATCACCCTTCCACTTCTGTTTCGAGGATCTTTTTTCTCACAGGACATTGCCCAAGGGACCCAGCATTATACCATCTGCAAAATTAATTTTTCTGCACTTTGTTCCCCAGGGACATTAAAGAGTGAAGCCAGAAAAGGTTGTGCAAGTTCAAAAATAAAACAAAGTTAATCTGTGATGGGACGGGTCACTTTAGAATAATCTGATTATTTTACCCAATTCTCATTACTGGGGAAATATTCCCCAGTAAGTTTCTAAGCACAGACAATAGTTTACAGGCCGACGGGTGTACTTACTGTTATTTTAAGGGAAGACTGTCATTTATATAAGTTAGATCACAAATTGGTAAATAAACTTCTAAGTTCACGTACACACACACACACACCTGAAGGCTAGGATATTTTAATATCCTCTCCATCTCAGCTTTCCTTCCTACTCTGGGTAGCTAAGCAGAATATTTGCAGTCCTATGCTTCCCCATCTGTTCTCCTGGCTCAACTGAAACGCCGGCTTATCTAACGGTGTCCACCAGGGGGCACCCAATAGCTCGCGGTTGCACTGTCAGTTGGGAAGGGAGAGGGTGAGGGCTGGCAACTGAGACGAGTTAGTTCTTGCTTCAGGTGTGAAAGCGCAGATTGAGGGTTTCCTACCTGGGTCACTCCTTTCTGCAAAGGCCACAATATGGATTCCGTTCAAATCATCTTCCTGTGGGAGAAACGAATCAAAGGTTACCTTGGGAGAGATGCAGTGGGGAGAGTCAGGGACAGACTGGGCTAGAATGGAAATGGAGGGAGGAGGTAGCAGAGGGCGAGGGAACATGGGCACCCGGGAACAGAGCAGGGCACACACTGAGGAAGGGGCTGCTGCTGAGTGACTGGGAAGAACGCCTGGCACCTGCTAAAGGGGCTGGCAGGAGGAAACAGCAGCTACACACTATACACTAGCACTGAGTGTGCCTCATGCCTGTGGTATGGCAGGGTCCAGGAGGGCGGCAGTGGGACAAGATAAGGAAGAAAACAAGCTGGCTCATCCGGAGCTCTGAGGGCACCAAGCCCCGAGTGCAGCGAGGTGGATGGGGGTCAGTCTGCTTCGAGAACTTCCCAGCAGCAAATACACCAGCCATGCAGCAGGTTAGGAAGCCGCTGCGTGCAGCTGAGCGGCCCTCACCTGTCCCCAGCTTGTCCACCCAGGACTCATATACAAAGGGGGGTGCTTCTCAACAATACACGTGTTAGTGCAGAAGCAGAGCCTATGTCGCAGTAAGATGTTGTGCTGGCTGTGACCCCCAGAGTTTCCTTGGGGTCTCTTCTTTCTGAACCCAAAGCTTGCTTAAGCAGCCTCGGTCTCCAAAACATGTCTGAGTGTGGGAGGCTCCAGGAAGCAGGGTTTGGGGTTCTGGAAGGTTGAGAATACACGACAAGAAAATGAAGGGTGGCTGGGTGGGGACAAAGTCTAGAGGGAGGGCGCAGTAGTGCAGATCTGCAGGGTGTGCTCGCGGCATCCACGTTTCTGGGCAGAAAAGACCATCTGCCGCGTGTCTTCTCTGCACGGATTATTCCTGCAGAGGGTGGATGTGAGCGTGGAGGGGTCTCTGCTCCAAGAAATGTGACTCTCAGGAGACTTGGAGAGGAAGATGTGTGAGGACGAGACACTGGGGACAAATTGGAGTGAATACTGATGATCGCTGACGTGGGGAGAGGGACTCACTGCCCCCTCCCAAAAAAATGTCATATCAGACTCATCCTATGGAAAAAAAAACAACAAACTCATCTCAGCTCTCCCTAGATCCCTGTTTCCATTTCAATTGATTTTAATGCTGGTGCAATCCTATCTAAATGCTAATTTTTTTCCTTTGAGTTTAGAATGGACGAAACCTCCAAAAATTCTAACAGAGATTAAATGGAAAATATTATTATTAAAAACAAGAGAATGGGCACTGCCTTGGTCAGATTCTCTGGGGGAATTGAATTTCACAGCTCTGTGTGTGTGTGTGCGTGTGTGCTCACAGTTTTATTAACAAATCCGACAGCAGCCAGAAGGGGAGTCTGAGGTTTCACAGCTTTACATTTGCTATTATCGCCAAGCAGAATATCCTGATCAGTTCTCATTAGGTGGCCCTGTGTCTCGTCTCCTGCCATCGACAGGAAGTGCACGGTGTTAACTCTGTGAAACAGGCTTCATTTCTGTGTGCCCTTCTAGAACACACTAGGAAATTGGTTTCAGAATTAAGAATCCATATTCATTTTCTAAGAGGCTGCTCATAATGTTCTGTCACTCCCTGGACCTGACATGGCCTTGGAGGGAGAGTTGTGACCAAGAGAAAGAGCCTCTCTTTTTTTTGGGGGGGGGCTGGGGGATCTCAAAGATTCAGCACACAAGCCTGTTCTGAACCCACAAAGAAGCAGGTGCATGTGGCTTCCTGACATATTGTCAGGAACAAACTTGTCCCCTGGCCAGGCTGGAAGCTCAGGGCTGACCCTCTGCAGGGCTGGGACCACCCCCGGGCTTTCTCTAGACCCTTTGGTTTAGATCACGTAGTCTTGGGGATGGTCTTTTAATGGTCTTGCACAGACCTTCCCTTCTCAACTAGATGCTACGTCCCAGAGGGAAGGGATTATGCTTTAAAATAACAACGATAGGCTCCTTGATTAGCACAATATAATAGGTTCTTATGAATACCTAGTGACTTAAAAAAAAAGAGTATGGCAATAAAATCTTACATACTGGTTGGAGAAAATTTTAAAAATTAGAGATACAGAGAAGAAAACAAATATCACCTATCCACCAACCAGAGAGATTATCACTGTCCATATTGTGTTCCTCCTTCCAGTCTCTTTGAATGTTTGTTCCATGTTGTATGACAGATGCAAAGGAAAAGAAGGCAGTTAATGCTGGCGGACTCCGGGCCTCCCTGGTGGCGCAGTGGGTTAAGCAACGCACCATGAAGCAAACCACAGCCACTGCAGCACGAGTTCGATCCCTGCTGCCGGCCAGGGAGGGG
>JAGFMF010011645.1:3721521-3788106 GCA_019455555.1 Galemys pyrenaicus | reverse complement strand
GAATCCTCTCACCACCCTCCCCCCACACCTCTGGCCTGTACCCCAGTGCTTGTATGCATAAATAAATAAATCTTTAAAAACTTCTTTAAAAAAAAAAAATGCTGGCGGACTCCCTGGTACAATGCAGTGTGTATTGGGGGCTCAGCTGATGTTCTGGCCTCCTGTGGGAGGTACTTTGTCATTGCAACAGAGGGAGGATTCTTTTTAGCAGAAATCCTCGTGTGCTTTTACCAAGGCTCACCACTCTCCAGGATGGAGAGCCTGTTGGAAGGTGGAGTCTTACAGGGGCAGACAGGTCAGCGCTGGACCTGAATCAACCAGCCTCACCTTGACATTCTTTGAATACACTAAATGAATGACTAACAGCTATACAATTTACACGCAACAAATATGAGCAGGTAGCAATTTCTCCAGTAATAATAAATGATGTTTTCTATGGTTTCCGGCTTTAAAAACCCTTTGTGGTTGGGGAGAGAAGGTCAATAGTTGCCTTGTCCGTCTTACTTAAATATTTTGCAATTTCTGGGCAAGTGGGTGTTGAAGACAAACTTCTAAGTTCATTAGCTGATCACTTCCCCCAGCACTTGTGGTTTAAGTTGCTGTGGCCAAATGACCCAGGGAGAAGCTGTGTCCACCTAAGGGGGGGTATGCAGGTGAGGGGGGGTGCAGAGGGCTGGGGAGTGAATCCCCAGAGAACCTTCTGACAGACTGATGTCTGCTTCTCCTTTGTAATGACATAAAGCTGATCCTAGCGAACCTGTGCTGCCTCCCTCCTTAGCTGGATGAGGGATGGGGCAGGTCTGGGTTAGGTTTCTGGGGAAATTACATGGGAATTTCAGGATGAGTGTTGAAAAGAAATGAGCCAGCCTAGCTGCCCTTTTCTCTACCTGGTTAAATTCAATACACAGTATTTTTCCAATTAGAAAACACTGGGATATATAATAATGTGGAGACTGTGAGCCATCACTGTTATTTTACATGATTGCAAACCTGTAACTTAGTCGTTAAGTGGAGAGAAAGCAGAGTGTGTTCCAGGGAAGCCAGACAGGGGGCGCCCTTTCTGAGCATCTGCCTCTGACGCCATCAGAGGGAGCATTTCTGTGGGGCATGGCGGGGGTAGGGGTGGGAGTGGGGGTTTCTTTAGTGTGGTGCCGCTGTGTCTATGAGCAAAGTCCTGAGAGAAGGTTCTACAGTTTTGCAGGAGCCTAGATAATGGAAATGTCCCTTAGGAATGAAGAAAACAAAGAGCTCAGGATAAGGACAGAGCAGAACAGAACAGAACAGAACATTCTTGATTTAAAATAGTGGCTTGTGTTATGAATGCAGAAAGACCAAGAACCTATTCCAGATGAAAGGTCAGTGAAGAATCGTAACAACCAAATGCAAATGTGTGATTCAGGCAGGACTGGATCCTGAGGGAGGAGAAAATATTGTTTTTCTTATGCTATAAAGGACATGGGTGGGGGCACCCGTCAGTGTAATAAGGCCCACAGATGAGATGGGCGAACCAAGTAGGGTTTATTTCCCATTTTAATAAGTATACGAGGGTCATGACAGAGAAAGTCATTTTTAGAAAACATCTGAAGTATTTATGGGTAAAGGAAAATTGTGTCTCTTGTTTACTCTCACACAGTCCAAAAAAAAAAAAAAAAGCAAAATACTCCACTATCTTAATCTCAATTCATTCATCCATCTGGCCATCTGTCAGTCTGTCTGTCACTTGACAAACAAAAATGGCAAAATGTTTACATTTGGGGATCCCGAGTTAAGAGATCCTGAGCTTCTCTGCACTATTTTTTGTACATATGAATTAGATTAAAGTGAAAAAAGAAAAGAATTATTTTTAAAGCACTGTTACCCCTTTTGTTATTTTAAAATCTCATAGTCAGACCTTTTAAAAGGTTAAACTTTTAAAAGGTTTAAATGTTAGGAAAATATGTTGCTATTGTGCTGGGTTATTCTTAAATCGTCTGCTTCTCCAGACTGGATTATTTGCCTTTCTGTGTCTTATGAAATGTTTGTTTTACTTTCACACATCCAGATAAGTTGCATGCCAGTTAAAAGGAAAGTGTCAAGTTACTCCATGGGTCTGTTCATCATCACTTTAGATTTGGAATTAAAGAATTAATAAGTAAATGTTTCCATGTTCCTCTCTCCTCCATCCTTCCCCCCACTGGTTAATTCTGGGGACACGGCCACTCTAGGGACAGAACATGACATTTGGCTCCAGATGGTCTAAATTTAAATCCCAGGATAATGCTTTGCTTATTAGTTCTGTTTCCACAGTGTTGTCAGATTCCCCACGTAAACTGGGGACTTTAATAATACTTGTCCTACATCACTTTCCAAGTCAAGGGATCGAAGAAATACTTCAAAAAATAGTCCACAAAATTGTGGTACTGTTTACAGATGTTTGTTGAAGTTGAGTCAGGTGGGAAATTGTATCTCCAAGGTCCCCTTCCAGGCCTGGCCGACTCATCTATGACACAGAAATGGGGACAATTGGACTCAACACTTTGCAGAGCCTTGAGCTGAGGTTTATAAAAACAGTTGCCAGTCACTGAGTTGCTACCATATTTACAAAAATCGCTGAGTTTAGATACAGAAACTAAAGCTCAAAAAGACCACGGGGCTCGTCGGATGCAAAGCTTCCGGATAGCAGCTTCTGGACTGGAGCCCCCTCCACCCTACCCCCCGCCTCTGACTCCATCGCCTGGGCCACCACTGACACCCTGGGCTTCTGGTGGGCAGTGAATGGAGGCCAGTAGTTTCTGTGGGACATGACCTCAGAGGTAGCAAGAGATTGCCTGGTGGGTAGCACAAAGAGGCTTAGATTGGATCCACGGAGATCTGAGTTCTGATTGGGCTCAATGTTGTTGGTGTCTGAAAAACTTCCCCATCCGGACATCCACCCAGCCAAATAAGAGGGTTTGCTTTGGAACTTAAAGAGCGAGCTCCTTTTGGGGAAACACGCCAGCCTCGACAGAGCAGGTAAGTTTAACACTTTCTTACCCACGTTTCAAACATGTCTTGCGGGCGCAGGCGACGCAGAGTGGGTCTGGGAGGAAAAAAGAGAGAAGCTTCCTTGAGTAGGGACCACCAGGGCAGACACATGGCCGCAGAGCAGCGAAGACATAAATGCAAAGTCGATTCAGACGTGTGAAGAGGAAGACTCTGGAACCTGCTCCCCACTAAGGGTTAGGAGCACATCTGTCTTGTGCTGTCACCCTCAGAGAGTTGGGCCTCAATCTCCTGGACCCGGGTGACCCAAGGGTTATGAGTCTATTACAAGCCATCGGTCAGAGGGCAAGGGTCAGCTCATTATTGGAGTGTGGAGCCATTTCCCTCCTTCCACAGACACGCCTCCCAAGAGCCCGGAGCAGGTCTAGAACCAGGTGGCCCAGGAGAGAAAACAGCACGTTTTGGTTTCCCCAGCCTAGAACTGTAATTTTAGGGAATTCTCCAAAAACCCGGTAGGGCTGTTTGGAGGAGCAGGCAGGATTTGCTTTTCCTCTTGGTTTCATTTCTTCGTAGATATTGGCAAATAGTGGTGGGCATGTCGATATGGCCCCCGGGGCGGGGACGGCTTATCCAGGTCTCAGGTGCTCCTGTCCCGAGGTTCTGTGCAGAGCATGCTCACCTGTGGCTCAATTATTTAACTGCCTTGAGCTCAACCTTTGATCTGTAAAATTAGGGTGGTGATAATTACCCCATACTGTCGAAGCTTGGGTAAAGTGGCTTCCATAAGCACCTAGCCGGGACTTGGGGGCCCTCCACTAACTCGCAGATGCTCGCACTGCATCACTTATTTCCACTCGGAGTGGACCTGCGGGCTGGGAGGAGGGGCTAACCCTTCCTGCAGTGCAGGCCACGCCCAGACTGTTGGTGACGTCAGAGACACCCAGCGATGTGGTGACGACAATGCTGTGGGTCAGCGCAGGGCACGCCCAGCGTGGTGGTGACGTCAGAGACGTGGTGACGTGAACGCTGTGGGTCGGTGAGCAGCGCCCCCACGTCTCTGAGTTCGGCTCTGCTGGGGCGGGAACTGCAGGTTGTTGCTTTTGGGGGTCTGAAATGTCAGGACTGAGAGGCCACCCCGCCCCCACCTCCGGCGTGCCCTTCGGGGCTACCTTTGATGCTCCTTCACGAACTCCACGAGCTCCTCTTCGGTGTGAGGCTTGTCGGGAACGGTGATGGGCTCGTCCATGAACGGCTCGTAGAAGTCAACCTCGTTCATCTTCAGAGACAATTTCTTTGCCACCTGCAACAGTCAGGACTTGTGACAAGAGCCTCCTTGGAGCTGGTCTCGGGTCGCAGTGGTTACCCACCGACGAGAAGCGCGTGTGTTCTCTGGCAAGGGCACTGCGTGCGCACGCAGTTGTGACTTAGCCGCTGCAGTGACAGGAGCTCCTCCTGGAGGCCTGGCTGGACCAGTCTCCTCCAGTGACCAAAGAAGGGCAGACTGGGAGAAACAAGGAGACCCAAGCAGGAGCCCGGATCAGAGAGTGAAAAGTGGGGAGCTGGATTCTGCAGTCACATCCGGGACCGGGACCGAGGGAGGAAGAGCATGTGAGCAGAGCGTGCTGGGTGTGCTGGGTGCATGCACTTAACAACACCGGCTTTGATAGACACTTGATAGAAGCTATCAAGAGGACATGGGTATTTAGAATCAGGGCTGGACCGCTCACCTGTCCTCGGTCAGGTGGCGTGCCCTAATTACCACTACGGCTGAAGCATGAGCTGTGGGTTTCTTGCTCAGCGCTGGGCTTGCTGGGTGGTTTCTCAGGCCTGGGGGATACTCCCCTCTGCTACCAGCCAGAGGTGACACCCCCCATCCTGGAGGAGGGGCTGCATGGGGTTCAGACTTCCTGGCTAACAGGGGCAGTCCCCAGCAAGCCAGGACCCATGGTGCACCTGGTGCAGGTGACAAGCGTGGGGCCAACTGCGGCCTGGCAGCCATATTCCGTGACTGGCCCTGGCTCTTTTGGGGCAGGAGGGATGCTGTGCTTGCCTGCAGGGCTGCTGAGCTCAGAGTCTCTTTTTGTGGGATGACTGGAGAGGCCTGGAATGTGCACCACTGTGTAGAAAACCAAGTGCTATTCTTTTCCAGTTCCGAGCTGTGGTCTCGGAGAGCCTGGGGATGAACAGTGGCTCCCTTGAAGCTGAAGGAGTTGCTTCAGGCCCGGGGCAGTGACCACAGGGCAGTGGCCCAGGCAGCCAGGACCCAGTGGGGGCAGGGACGGGTTACGTAAGCTGTTACACAAGGAGGTCTCTGAGGAAACTCTGATATCCCCATGGTTTTGTCATCAATTGTGATTAGTTCCAGGTCACTGTATTCCAAAAGGCATTTCTTACTGTGCTTCAGGGAAAGAAATTCCAGCTTCCTACTCAGAACTAAAGAAAACAGGCCATGTTAAGAGCTACAGGCAGTCAGAGGAGCTGCTGGTCATGTTGATTTTAAGGGCCAGGGCGGTGTGGGGTTCCTTTTTCCCTCTTCTGTAGGGGCGGGGGCGTGGATGGTGTGGAGGAAGCGTGGGCTGGGGAGGGGGCGGCAGGTCGCCAGCCAGTGTCTGGGTTTGCACAGTTCTTGCCCCACTGGTCCCAGCATAGAACAAAAGAGCTCGAGAACGACCTTGGATTCTGATTTTCTAAGTTCACTTTCTACATGTTCTAGGAACCAGGAAACTGAGGTGGAAAAATCAGTTGCCAAAAGCCACAGTAAGCGTGAGCAAAGTATTTTAGTTGGAGCGCTTTGTCCGAGCAAAGTATTTTAGGTTGATCACTTATTAGGCGAGGGAAGAGTGTTCCCATCACTATTTTACAAATGATGAACCTGAGGCACAATTTGAGTGTGTGCTTGGTCAAGACCACAGCCCTGGAGGGGACCGAGCCTGGACTCCAGCTCAGGCAGAGAAGCGGGGCTCTAACCTGCCAATTCCCTCATTTGAAAATGACCTTCTCCTTGACATTGTGAGGACAGGCATAGATGTCCCTGCAAGCAGACCTGGTGCTGCGTGTGTTCTCCTCGCGCCCCCGGTAACACGCTCTCGTCAGTGACAGTGAGAAGGAACTCATCAGAAGCTCTCTCAAGGTACGCAGTGTGGGTGTCCGTGTGTGCGTCGTGTGTGTGCACATGTATGAACGTGTGGGTGGGCGTGGGTGGGGGAGGAGAGGTGGTCTCTGGTCCTTGAATCCCAGTGCTTAGACCCGCAGTGTTAAGAGCATGAATGTCAAGTTGGAATATAATACTCTCAAGTTTAAACCTCGTAAGCCCTGAGAGAAATTCCCCAGCAGTCTGCGAGCTCCCCGCCCCCCCCACCACCGAGTGCCCTCATCTCCCTTCTCAGGGAATCCATGTTTTCCATTCTTTTAACTGTATCTTAGAGGGTAAGGACTAAACGAGATGTGACTGACTGAGGCATCGAGTCATTCATTTATTAACACGGTCTTAGTGGCACCCACTGCATGTGAGGCGCTGTTCTGGGACCAGACCAGGCTCACAGGCAGAACAATGATGTAAAACTGGGTTTCACTATTAAAAATAGACTAGGTCTGTATAATAAGTTCTCTCACACCTTTAAAAAAAAAAAACTAGATGGAATAGATTTTGTTCAAGACAAGAAAACTACAGATGAAACCGGCTGTTTGTTTAGTTGCATGTAGAGGATTTTGAGACAGAAGCTTCTCCTGCAAGTTAGAAGGACATTTCAGTTACTGCACTGAGACCGACACACCACCTCTGGGCCTGGCCAGCATCTGCCTTCTCCATCAACTCTCTTTGGACAGTCACAGAGCCTTTCTTACCATATGTGCGACTCCAGAGGGGAAGTGATTTTGCTTCTCAGTGCCCACTCTGAGAAGGGAGTAAGTCAGTGGGAGGTGACCTGGGGTGATTAAAATTGAGTTTTCAGGCATCAGGTGCAGTGGCTCCCACTCTTAGCCTCAGAGTCTCTCTTGCTCTAGTTGCCTCGTTGCCATTTGTCTTTCTGTCTTGACTTGGGAGCGGGACCCAAGCATCAGTGCCGGCCCCCAGCCTGTGTTGCAGGTACACCCCTTTGGAGCTATGTCCCTGTGCCCCAGCACGGCCCTAAGAAAGAGCCAAATGTCCAGGAGCCAAGAATCCTGGTTCTAAATGCTCCTTGGGGGTCACGCATGTAGACAGGGGTCAGAAGCTGCCAACTCCCACGTCTGTGCCAGCAGCCCTGACATCTCACCCTCCGCATCGTAGATTTATTAGTCTGTTCCTCATTTCCGTTGCCCCGTATGTTCTCCCCCCATGACCATCACTAGACTTTCCATTTTACATGGGCAGGGGTCTGTTTTGTTCAACGTTGTGTCCTTGGCACATAAAAGACAACCGGCGCCTACTTGTTTAGTGAATGAATGAATGAAATTCCAGTCAAACATCCTCCCAACTGTAGGAGTTAGAACTCGTCACTCCATCTTACACTCCAGGTTCTTCTTCCTAGATTTCCTAATGTTTCAGTAGTTTCACAATCTGTGCTGTATGGAAGCTGAGATTTATAACCTACAGTTACTTTTTCAGCCTTCTCTCCTCTTTCTCTCCATCTCACCAGCAATCAAGTTATCATCTCAACTTCTGGCAGTTTGTTTTTTCATCTCTGGGACTGTATTAGTGCTTCTTTGGCTCTGGTCTCTCTGGATTCCTTTTTTTTTTAATTTTTTTAAAAGATGTATTTATTTTATGCATACAAGCACTGGGGTGCAGGCCAGAGGGGGTGAGAGGATTCACCAGAGACAGAGGGGGGAACAGAACAGGCAGACTGACTGAAACACACTGCTGAGGGCAGCAGCAGGTGCAACAGGAGAGGTCTGCTGCGCCATGTGGGCCACCCCCCTGGCTGGCGGCAGGGATGGAATTCAGACTGCAGTAGCTGTAGTTTGCTTCATAGTGTGTTGCTTAATCCGCTGCACCACCAGGGAGGCCCCTCTCCAGATTTCAAACCTCTCTACAGCACCTCCCTCCTCCAGGTCTTTCTGGGATTCCCTGGGTGTGTCTCACAAACAGGTCTTTCCAGTCGTTTCTGCTGTAGCTCTCCTTGCCAGACAACACTGAGACACCTGATGGGCACACTCATGCCTTCTGGACCCCGCCACTCCCCACTGGGCCCCGGCATGTCCTCCCCTCTCTGCTGATTGGTGCAAGTTCCCAAGTCCCTACTAGCACTGCGTGCTCTTAATGCTGTAACCCTCCCCTCCTTGAACCATCTAGAGCGTGTCCTTCCGTCTTTGAACATTATGAGGCCCACAGGACTACATGAGCAGTGACCCTGATGACTCAGGGTCCACAGTTCTTCATGAAGAGCCTTGTAGTCTTTAATTACAGCCTTACCTGCCTTCTTCGTGGGTCACAGGCATGAAGCCACAGGGTTGGCCCAGAGGCTTGTCTGAAAGCAGACACCACTGTGAACTCAGCACTGAACTGCCCTTCTAAGAACCCGGGCTTTGTAGCACGGGCCAGCTTGTCTACCTGACTCTTTTTCCCCCGGGCAAGTTCTTACACACAAGACACTTCCGTCACTCCTGGCCACTCAGTGAGGGACTCATGGTACCTGCTCTCCCACACCTTGCTTCTCTGCTGCTCCAACAACTGCCTCTCGTTAACTATGTACCCGTGGCTGGCTGACATTTGCCGAGTGCTTCCTGTGAGCCTGACAGGAAGTCAGAGCATTGGCTTTGAACCTAGACTGGCCTGAGGGTCACCGTTACCAACTAGGAGGCCAGGAGGATCTCTTGGTGCTTGGGTTCCTTCTCTGTAGACTGGCTCATCCCTTGCAGGGGGGTTCAGAGGATTCAATGGGAAAGCCTATATAAATCCCTTAGCTCAAAGCCTGCTACATAAAAAATCAATAACAGTTACTATCAATGATAATTATTATTCTTGCTCAAAATCTCTCCCAACTCTAATCCAATCAATCTGAGTAATTTTTCTTCACGTTTAGATAATATTACTTCTAGATCTTTCTTCTGGATTATAGTTTCGTAGACAGGAGAAGTCTCTCTGTCTCTGTCTGTCTGCCTCTCTCTTTATGCACACACACACACATATGTGCGTATAAACTGAATGCATTCTCTTCATCATGTCCCTCTCCTGCTTCAGCAACTGCAGCCTTTCTCTCACTATTCACAAAATATTTGCATTCCTGATGGTGACAAGACCATGAGCCCAGCTTCTAACTCTTACTCCTCAGTAGGCCACTTGCTGATTAACTCTGACTTGAATTTGATCAGGATCTAGACTTACTTGTCCTAGAAAGTACAACTCTGGGCTTTTAATCGGTATGTGTGTGTGTGTTATGTGTGTGTGTGATAACACATGTTGGTGTGGATGTGAAGGTGTGTGAGCGCATGTGTTATGTCTGAATGTTGTATGAATGTGTGTTGTATGGGTGTGAATGCGTGGTGTGCGAGTGTGAACCCTGACTCTCAAGGGCAGAGTCTGTATTTAATGATGTGATAAGGGGAGAGGGCATGGGTTTTAGGCACAAATTGTCCTAAGTTAGCCTCTCAGCACTACCATGACTTGCTGGACACAGAGGATATTACTTAAATCTGAATCTCTTCTCAGCTGAGAAGTAGGCGTCTTACTATCTGGAGATGTTCAAAGGGTTAGATAGTGTAAGTGCAAAATATCAATTGTACCCAGCACATAGAAGGCAACTGATGAATATTAGCCATTTTAGTAATGATTGAAGCCGGAATATTACGAATACAGAAGATCCCCAGTAAATTAACCAGTGACTCATGGTTCCTCTAGCTCTACCAGTTTGTCTTTTTTTTTTCTTTTTTGCTTATAAAAGCACTTTCCACATCCAGAAATAAAAAGCAATTGAATTACAGAGACCATCAACCACATGCTCTGAAGATGAGGGTGACTTTCTGATGCACCCAAAGCTTCAAATAGTCAATGCTTCTCTCTTCCCTGCCCCTTACCCTAACTCTGGAAAGCAGGAAGTGTCTGCACCAGGAAGGCAGAGCATGGCTCTTAAGAAAAGGAAGCAGCGACGAGCGAGTGTCCCTGCACACGTGGTGCTCATATGCTCCCTCTTCTACTCAAGACGATGAAGAGAGGACTGTCACTTTTCACTGCGTGCTTTCGGGAACGCTCTTACAGCCTCTGAATTACTAGTCTTTGTACTCATCTCTCACTCAGTAGTGAGTTATTGCCGATTTCTAAGACTTCTGTGGAAAGTGTTAATGGCGGGTGATGGTTATCACCCATGTTGATACAGTCGACAAGTGGAAACTAACTCTTCATGCCTACAAAAGTGTTCAAATTGGAGTTTCAGAGATACTTACCCCTTTGTCAAAGGTAGCAAAGAACTTGATATAAGGCTGGAAGTGTTCAGCTGCCTCTTCAAAAGCCTTGTAGTCTATGAGGAAAGACATAAAAGGGAGAGGCATTTTAAGAGGGACACTACAGAAATTTTCCTTTTTTTAATGATGTGGAAAGGCACTTGATCTTATTAGCTAATTTATTTAGTAATATTACTTATATGTCTGATTATTTAGTGCTATGTAAATTCATAGTCTCCTCCAAGAAGTTTGAATTAGCTGGCATCCAATTGCCCAAAAGAACTCATAACTCCACTTTTATGAAAGTGGTAATCTGAAAGCAAAAAAAAAAAAAAAAGAGGAAACTCAGAGAGGATAAGGGAGAGAAAAAGAATGGTCAAACTCCAAAAGAAAAAGTACTCAACCCCTGGAAGTGTGCCCTCTGGAGAGAGTGTATACAGAGCCTGCTGTATAAATAAATCAGCACTAAGAAGAAGAAAATCCACCCTTCTTGCAAAGCAACTCAATCAAAAAATGACATCACAGAAGTATTTTGAGCTTTTTATAAAGAGAGCCCTTTTTGGTAAACCCTAGTTTTTCTTTCCCTCTTTTGAAAATTTTCCTTTTTAATTCTGATTCCTTGAAAGGATAATTTGAAACTAACCAAGCCTATCTTGACATCCCAAACTTGAGTGCAAAATGGTCAAAAGGGGGTGTGAGGCCCTGTGAGGAGGGCGGTTCTGTGCCTTTCCATCCCTTGCTGCCACTTGGCAAAGATGTTCACGCTCAAGCCTTAGGCTCGAAGGGGCTGGGGACGGTGGTGGTTGTGCTGCAGTCTGCAACCCTGACAGCCAGCGATCCAGTGATTCAGTCATAACAAGATTAACTTTTTCCATTTTATGGAATTCCATATCCCTTAATCATCAGAGGTGTAGGCTTTTGCAGTAATTCAAGGAATATGCAGACTTTCCTAATATTCATTCAAAACACACTTGGAGAATAATGACTCAGGGAACGCTGAGATGAGTAAGGCATGGAGAAGAGTGTCCACAGAGGCTCGTCCTCAAAACTGAAGGCTTGTGGACCCTTAAAGAATCACAGTGTAACGTGTTAGTTGCCTCCATAGAGATAAGAACAGTGAGAAAATGGCTGAGGAATTTGTCATATCTGTCCATGCTGATACACATTCACACAAAAATCATCTTTACACAGGTAATTGGGTTGTCAGAAAATACATCATATGTACTGATAGTTGGGGTAGAGGACTGAGCGGAGGGGGAGGAGGTGGGTAGGAGATTTGGAGAGTGAACAGGGATGGATGGGAGCGAGTAGAAACTTGAACAGTTACCTCAATGAGCTGCTTATGCTCCACCGAAGGCCCAGTGTGAGCCACAGGCCCCTCTGCTCCTTCCTTCTCATACCTGTGGGATTTTTCCAGACTTTCAAAAACTCCTGCTCTGATGGGAAGTTGGCCAAGCCCTGTGTCCAGAGGATGCCCTCCTTCTCTTGGGGAGCTAGTCTCCACCCCTTTTAAGATGAAGCGTGGTGCAAGGTAACTCCCCAAGGTGCTGCTTCAAACGTGGCTGAACCTTTAGCCTTGCCCGAATCGCAGCTGTTTTTTAGGACACCTGGCCTGGTCTTCTGCTCTCTCTGACTCGTGTGGTCCCTACATTTTTCCTGCTCTCATGTTCTTTTGATGCCAGGCATCTTCTCCTGGCTCCTCACTGTCCCCTTGATGCCTCTTTCTCCTTCTGCAACCGGGCACTGGGTAGTTGGCCTGCCTCCTCCAGCTGATTAAAGATTTATCTTAGTATTTCCTCATTTTCTTCCACATTTTTCCAGATTCCTCATCCTCGATATTGACTTTTCCATTCCATATTGTCCCAGTTTGGCATATTCTTAAAGTGAGTTCCCCTAGGAAGTTCTTGTCACATTCTTCCAGCACTAACATCCATTACTACATACTTGAGCTATGTGCACCCTTAGCTGTATGCTTAAGCTACATGCACCATAGCTACATGCTTAAGCAACCTCCTTGGAAGATGGAGCCTGCTGGTTCTTCCAACTCCTTTCTATTTTGGCACAGAGCTCAGGATCCTTCTTTCCCAAGAACATTCCTGTCTACCTCTGCTTTAACTCTTCCACTGTCTCCACATCACTCTTGCTCTATGGAAAAGCCTGGGATCATCTGCAAGGCCAGTGCCTTCTGTGTTGTCAAACTTCCTTGATCAGTATCCTCAAACAACAGCAGAAGTCCAGGGTTCTCAAGTGCTGTCCTGGGTGTTTTCCCCCACAGACCTGTTCTCTTTTTAAAGGCAGGAAGAAACAGTGAGAGTTACCTCCTACTCCATAAACTCAGCTGGTCCTTGACACAGACTATCGACTCTAGGACAACAGGGTTAAGATGTTTTAAGGCTTAGACAAGTGCAAGCAAAACCAAACACCATGTGTTTTTCTTTTCTTTAGCCTTGATTCAAAAAAGTCCTGTAATCTGGTGAACTTACAGACATTAGTAACTAGACACAGTCAACAGCACCAGTTAGAAAGAAATGGTGGAGAGAAATGCTTGAAAAAACATCATTTATCTTGCAAAGATCAACCAAACCAAGTCATTGGGGATGAGACATTCAAATAAGTAGATGAACACTTCAAAACAGATTTTGAGAACACCACCTGACTCGTGTACTGGTGGTGGGACTCTAATCACAAGAATGTGTACAGATTACCTTGAGTTCAAGGTGAAAAAATTGAAATTCAAGCAATGTTTATTGATGGATCCACATAAAAGCTTGCTATAAGAGGATGAGGATGGCACCAGTGGCATCCAGACCTCCATACCCCCTCTCTGTTTAGCTGAGGGTGAAAATATGGGCCAAGAAGACCTGTCTCTGCTGTTTCACACTAGAGCAGGCTCACAGTCCAAGGAGAGTTTGACTGAGAATGTATGTGCTAATGGTAGAACTGAAAAATGAGTTTTGCTCACTTTGGAAAAATTCTAAAGGAAAATTATTGGCTTTGAAACACTGGGCTTCGTTGAAGCCTGGGTGAAGTTGACTATAGGCTGCATGACTATACAAAGCTCTTGGGAAAGACACAGGATACTAAGTTGATACATTCAAAAGCAAAAGTCAACCTTAATAAGAGGTTGAGATGGTGCCTAGTAATCTTATTACCTAATTCTTTAGAAAAGTTTGTAAGACCTTAGAGCAGCGTCTGTGTATTCCTAAGGAAATTTTCCATTCTAATTTTGAGATATATGGTCTTATAAAGTTCAGTTGGATTTGAAATTTACTCAAATTATCATAAGAAATAGCTGCATCACACATGGTCAGTGAAGAGGAAAGTAATAACAGATGGAAAGAATGCTCATACCTTTGAAGGGTACTTTAGAGATTAGGTTACCTAAATTCTGTTTAATGACAAGAAAAGACTGTTCAGCCATCAAAGAAAATGCAGGTGTGTCCTGTCTTTACAACCTTTCACCTGTGCAAGCAAGGTCTCAGGCAAATGGTGACTATCAAGATTTTAAAGTGATCATTTAAAACCTTTGTCTTTTAATTTATTGTTATTTCAAGCAGAAAACCTAATATCGAAATGTATATTCTTCAGACAATTACAAGATTCCCTTTGAAAATCTAAAACTATTTTATGTGAAGATCTATGCAATGTATTATTTGATATTATCCTATTGTTTTATTTTTATTATTACTATTATTATATTAAGGAGCCAAAATGGGTGTTTTCCACTAGGTTCAGATTCCTTCCAGATTACCCAACATGCCCACAGTCACCATTGCTCTGTGCCATGGCCTGGCTAAGTTTGTGAAGTCTGCGAGTAAGACCAGGGGGTCAATGTAAAGTCTAAAGTCAGGGTCCTGGGGTGTAAATCGTGGTTCTACCATTTCCTTACTCGGGGTGATTGAATGAGTTAATGTAACCATTCTGTCCCTTCATTTTCTCATCATTAAAGTGTTGATGATAACGGCCATCACCTTACAGCTGGTTGCCGGAATGAAACCACAGCATCTGCGTCATGCTCCAAACTAACTGCAGGCGCTAGAGTTACTCTTAGGGTGGGGTGGGAGCTGAGAGTTGCGCTCGTCCCCCAGCTGGGCCTGGCCTACCCCCTTCTCTGCTACCCTGAGTTTAATGAAGGAGGTGAAGAAGCAAAAGAATGAGCGGGAGGGACAGGAAGGGATGAAGGGGATCGAAGGAAATGTGAGGAGGGGACCAGAAAGGGGTGGGCAGAGCGCTCATGGGGCATTGTCTGTAAGAAATGTGAGCACTGTACATCCCTTTATTTCCTATCTAACCACTTCCCCCATTCTGCGCCCAAGGAGGCGAGCAGAAGCTTTTATAGAGCAAATAAGAACACAGTTAGGTTGGGTTGTGGGAGACAGAAAATTGGTGGGTGGTTGACGAGATGACTGAGGGTGCCAGCAGGCAGATGGGATAAGAAAGCAGCTTTGCAAATAATTTCAAAATATTTTGGAGTTTACCAAAACAGCCCTAGCAGACCCACTGGAACCTCTGCCACGTTAGAGACCGTCAGGCTCGTTCCCGTCGGGCCTGTTCCTTCTAGCATGTTCCCTCTCTCCAAGGGTGACATCGGAAGAGGTCTCAGCCCACCAGCTCTGTGCTGTCAACGCGGTTTTAAAAATGTGCTCAAGCAGTCCGCCCTCCTGGCCTGTCCTCCCTGCCTCCCACTCGCCACCCTCCGGTCCCTGCATGGGCGGTGCTGCCGTGACCAGCCGAGTGCACGCCCGAAGCCCGGCCACAGAGCTTTTGGAGGGAATGTGCAGGGCAGGACTGGGCTGGTGCCGCAGCCTTGGTGGTCAGCTGTGGGCTTGGCCCGCAGTTTTCCACTTTGTGTGGCAGCTGCTAAGCCCAGCCCTACCCAAATTTTCCTCTACGCTGTCCAAGTGACTAGAAACGCTCTAACTGGCGAGCATGGCAGCTGCCCATTTTTGCCCTGTGTTAAGGCAGAATCCAAGCTGTAGGTGGGTGGGGGGCCAGAGGGGCGAGTGGGAAAAGTTTCCTTTCTCTTCTGTGAAGCGCTCATCCCCTTCAGGGCGAGAGGACATGGCCCAGCCTTGGCGTTCTTTGCCACTCCCCTGCTCACTCATACAGTTTCTGCACCTGCATTCCCTATCACAGGGAGTCTCCTCTCCTGCCCAGAATAGGATGTGCTGATGGCCTGGCACATCTCTCCCTGAGACTGACTGGCTGGGGTTGACGGGTGACTTACATTCCGAGTCCTCACTCTTGAAATAGCCAATGAGTTTGATCTGGTCTTCAATGCGTTCGAAGGCTTGGACTTCCAGTTTGCTGTTGATGACCTCCACTGGATCTTCGATCAGCTGTAACACACGCACACACACACACACACAGCATATTCAAATAAGGACAGAGCTGTTTTCCCCAGCAGGGAATGCATGTGCGTGTGGGGGCTGGGAGGGAAGCTCTAGGGTCTGTGGCTGGCCCCTCAGCACCCACCCAGCCTCCCTTCCTGCTGCGAGCACACCCCGAGCAGTGGCTTCAGGGAACTTGGGGGGGGGGGGGTTGGTCTGGGTGTGAGTATGTTTCCCTCACTGACTATTGACAGGAATAGCATGCATCCCCATCCTGGTCGATGAATTTCCAGGACAGATTTGCTGACAGCCTTGGGAAAGCACTTCTCCCTTTTGAATAGAGAAAGGGATAGCATAATTTCCTTCCTCTCATTGGCTATGACTGAGGAAATGTGTCCTTTTAGCTTTTACTACCATTTTATGTCCAACTGAAGATGAGTCAGTTTGAGGGCAAAGCCAATTCACTGACGGCCACATACTCGGATTTGTAGAGAAAACCAGAGTGAGTGCTCTGAGGGACCAAGTCTAAAACCTGCACACAGCCTGGGCTTTCACTTACATGGGCTGCTCACATTACTTATTGTTTAGAGCAGTCAGAGTCTGTTTTCTGTTTCTTGCATCTAAAGGTGATGGAATATTATGCAGCAATCAAAAAGATAAACTCATGCAATTCACAGCAACATGGATTGAGCCAGAAAGGGTTATGCTCAGTGAAATAAGCCATAAAGAAAAGAGAAAAATATTGGATGGTTTCACTTATAGGAGGAATATAGAGGAAACAAATAAGGGACTAAGGGAAAAAATAAGTATAATAAATTAAAAAGCAAAATCAACAGACAACTATAAATCTGAGACATTCCCCAGGGGAAGAGGAGGGGGATGGGAAAAAAATGGGTGGGAAGAGCACAAGGGACTGTGGTGATGGGACACAGGTGAACTGGTGATGGGAATTTAATGGGGACTACACCTGAGAGGAGAAAGTATACGCTGTACAAAAGTGAAAGTGAATGTAAAATATATATATAAGAAAACAAAGCCCCAGGCCAGCGGTGAAGCTGGGCAGGGTCCTGGAGGCTCAACGTGGTTCTGTGGCCACCGTCTGTCTTCACAGGGCCTGCAGATCTGGGCCAGCGAGACAGTGAAGCAGAGCGCGTGAGGTGGGCCTCTGCAGGAGGTGGCCTCAGCTCTCTCTGAACCTGGGCCTGGCCGTAGAGGAAAGGCCAGGGGCTGCTGCTGGCAGATAAGGAGTCACGTGTACAGACACTTTTCTTTTGCACAGACAAAGCATTTGACTTCACTGTTACATAAAACATGAGTTGGGCTGTGGACAGAACACTTCCAGGGTGTGTGTCCCTCTGTTTGCTCCGACATAGGGATCTGACTGAGGGTGCTGCACCTCCATGCTGAGGGGGAGTGAGATAATGGGGTTCATCAGCCCTGCCTCTTCCTGTGCTGCTGTGAGAGAAAATGGGGTGATTGTCACTCTCCTCCCTGTGCTGCCTCAGGCCGTCAGCCACCTGTCTCCCATACTCCCGGCTCCCTTCACAGCACTGGAACAGGGGCCTTCAGGGGGTGCGGGTGTGTAACTGCTAAGAGAACTTGCATGTTACTGCTGCTCAGTCCCAAGCTGCTGGGCGAGCCAGTTTCTAAGGTGAATTAAAAGCCAGTTTCCTAGAAGTGAAGAATACTCTCTTTACTTTTTGGGGGTAAAGCCTGAAAAATCTGTCTAAGTCAGGCTAATCAGCTTCTCTGTTTCTACTTTAAATCCAAACTCGGGGACAGTGGGCATAAATGCTTACGTCCAGGAGGAACTCCACCAAGACGTCCGCTGCGAACTCGCCATCAAATTCAATTGTTCGATCTCCTTTAAGGACATACAGGCTTCCTTCTTCATCAAAACCTGGGAGAAACAGAGTTCCCAGGGTGAGCCCTCCTGGTGTCGGCCATCCTGTGGGCCAGGCCCGGCTCGGGGACCCTGGAGACAGTGGGGCAGAACCAGGGGCTGGTGCTTCCTAAGAATCAGTTCCCTTGAAACCACACCAAAGGAAGGCTCCCAACTAGAAATCTAAAATGGAATAGTCTCAAACCAACAATTCCAATGGGTTGTTAACATAAAAGAAAAAAATTAAAGCAACCACTGCTTTCATTTTCAAGAACGGCTGACATCTGCTCCTGACCCCAGGTTTCATGCCCACTGTCCAGCTCAGCCTGCTCCATCCCGGCAGACTTGCTCCTTCGAGAGCGGCTCTTTTAACGCCTGCACAGCGCCCTCTGCTTCGTGCTGAAGACTATGAGGGAGTCGCGGGGCATGAGTCTCTCTGCATGTGATCTCCTTGCTCCCCAAGTCAGGAGGCACCTCTGTCCCTCCCCTGCAAATGGGCTCCTTCAGGTCTCAGTTTGGGACTCACTTTTTCCAAGAAGGCCACTCCAGCTGCCCTGGTAATTATTCGCCTTTCCTCTGCCCATAGAGCGGTTCACTCTAACAGCGTGTTCGAGGCAGGAGCAGCTCACCGTGGTCTCCAGGGCCGCGCACAGAGCCTGGACGCAGACACCCATGATGGCAGTGGCACCTTGCTTCTGCAGCGCAGCTGGATCCTGCACATCTTCTCCCAGGTAGCTGAAAGGTGCCGCCAGGGCAGCTTCTGCTTCCTCTCTCCCCTCCATTGTCTAGGTGACTGCAGCGCACTTGCACCAGTGCTTGCTTGCTGGAAAACTGCATTTCCCTCCAGGAGCGCTAGATAGCTGAGGCTGGCGTTCAGTCCAACTCCCTGGCATCCTAACTCCTTAGATTAATTGTTTTCAAACTATTAGTTGACAACTGCTTCCTCCAAATGAACTCCTCTGCAGAGCCTTGTGGGCAAGAGGCTGGCCCCTGCCTGCTGTGTCCCAGCACACGCCTGGAGGGCCAAGGCACCCACAGCACCATTGGTGCATCTAAAGGACCATCTAAAGGAGAATCTGATCCACAGACGCCCTGGAAACCATCAGCCGTGCCCTGCTGCTGGATCTCGCTCTGTGGTAACATTAGTCCAGGCACAACCTCATGGAGACTGAACTCAGGTAAGCGAAGCGGGGATAAAGAGAGAGGAACAGGTTCCCAGAAACAGCATCCCGTAAACTCAGGGTCAGATCGCCAGAAAGAACCTGCGCTGCCGCCCCAGGCTGAGCTTGGGTACAGGTTTTCCTAGACTTCTCCGGCCTGTCATGGCCTCCACTGGGAGAACAGCCACGCGGCTCCCTTCTTGCGGTTACTGTCCAGTTTGCCCTGCCTAATTTTCAGAGAGTTAGAACACTAGCATTTTCTTCTGGTTAAACTCACTGTAACGTCCCCCAAATTCAACCTTTGAGAAAACTTTAAATTGCTTTTGACCAGGGAAAGAGCTGCACTCGCTCTGCCCCCCTGCTCAAAGGGGAAAATTCCTTGTTTTGTCTCCAAAGAAAGAAATACTCCAGACACTCTTACTAATCCACGATCGTCTTATAGCAATGAGTTCTTCCTTGCATCTAGCCTAAATACTGTCGCCTACAATTTAAATCTTTAATAAACAAAAAGGCTGCTCTTCTTAAAAATAAAATAGAGTATAATTGTTTGTCAGTCTCTAGGATAATAAACTCTCACGTACCCAAAGGTATTTATTGACTCACCAATAATCGTTTTCCCCCCTGTGCTTACTACTCCAAATCCAATTAACCTTTCTTCAAAGGTCCTGTTTTATAACCTCCTGCTATTTTTAAAAGCCATTCTTCACTAGTCATGCAGAAAAAGCAAAATGGGTAGTACCTGTGTGCGTCTGAGAACCAGAGGCATTGCCTATGTTCTCTCTCCTTGGGGCCGGCAGTGTAAGAACCCTGCCGTGCACCTGCACTTAAGCGTGACGTATTGACACGAGATTACAGCTGCACTGTGCAACCCCGCCACCACGCCTCACGGAAACGTCCCCTCATCCTTGGCGATAAGGCCCAGCTGGGCTTGAGCCTTTAATTTCGAAGCCTCTGGGATCCCAGAGTAGCCGCTACTGCTAAGGCTATCCTTTGTTGACGGCTTCTGCCAAGAGGGAAGGCAGTAACAGGGGATGGGAGAAAACCCTGGATCTCATCTCACATCAAGACAGCAGCATGGCAGAGAGGCAGAGAGCCGTCCTTTTAAAACTGGGACCTGAAAGTAAAGAGTCGGACCTTTGGGATCAGCTTCTACGTGAAGAAACCCTGTTTGCTGTGCTGACACAAGATAAGGTAGATGATCGATGTAAAACCATTCAGTTCAGGCCAACTTACTTCCATGAGACTCCTCCGGAATCCAGGACTAAGATACATCATCACTGTAAACTTATTTTAAAGTAGTCCAGTGATCACAAAAGAATAAATACAATTGTCTTTTTTTTTTTTTTTTTGCAGGAGGCATTTGTCTTTTCCTGATAGATATCAAAACTTCACACTTACCCAGCTTCTTGGCAAGCTTGGCTTCTTTCTTGGCGTCCACCATCACAAAGCCTATATCTTTATGTTCCAGGACCTGGGCGACAAGCTGGGGGAGAAGATGGGGTGGAGAATAAGTACAGAACCAGGGCAGAAGACAGTAGACAGTATCACAGGGTGATATTTGGCTGTGTGCACGAGAGGGTGTCTTGTTTTCTGCAACCAGCCCTGGCAGCAGCAAAGGGGGTCTTCTGATCCCCTCGCAGGAGCTGAGACCCGAGAGTGGGAAACGTGTGGTCCCCCCACAGATGGTCATCTGTGAGGATGTCTCCGTGGTCACACATTCTCCTCAGCCCTCAGAGCAGAGAAGACTTGAATTGGGAGAGGGGAGAGTTTGAAAGGAGGGACACAAAGGGCACTTGAAAGTCCTGAGTCCTTCCCCAGCCACCAGATGAACCCTGAGTGGGTGGAGACACAAGAGTGCACCCTATAGACTGGGGTACCCCAATACTGCAGCCGAGTCATCAGGTCCCTCCACTCCCTGGGCTTGTGGAGGAGTGACCATTGGGTGTACCAGGCACAGAGATCCAGCTGGATTCTGCAGTTTTACCACAGCCCAGGTGAGAGAAAGAACCACCAGCCTCACAGGGAACGGTGACGCCATAGTGTTTTAGGTGGCATTGACTGAAAACTACCCTGGGTGGGTATCAGCAGAGATGATGACACCCAATGCAAGACTGACGTGTTGGTAAGTTCCCTAAAACTTAGAGATAAGAGAGTAGGGGGGCCCTCAATTGACTGAGGTCTAGTTCCTGCCATCTGGCTGAATGGGGTCAGGAAGGAGAAATAGAGTGAGGAAACTACCAGAAAGATTATGCTATACTAATATCACCTTTCCATGAAGAGGAAATGCTTATTTGAAGATAATTGTACATTAACATGCAGGTGTAAGAAATCATATGAAGAGACCCCTTGTCCATTTTAGCCAGTTTCTCCCAATAGTAACATCTTGCAAAATTATAATAGAATCACAAAGTGGACGTTCTTACGAATGTGGTCTGAATAGAGGACATTCCCATTACACACGGCCCCTTGTGGTACCTTTCGTAATCACAGCCACTTACTTCCGTCCTCACTCCCTCTTACTCTTGGCCACCACTCATCTGCTTTCCCTTCTATTTTTTTTTTTCATGTCTAGAGTGTTATATAAATCGAATCATATAGTAGGCAAACTCTGGAATGGCTTTTATCACTCATCGAACATCTCTGGGGGTCATCAGATCATCACATGTATCGCTATGTTACTTTTCTTTATTGTTGAGTAGCACTTCCGTGGTGTAGCACACCATTACTTGTTCAGCCATTCACCTCTTGAAGGACATATGGGTTGTGGACCCTTTGGCTAGGAATGCAATTTCTGGATTGTATGGTGGTGTATGTTTAATTTTTAAGGAAACTGTCAACCTGTTTTCCAGAATAGCTGTTCCACTTTCCATCCCACCGGCAATGAGAGACCCAGTTCTTCATCCTCGTCAACTTTTGGTATTGTCATTATTTTATATTTTAGCCACTCGAACAGATATGTAGTCATAGCTCATTATGGCTTCTATTTGCATTTCCCTAATGGCTGATGATGTGGTCTTTTTTCCCCTATACTTACTTACTATCTCTGTATGCTCTTTGAAATGCTTGTTCATGTCACCTATTTTCTAAGTGGATTGCATTTTTTGCTGTTGAATTTTGAGTGTTCTTTAATACTAGTCCTTTGTCAAACATGTGGTTTACAAATATTTTCTCCTGCTCTGGAAAACCTTCTCATTCATTTAATAAGGAATTTTATAGAATAGAATTTTTAATTTTATCATTTTTCAAAAATTATAAATTCTGTTTGGGTAATAAATCTAGACTCTAGAATTGCCTAGATCGCAATTCTGAAATTTTCTCCTAAAAGTTTTATAGTTTTACATTTAAGTCCATGATCCACTTTGAGTTACATTTTGTGTAAGGTATGAAACTTTTACTAAGATTCCCTTCTTCCCCTTTTCTGTTTTTGCCAATGGGTGTCTAGCTGCCCCGGTACCATTCGCTGAAAAGATCAACTCTCTTCTGTGGACCTGCTTTTGTGCCTTAGTGAAAAACTTGGTTGACATATTTATGTGGGTTCATTTCTGCTTTCTTTCTTCTACCCATTGGTCTATGTGTCTGTCCTGTGATACCACAGTCTTGATTATAGTAGTTCTATCACAAGTCTTGAAAGTGGATAGACTGCCTCTTTCTACTTTATTCTTTTCCCCAAGTCTGCTTCAACTAGATTAGTTCCTTTGCATCTCTGTAAACACTTGAGAATAATCTTGTCTATATTTACCAAAAAATTCTTACTAGGAATTCGATTGGACTTGCACTGAATCTTCAAATCTGTTTATTAACTCGTGGCTAGTTGGTCATACTTACTATGCTGAGTCTTCCAACATGAATGTGGTTTGTCCTCTATTTTTAAAAGCTCTTTGGGGATAATGCTGAGCAAAGTAAGTCAGAGGGAGGAAGACAAATACCAGATGGTTTCACTTACATGTAGCATATAGGGAAACCAAACCAAACCTTAGAAATCTGACTATGGAACTGTGGCTACAAGAGGGGGAGGGGGAGAAAGGACTGTGGCAGTAGGCTGAGGGGGCTGGGTGGAGGGTATATTTTGGTGACAGGTATCTGAGGAGGTGTGATCCTGTGCTGGCGAGTCACATATTGTTGCTCAATTAAAAATATACATTTTTTTGGCATTGATTATATGTTGAAACTAATATTTAGAATATATTAGATGAAGTAAAATATATATGAATTTTTAAAAAGCTAAAGGTCTTTGATTTCTTTCATCATAATTGTGCAGCTTTTAACACACACGTTTTGTTATATTTGTACCTAAGTACTTAAATTTTTTGAGTGATTGAAATAGTATATTTCCAACTTTGGTGTCTAAGTATTTATTGCCAGTGTATTGATAGGTAATTATTTGGATTTTGTGTGTCGATCTTATGTTATGCAACTCTGCTGAACTATTATTAATTCTCAGAGGCTTTTTTGTAGATTCCTTGTGGTTTTCAATATAGATATCATGTCATCTGCAAATAGGGACAGTTGCTTTTTCCTTTCTAATCTGTAAGCCTTTTCTGTCCTTGCTTCCTTATGGCGCTGGCAAGCCCTTCGTTCACTGTGTTGGATAAGACTGGCGGGGGTGGGGGGTGGGGGTAGGGGTGAGTCTGTATGCCTTCTTCTCACCTTGGGGATTTGTCTTATTTTCCCTTTCAGTTCTATCAGGTTTTGCTCCACAGGGGTTGCTGTGCTGTCCTTTGGTTCATATACCTTTGGGGTTTCTGTCTTCCTGGTGGACTGACCCTCAATCTTTTTGACATTCTACATCTTGGGCTTCAAATGCCTCTGCTTTCTCTTCTGATTGCTTCTCTCACTTCTTTTTTCATTCCTATGTCTGCCTTGACTTTCCAACCAGTCAGCTTCTTTTCCTAGATTTCCTCTCCTGCTTTAGCTTTGCTGGGGGCTTACTCTCTTTTCATTCTTTTCCTCCCAGATCTTCCTACTTGCTCCCAACTCCTAGCCATCGGGATATGGGGCAGAAGCACAGACAGCTGCTTGGAGCATTTCCCTGGGCCTGGGAGGGAGCGGCTAATTAATGACACTCCAGCCCCTCGTGCAGTTTGTTTTCTCCTTTCTTGGATTTTGGCTGGGACTAGGAAGCCTTAGAGTGAAAGACGTCATCATTGGTGTTTATGTTCTGACTCTCCTTGAGATTTCCTGCAATGTTTAAACAGGCCCGTCTTTCTGGCTCTAGTCTGTTGCATTCAATTTATTAAACCAAGTCATTTTTTAACAAATTTTCTGGATTTTGGTGCAGGCCATCTGTCGTACTTATCATTCACAGTTAATGATGATGAGCCCTAGTAGCTTTGTGACATTAGTAAGTCGCCCTCCATGGGCCTCCATCAGTGGTTCTTAAACTTCAGTGTACATAAAGACTGCCTAGGAAGTTAACTCTGAGAATCCAATAGGGAATTTAACTCTGGTGCCTCCTAGGCAGACGTCACTACGTTTTGTTGGTTTTCAGGCATATGCAAACCTGTGTCTCCCCCAGCCACGCAGAGTAAGGCCTTCGATGCCATAGTGAGATTTATAGGTGAGTTCTAAAGCTATACGAGTGAAGGTGCTAACTTAGATGAACTCAGTTCTGATTACCTAGTTTCTGGTTTTAGTAAGTGTAGCCAACCACTGTCCTAGGCACAGGTGGATGGAAAGAGCCAGCAGCCCCCAGATAGCTGAGATCTGCCCGCCTCCTCCTGGCACCCTCCCGCACAGGCCCTGCAGCGCCCTGTCACTCTGCCGCTCTGCGTGATCAGACACAAAGCCTGGCCACTTGAGCTCTGTCATCACTTCTGTCCTCTAGCAAGAACATTCATGGCCTAGCCTAAGGTGCCAGGGCTGCTGGCAGCCCGAGAGAGCAGCGAGCCTGGGTGGGAGTAATGGATGCCATGAAAGCCTGGGAATGACCTTGATGCGACCCTTTTCCCCTAGAGCCATGCATCCCTCCTGGGCTGGGAGGACGGGCCTGGCTTTGCCTTCCTTTCACATTTGTTTCCACCTTGCCTCCATCTTTGCTGTGGTCCCAAAACTCCAGCTCGTATGTTCCTTTCTCCAGTCTCCTGCAGTTCAGCCTCACTTCTCTCTTAGGTTGCTGCCAGCATTGGCCACCCCTGGCTGCACAGCCCAGCTCCAGCTCGTCTTTCACTTCAGCCTCCTTTCTGTGCATTCCAGGAGTACTCCACAGGCACACGGCACTCGGACACTTTCTTTGCAGTCTTTAGAGTTGTATGTAAGTGCTCCTGTATTGTGAATCCTTCCTCTCTGAGCAAGAAGGCCCTGGTTTTTGCTTCTTTTGAATCCTGCCCCCTTAGAGAACCTCTGCCTATTCTGGAACAATGTCTGGACTGGTCTGAATACTTGACAATTCAAAGAGACCTTAGGGTCAAAGGGGGAAGAGCCAGCTGTCCCTAGTTATAGTCATTAAGAACCTCAGATACAAGGAGGAGAAAGATAAAATCAATATGTCTCCTGAACTTCCAGAAACTGGAGCACTCTTTCAGATCTGACTGTAATTTGCTCCTGCTGAATTATAGTCTTTTCCCTGCTGGTTTTGCTTGGCTGGTTGCTTCCCTGATGGCCTGGCCTATTGTCCACCCTAGAGAATGGAGCTTTCTCTCTCACCAGTTGGTGCATGCATCTCCTTGGCATTGGCAAGGCGCTCATTCCTTCCAGAGACACTAGGACTTGCTCTGCCCTGCTGCTGACTATTTTGAGTACAGAAATAACTTTTTTAAAAAACCTCTATTAAGTATGATTCATAATTCAATATTAAAGGACAGGATATTCTCAGTACATCCTTACTACTTTTTTAAACTGCATTATAGAGACTTTATTATATAGACTTTAGACTTTATTGTATATATAGACTTTATTGTACCACCATTAATTCTGCAATAGTGGGGTCAAAATAGGTCTCAATTTTCAATGAGTAAATGACTTTGGGGGAGTAGCCTGGTGGTTAAGATACCGGGCTTTGGACCAGCAGCCAGGCCCATTGTGACTGTGGCACTATGTGGACAGGAACAATAGCTGTCTCATAAGACAATGAGAACGAATGTAAAATGCTTGGCACTGTTCTTGGTGCTGGGCTGTAACACATTAAGTGCCCAATAAGTGTGAGACGGTCTTCGGAGTATTATGACACCTGAATAGGGTTGTAGACCTTGTACCAGTTCAAAAATCTATGTGTTGGAACGGAAAGTAAACAATAACTAGTCCTTGAGGAATTCCTTTGTCCAAGGTGCTTATAAGCCCAAAATATATATGCCTTTTAGCATCAAGGACCTGGTGGTTTAATTAGGGGGAGCCTCAAGAAAAAAAATGAGCTAGTAGGAGCTGAAGGACAAGGACAGAAAATAAGGGCTATAGGGAGAAAGAGAGAGGGAGGGAGAGAGACAAGCACCAGCCAGTGGGCAGGGAGGTCAGATGTGCAGGGGTGTGGACTCTGAGGAGCTGCTGGGGGCCGGGATGGAGGGGATAGAGTTTCCATGCACTCCCCACAAAATCTACTGTCTTGAAGGCAGCATTGTCCTGCATGGCTTGGCCCGCCTGCTACTCCAGCCTCATCTGAGTCTCTTAACTTGATTCACTCTTCTTTGGTTCCTTCAAACCTGGTATTTCTGCACAGGATCCGGTTCTGCAGACTGCTCTGGCCTCGGCGGCCCGCGGCGCGGCGGCCTGCAGGGGGCGCCATATCCTAGTCGCCAGAGGCACTAACAGTTCTGCCTCCAGGCGTGCCGGTCCCTCTTTCCTGAAGACCCTTCCCTCCATCCTTGGCCAACTCCTCCTCTCCCGAAGACCACACGTAATGTTGGTGCTCAGATGCGCTTCCCCGGCTCCAGTCCGAATAGGACAGCCGGTGCTCTTCCCTCGTTGCCCTTTTTTAAGCTTGTAAATAGTTAAGTCAGAGGCCATCCTTCTCTCCACCACCCACGGACCCTGTACAACCAGGTCCTGCTGCCCCCTGCCCATGCTGTCTCTTGCGCCTACAGCAAAGACCCCAAGTCTACCATCGAAAATATTAACCTAAAGATTAGTGCGTTGATCTCTGCAGAGCTCACTTAGATGTGGATCTGACAAAATAAAAATTGATCTCACAAAAGGGGAGACCGGATTGGAGGGTGCCACAGGTGGAGGATGGGGGCAGGAGGGGTTGGCTTAAGGGAAGCAAAAAGTCACGCCCCCAACCCCAAGATGAGCTCTGGGTGGGACATGCAGAAGATGGCAGTCCTTCTGTGTATTGAAAGCTGCCAGGCGGTGATCTTAGAGTTCTTGTCATGAAAACAAAGTGTCTGAGGATGGATGCCCACTTACTGCGTGACCATTTCAGAGTGGACACCATACAAGTACCTTGTCCACTGAAACTGACATGTGCTGTGTGTCGGTTATGTCTGGATTTCGAAGGTGTGCTCTATTGAACATTTGTGTACGCCAATAATAACAAGCTATTAAAGGCATTTGTTATATTCACAATTAATTCATTCCCAAGGAAAAAGTAATAAACATTTTTCACCTTTTGCTTAAGTTCCAAACTCACAGAATGAACATTGAATTCTCCTGTTACAGAAATGCAGCCCATCCCTTTAGTAGACTCGCTACTCCGTTTTGTATTTCTACACTCAGTGTGTTACCATCTCATCTCCATATTGCACACAAAGTCGTCTTTAAATGGTCATTTTAAGGGGCTATGTTCCTCGGATAGGTATCACCTTTAAAGTATGTGAAAAAATTTTAATTAAACAATTTCACACAGAACTTGACAATTCTGGCTTTCCTGGAAAAATCAAAAGAGCTGAGCCCATATCCTAGCTAGCAGCAAAAATAATAATAATAATAATAAGGTTTCTTACAAAATGAGTTAGGAGAGATGAACAATATGGCTTAGTGAGTTTGGGAGGGCTGTTCTGAGGACATGCCAGACAGACAGAAAGCAGAGCAGACAGAAAGGAGACCAGTGGGGAGACACCTTGACCTGAGTGGGGGTGCCTGGTCGCACACGAGGGCGGCTGCAGCAGGTGGGAAGGGCCGGTGAGGTGCTGCGTGAGTGGAGAACCAGCAGACCTGGTGACTCTCCCCGGCCTGGAGGGAGACCAAGCAGAGAGCAGGCAGAGGGATTCCAGGGTCTCCAGCCAGGGGATGGGGCAAAGGACAAAAGGTGACACGGGAAGGCTGTGCCAGAACCAAGGCAAGGCGCTTGGCTGGATTTTGATGCAATGACTTCATGGCAATGGAAGTCCAGCCACCGGCAAGGCTGGAGCCTCAAGTGGAGGGGGCAGTCCCAGCTGGAGCCCTGCAAGGGGGGGAGGGGGCTGTGTGCTGGCGGGGGCAAGAGGAGCCTGCCCTGAAGGCAAGAGGAGGAGGGGGAGGGGAAGAGGGGAAGGGGGAGGGGGAGGAGGAGGAGGAGGGAGATGAAGGTGATGGAGGAAGAGATGGAGAAGATGGAGGAGGAGAAGGAGGAGCAAAGACCTGGGAGGACTGCGGTGATCAGCCCGCATGTGGTGGGAGTCACAGCACAGGACTGCCCTGAGCTCCCTCCTTGCAGAACGGGAGGGCCCTGGGACCGTCAGAGAAGTGCTGGGACCGCAGCCAAGCGCTGAGAGGTGAGCAGTTGGGTGGGTGGCAAGGACAAGCCACAGCAGGTGCGCTCACTTGTTCGAGAAGTTTGCCCATGAAAGGAGGTGCCAGGGCACGCGGCTGCCCCTGGGTCCCGGGGTACGGCACCTGCAACGTGCCAGGCCTGTGTGTCTCTGCATGTCCGTCCCTCGTGGACTTGTCGGCCCCAGTCCGGGCACAGAGAGTGAGGAAGAAAGCTGCCTCTTCCCGGGCTTGTCTGCCTGGTGGAGAGAGCTTAATCTCCCTCATGAGGAGAGAGGGGGGATCTGGAAGGTGTGGGTAGAAGAGGAGAGGGACTGGCCGCTTCCTGGGGGAGGGTCTGTTGCAGGGCAAGATCGAACATGCTGGGGACAGGGTAGCCTCGATGGAAATCCTGCAGGCCTCCCACCAGTCCCTGAGAGCAGTCGTAAAAATACCCTGGCTGCAGGCCCGCACTCCCCACGGCATCCAGAGGCGGGGGCTGCTTTCACCCACTGTCCCCGATACCGTGCGGTGACAAGCCAGCAGTGGACAGCTGCTCGCCCTCCCCTGAAACCGGAGAGCTGAGCGGGGCTGCAGGAATCTGCTGTCACTTTCCACTGCCTCGGGTCAGCCCTGAACTATGTATAGCCGCATCCGAGGTGTGTCCAGGCGCAGGCGGGCCAGGTGGATGGCTCTTCCATGAGGTCCGAGTGAATATTGGGGCCTCTTGGCGCCAGAATGGGCGGCTTCTGAGCGCGCCTTGGTGGACAGGGCAGCTGTGGCTTGTTTTCTCTGGCATCTTGTGCCATTAACCTCAGTCAGTGCCCAGGAAGAGACCCAGGTCTGGCTGTGTGTGTTTTCTGGGCCCCCCTGTTAAAAGGCAGCGTGACAACCAGCGCAGCCACAGCGAGCCTGCAGACCGCTGTGCACTGTATGCCGGTGCACTCCAACACCTGACGCGAAACACCGCACTCACACAGAACCCGCATGACCTTGAATCTGGAGGAGAGAAGATGGAGGCACAGAGAGGCCCGTCGACTCGCCTGAGTCCACACAGCCCATAAGTGACGCAGCTGGGATCCCCGCCTGGACACTGGCTTCAGAACCGAAGCTCTCACCTGGGCCTTCTGTTCCTTACGCCTGGACCTCCCAGGCCCTGGGCCCACATCCTGGCCGTGCTACCGACCAGCTCTAAGGCTCTCAGCCCGTCATACCTTCTCTGACCTCAGCTGTCTAATCTAGAAAGCGAGCTCTGATTCTTGCAGGAGCAGCATGTAGGCAAGCACCCCATGGAAGTCTCTCCCTATAAACGTACTGCGCGGCAAACCCCATTACAAAAGTTGACAATTTCTGAGCCAGAGCCCTCATCAGCATAGCCGAGAAGGAAGGCCGGCAAAAGCCAGATTGCCGGGTCGCTCTGGTGGTGCAAGGGGCTAAGGCGCAGCTCTGTGAAGCATCCGCGGCCACTGCAGCAGGAGTTTGACCCCGGCCAGGGAGGGGACCCACATGGCGCGGCAGACCTCTCCTGCCTCGCCTGCTGCTCCCCTCAGCAGTGCGTTTCTGTAGACCTGCCTGTTCTGCTCCCCACTCTGTGTCTGGTGGCTCCTCTCACCCCCTGCACCTGTGACCTACACCCCAGTTCTTGTATGCATAAATAAATCTTTAAAAAAAAAAAAGATTGCAGAGCCGACCCTGGAGTTTTAATTCAGCCTCTCTGGGGTGGGCCCAAGAGTCTGCATTTCTGCCAGGCCCAGCAAGGGCCCTGCTGCCGCCCTCTCCTCCCGCGGCCCCACCTGCCACCACCCCCGTTCCCTGCAGCATCTCAGGCCGGCCACGCTAAGTGAATGAAGGGGCCTCGCCCTGAGATCAGGTTTTTTCTTTTTCAATAAAAATATTGGTGCAGTGGGATTTTTAAAATGGCTTTAACGGAGCTGGGGCTAGGCCATTTTCTCAGGAGAGTTCTGTGCCCAAGAACCTTTGAAAGTGGACTGCGCCAGCCCAAACCGATCCCCTCTGCTGGCGCCTTCCCAGGCCTCTTGGGAAGAGTCCCCCGGAGCAGTCCCCAGGAGCACCCTGGGGGCGGGGAGCCAGTATCCCTGCTCCTGCTAAACCGCCCACCAGTTGGTGCCCCTCATCAAAGGGGAAAAGGCTGAGGGGCGTGTCAGCACCTGGAGAGATCCCCAAAATATAGAACAATGGCTCTGGGAGGAGACCAGGGCCTGTCCCTCCCGGGGCACATGTGAAAAAGCAGAGCAGAAACCTGAGGCTGCTCCACAGAACTTTGTGAAAATAAACGGACCGGGTTTGTTTTGATAACATCTGCTGAGGACAACAGACACCATGGTAACGGCCTTCTCTGAGCAACTTGCCAGCATGCACCCAGCTCTCCCAGCCCTGGCCGGAGGCCGCGCTCCCTGGGAGGCTCCTCTGACAGTGGCCCCGTGGCTCCTGCTGGGCCCCAGGAGGGGGCGCAGCCTCAGCGGCCCAGTGAGCTGCGGATGGCCCCTTGGCTGGTGACAGGCTCCTTGGCGTGCAGACCCAGACCCCCAGCTCGCCCCCAGCTCAGGCGAGCGCGGCCCGCACCGCCTGGGGTGTCTGGGTGTGGGGTCAGTGAAAGTTAGCAGGCTTTTCCTGCGCTCCCGCCACTACTGTTACTGATGGACACCTGCGGCCCTGCACGCAGGCCTGATGGCAGAAACCTGGCGTAGGGTGTGAGCGTGCGTGGGTGGGCGCACCTGGGCTGAGACCCTGGCTCTATAAGGGTGGCATGACGGGGTGCCAGGAGGAGCAACAGCATGAGCACAAGCAGTAGCATAAGGAAGAAGTAGCAGCGGCCCAGAGAGTGAAGACTTGCGGGGGGCTGGGAGCCCTGCCAGCTCTCTGGCACCCCCGGCCTCCCCGCTGGCCGTGTACCTGGCTGCATCTGATGCAGGAAGATTAATACGAGCCTGGAAAAGCCACCGAGGACTCCAGGACGCCCCCTCGAGCCGTTTGCTCTGATCACAGAGGACCGGCCCTGTGCCCTCTGCCCTGCACTGGGTATGTACGTAGCACATCTACTTCCCCTTTGAGTCGGGGGAGGTTCTCATTTGCCTTGGAAATAAATTGGGTGTGTGATCAGATGGGCAAATGGCCTGGTGTTCTGAGCAGGGCCAGGTGAGGGGGTACTTGCTGGCTCGCCTGGCCGCCTCCCTGCCCAGCACGCACAGATGGCGAGGGAGGCCGGCCTGGCTGGGGGCCACGGCAGCAGGCGGCTGCCCCCGTGTGGGCTCTCCCGGCCTTGGGAGGTCGCCTGGCCCGCCTGGCCTCACCCTGCGAGATGGCGTGCTGGCCGTTCTCACACATGGCTGTCCAAGCAGACTCGGCTTGCTGGAGGAGCGCACATCCAGCAAGCCTCGGGGCTCACTGTACACACTGCTTTGGGGGACTGACTTTCCTGGTGGAATAAGTCATTTTCGATGCTAAGGCTAAGCGGGTAATTATACAAAGACTCTGCAACAGCCTGTTAGGGTAAAACGGAGAGATTGGAAAGAAGAATCTTGTGCTTCTGAAACAATTTTATTTCTTCTTATTTTACTGCCTTAGCTTAACACAGTCCTTATAATAGCCTTACAGCTGGACCTTCAGGGTATTGCATGCCTCCATTTCAAAATTAAGAGCTTTGGGGGGAAGCTACCTGAGGGATACAGGGACTGGGCCTCCTCTATGGGCTCAGGTATTATTGGGGGAGCAAGAGTAGTGAAAAGAAGGTTCAATAGCCTCAAAACATCTCAATCAACAGTGCATTGGTCACTCTAAAATCTCTAGTCCACTTTAAGTCTATGTGTGGAAGAAAGAATTTACCCGTCATCCACTCAACCTGCGTCTCAAAATGGCACCTCTTGTCTCTTCACCACCTCACTCCAAACACCAGCCTTATTCCAGGGATGCACCCGTGAACACTCATCACAATTCGGGGGCACTTGGGCTCCAAGGAGGACTGTGATTTCAGAGCGAGCGTGGGCATGCATCTGCCGAAGGGTACAGGCTGCAGCTGAGGATTTGTTCTCAGAGCCAAACCGAAACAAGCCTGACCTCCTCTGATTTCTCAGATGCGGCAGGTGCGAGCTTGGAGAAGGCCATCTCCGGGCAGGGAGCAGCTGGGAGAAATACCCGAATCCTGTGTCTGTTGCTATTTTCTGCCCCGTGTTCCCACATCGTCCCATCTCTAGATCTACTTGACTCCAGCAACTTCGTTTTGCTTCTCCTCTTGCCATTTAGAAATGTGATCGCCTGGACATTTGCCAGGGCCAACAGGGCTGGAGGCAGTGTTGGTCTGACAGAGCCCCGGGGGTTCTACCCATGCTGCATTTATACTTTGTACTGAGAGTTTCATGATTTAAAAAATTTAGTTTCACCCATACTTCAGTGGGATGAATCTGAGATGACAAATGAATGTCTGGATCTGACATGTTCAACCTGATTTTTTACTATTTCACTCAATTATTTTTTAATTTTAAAAAGAGATCAAGGAGAAATCTATCTCCAGTAGAGGCTATGCATTTATGATTCATTGGTTTTTCTTCTCCTCCCATCTACCCATCTATCCATCATCCATCCATCATCCATCCATCCATCCATCCATCATCCATCCATCCATCCATCCTACAAACATTATTAAATGCCAAGTAGTTGCTAATCATTAGTCCCTTTAATCACACTGGTCATTTCAGTTCAACAGACAGTCCACAGATACATTTAAATGCTCCTTAACTGTGGGTAAAAATCCAGAATACAAACTGAAGACACCGTCCCTTTGTGAGTTGGCACTGCTTGCAAACATGAAGCAATTCTTCCCACCTGCTCCATGATGTAGTAGAGAGAACCTGTCATTTGGAATTAATGTGAATGCAAATCTTCATGCGCTGCCATTTTATAGCTTTGTGACTTTGGGCAATTTCTCCTTAACTCTGTGAGATCATTTCTTCATATGTAATGTAAGAGTATGTTTAATAAAATGACATACGTTAAGTGCCCAATTGCAGAGTTTATGGTAAGTCGGTAATAAGTGCTATTTCCTCACTCCTTCCTCTTCTATTTAACATTCATTGAACAACCACCGCTGAGCACCTACTGACCAAGGTGCTAGGATGCAGAGGTGAAGAGAACAAAGTCTCTGCCTCTGTGTATCTTACTCTCTATAGGGGTGCCAGACAGTATGCAATACCTCAGTTAAGTGCCATGGGGAAAAAGAAAGTAGAAGGGAGGGACAGTTAAAGTGTCATTTATATGGAAGCTCAGGAAGATAACGTCTTTGATAAGGTGACATTTAAGCATTATAGCCCTAAAGTGAGTTCTTAGCAACAAATAAAAAAAAAAAACTTGGAAATCAGTGAGTAAACAGAGCATGAATATTTGGTGAATAAATGAAAGAATATTTCCATGTGGGTGGTCCACAAGACTTAATGTCATAAGTCTGCTCTTAGCTTCACCAGTTTGCTCTAAGACGCTTCCACAGTTACCTTTTAAATGTTTTGACATCTAAGTTAACATCTCACGTTCATTTATCTCTAGGGTGCTCAGATTTGCCCTCTTTTAAGGAAAAGCGTGATACGACACAGCAACTATATGGATGCTTTCCCTCTCCTTCTGAAGGTAAATTTGGACTCTGACTTTGGCTGCCTAGAAAAGCAGTCTCTGACTTGGCCATAGAAAGCTACACAGTTCCTGGGGGTGCCTCTCAAACAGGATTCCCACAGGCCCGGATCATTTCCTTCTGAGGAGACTCAAGTTCTGGGTTACCGCATGTACGGAGGGGTCCCTTGCAGACCTGTGGGTAGCCAGGCTGAGTCCTGGGCAGACCTTCTTGCCGGGGCCCTACAACCAACCAGCACTCCAGAGTGTCCAGATCCAGGCAAGCTGGCGAGTCCACGTCATTCTGGAGAGTCACCACACCACAGGTAAAACAGGCACAAGATTCTGCTCATCAGGAAATTTCTCCATCCCAAGAGACCAGTGCGGTGCCTTGCAAGTCTGAGGCCCACCTGGGACCCACTGAAATATGACCGCACTCGGACGCCCTCATGCTGATGTGGGAGCCACATTTTGAGCATCAAGTGGTCCATGAACTTGCTGCACATTAAATGACCCAGGAAACCTTATAAAATTGTAACACTGGGATGTCATCGCTGCCTTCTTTCTTAAGGATGAGACTCAGGCATTGGTATATTTTTGAACTCCTTACGTGATTCTGATACACAGCCAAGTTTGAGAACTACGGCGGCTGACCAAGAATTGTGCTAAAGTTCAAGTGACAGGTGAAGGTAATAAGCCTCGGATGAGCACTAGTGAGATTCAGGCACCCAGTTCAGCCTTCTGCAGAGCTTAATTTCTTAAACAGGAACCACCCTAACAAAATAACAATACTGACACTTGTACAGAATCTTATACTTCTCTAAGAAGTGCTTATGCAGCTGCTGTCATTTAATTCTCCTAATTCACTGAGGTAGAAACTAACTTGATTTCATAGTTGAGAAAAGCAAACTGCACACCCATGACTTTCCCAGATCAAATAATTAAGATGTACAGGGAAATTCATAGCAAGATTATTCCCGGGAGAAGAAATGTAAATGGTAAAAAATTTTATGAAAAAATTCAATCTAGGCAGAAACGAAAGAATGGTCATTAAAACAGCAATAAAAACCCAAAATAGACAAAGATTTTAAACACCCTGAAATTTGTATTAGTTTCCAGAATGAGAGAAATTATTTTAAAAACAGGATCGGACAATAGAATACTTTGGTGGCATTAATATTGTGTTTGGAAAAAATGTAAAAAGATTTAATGACATAGGAACACTCACAATATACTGAAATGAAAAAAAGCAGGAAAAAACTATAACTGAATAATGTGTGTTTATCACAGAAAAGAGTACCGGGAAGAAACCCACCAAACATTCCCTTCTACACTTCTGGGTGACTACTCGTTCTGCCTTCTCTTTCCTTTCCACACATTTTAGCCTCCCCAAATGGGCATGTGCTCTTTGGTGGATGAAGTGTTTCTGGCCGGGATCAGGGGTATCGGCTGTGAAAGTCCATCAAGTCCATAGTCATGGAATAAGGGGCTCTAGACAACCTATGTGGCCCCCCAAGTTTTGGGAAGTGCTGACATTTCATTAGCACAAGCACTGATAGACCATAGCAAGCATTCAATCAATGTTCATGTGATCGCTTAATCATCTCATAAGCCTGGTAGCTATTTCCCCATATTTATAAGAAAATAAAGCTCACAGAAATTAACTAACCTGCTCTAAGTCACATGTGTAGAGGAGGCGAAACCAGAATGTAAATTCAGATTTCCTGATGCCTCGCGCCCTGCATGGTTTCTCCTCTAATGAGTCCTCCCTTCGTACCTTCCACCTGGACGAGCTCTTGGGCCAAAGGTGCCTGGAGGGAGAGCAAACCCAGGGGAAAGCCCCTCTCTTGATTTTGCTTGAGACCCAGAATTAGGCTTTGGGGGAGGGGAGGTATATCTTTGAATAGGATAGGAAATCAGAAATGGGGACCGCTGCTTGCACTTAGCGTTCTTTTCAAGTTCTAGGCTAGGTGGACAGGGCTGAGCAGAGAGTAGCATGCCATGCCTTCAGCTAACTTCATCATAAATGCCCCGCCGTGATTCAGCAGGGTAGCTAGACATGGAGGCGCTGGTGTTAGTGAGGATGTCACAGGCTGTCCCGCCTGGTTTTTTGCGCCTGTGACTTTCCCATGTGTATGGTACAAATACCTATGAACACCCTGCTTTCTTTCTGTTTGCAATGCACAGATGGAACTGAAGTTCCACATTTGGTCCCCAGGAGGGAGCCTGAGGGGAAACAATATAGTAGCAGTGGTGAGATTTCTAAAAAACAGCTTCCCGTCAGCCAGAGCGCTACCAACCAGGGCTCAGTCCTGGAGGACAGGTGTCTGTGAGGTGACAAGACACCGAGGTTATGGTGGGCTTTTTAAACCACCAGAGATACCTTAATGTGTCTGGAATGCCTTCCCTGCATTTTGGGATAGTCAGTTTTTCTTTTTTTCGGAGAGTTCAAATTCACCAGGGTTCACTTGCCAGTGGAAGGATTTGCTGAAGCTGAGCTCCCAGTGCTGGTGGCACGGCTGCAGCTCCCAAATAGCCCTCCAGATGCGGGCCAGCGCGGGCCGGCACAGAGGCTGATGCCGCACAGTGGTGCCTACTGGAAACCCTGGCACCGCGGCGCTCCTGGAGTGGAGGTGCCTGACCCGGTCCAGAGCTGCAGGAAGAATTCCCTGCACCGCCGGGGAGTGGAGCCGGCCCGTGCCGGGTGGACCAGCCCGCCCCGCCACGCAGATAAAATAAGAACTGACTTCAGCTCATACCAACAACTTGCTAAGAAAAAAAAAAAAAAGCCGTTCCTGAATGTGCAGCTACGATCTCCCCAGATGCACTCATCTGACTCCGCAACAAGTCGCAGAAGAGGCAGGTCCCCGGGGCTGCCGCCTTCTTATCCTCGAAGAGAGACAAGGTCAACAAAGACTCTTGTTTGTCCGCAACCGGGGGGGACACTTGGGAGAGCAAAGGCGGGGGGGGGGGCAGTTATCACACCTAGTGGAACCTCCAAAACGTCCCTGAATGTGCTTTCTTTTAAATATTCGCTCTAGCACGTCCTCGGGAAAACAGTGGCTGGACGACCGTCCTTGAAAAATCAAGAGGACGCACGCACAGACATAGGCTCAGACCTGTGCATCCAAGCACTCGCTTCTCCCCGTCTTCGGGTGTGGCTGCACCCCTGCAGCGTGGCTGCCCCCCTGCAGCGTGCCTGCACCTCTGGCCACACAGCCCAGCTGCGCGACAAGAACTTGCGGGGTCTGCAGGAGGCTGAGCGCAGCCAGGGCGCAGCTGCCCCTCCCGCGCCAGCCCGTGCTCGCGTGGCCCGGCCCCTGCTCACCTCCAGCACAATCTCCTTCATCTGAAACTGCTTTTGTGCGACTCTGTCCGAGGACACCGGCTCGTGGTAATACAAGCAAAGTAGCTCGTACTTCTTCAAAATCTGCTTGAAGTTCTTCTCCGCCAGACTGACCACCCGGTCCTTGCCATCGTAGCTGGGGAAGTTGAGCCCCTCCTCTGCCCTGCAGGCGGCCAGCAAGCAGATCCCCAGGATGAGCAAACGGGTCCCCTTCATCTGGGAAGAGTGATGTTTGCCTTCCAGAAAGAGCGCGTGCAGGGGAGAGGACCCGGGGCAGTGAGAGACTTCCTGAGCCCTGTGGGGAGCTGACTGGCTGGTTTTGTCTCCCCTCTGCCCTCCCTGGGCCAAGAACCTGCTGCTAACCCGGCGCGCTCACTGTAAGGCGCAGGGACAGAGGGCGGCGCACGCTCGCTCAGGCGTGCGTAGGACGCGAGCCAGGCCCGGAGGCCGAGCCCCAGATACCTCGCATAGCTCCGCTCAGCCCCGTCCCATCAGGAACTCCATTTTTAGGATGCAGTTGTTTGGAGCTAAAAATAAATCATGCAATGAATAAAAAAGTTAGATATGACGCTGTTGAGGGATTCGCTGAGACAGTGGGTCAGGGTGGTGGAGAGGAGGCGGCGGCAGGAAAAGGGGAGAATGTGCATGCCAAGGGAGGAGGCCAGGAAGGTCACAGGAGAGAAATGAACTCAGAGGGAGGAGAGAAAAGGAGCGAGAGGACGGAGCGTGGCTCGCTGGGCAGCGCAGACGGGAAGCCGCGGACTGCGCGGTACTCGGGGGGCGTCACCCCGCTTCCTGGCCACCGGGGCCCCGACCCACTCATGCTGGCGGCGGAGCAGAACAGGCCCGGGTGGACTTCACGTCCTGTTCCTGCCGTCCCCGGCCTCCTGCCCTCTGTTCTTGGCACCCGGCCCGCGTGCCCCTGCGGACGGGGGCGGCACGGCACTCCACGGCCAGAGGCCAGCGGCCGCGGTTTCTCTCCCACCGCCCCGTTTCTAAACGACGTCAAATAAAAGCTCAAAGCTGTTCTCACAAACCCGCTTAGGCTTCTTAGGCTTTTCGCTCTCAGCCTGTTGTCACAAGCCACCTTTCGCTTTCACCTGCGCCCCGTATTACAGCGTCTTGGCCCTCCCATCTTTGCAGAGACAGACTGGGGTACGCCTCGGTGGTGAGCCTCACACTCCAGGTTCAGGTCCCCGCTGGCCTTCAGGGCGTCGGTCGCCCTCTCTGACCCCAGTCTCCGTGTCCGTGGGGACAGCTCCGAAGACCCGGTGAGGTCAGCCGCCAGGACGCACGCGTCGGCTCCAGGCGGGTCCAGGCGCGGGCTCGTCTCACTCCATTCTCCGGAGCCGCGAGGCCAGGGAGGCTACGCACACCGCCTGCCGCCTGGGGACAGCGGTGTCCGCGCCGGGTCCTGGCCGCGGTCTCTGAGCCCCGCAGACGAGCTGGTCAGCGGCCTGGGCAGCCAGGGCGTGGCCGCCCAGGCGGAGGGCCGGCTGTGTCAGCGCCCGCTCCAGGGCCCTCTGGGCCCGAGGCCCGCTGCACGTGGCTGCTCCTGGACGGCGCCTTCTGGCGGAACAGCAGCCCCTCGTCTTTGCTCGCTTCGCTTCGGAGTGGTCCACGGCGCCGATGATGCGGGCCAGGTGTTTTTCTTCCTCCATTTGGAAAAATCAGCTCCGGAAGGTACAAGGCCTTTGGCGCGGGCCATGCCTGCAGGGGACGGAAGGAGCAGAGGGGATCGGGGAGCGACCAGCCGGGAGACCAGGCCCCCTTGCTGCAGCCAGAGGCCCCTGCTGAGAGGAGGCCAATGGGGAGCGGCTCGGGACCTTGCTCCAAGCCCCGCTGCCTCGAGGGCCCGACGTGCAGCTGCGCCTCGGAGCAGGTCCGGGGCCGCCTCTGCTACTAAAGATGGCGCCGGGCAGCTGTCCGAGGCCCGCTCGGCTTTCCAGGCCGCGGGGCATGTGGGATCCGCTGTCTGTAGAAAACTGGAGAGGGGCGGGGCGCGGCAAGATTTCTGAATGAATCAACTTTTTTTTTTAGGCAGCGTCCCCCAAACACTTCCCAGTTGCCTCCATCTCATCAAGTTACCTCTATGTAGAAACTGCTCCGTTTTTTTTTAAATCATAGACTAAAACTGGGAGGCATTTCAAATCAGTCTGAATTTCCTGAGTTGCAACTGACAAAAAGTACCAGGGTAAAGGGTCGATTTTACAATTTAGTTTAGCCCTTGAGTCTGGTTTGGAAGCAACTAGGCATTCATGGGACAAGCCCCGAGTGGAAAGTTCGCCCCGATCCTGGACTCTGAGGACAGAAGGCCCCTGCCACCTGCTGCAGAGATCGGGTTTCCCACGCTCCATCCTGGGGAGACCGAGGACGTCGGCACGAGCCCCCTTCTGGAGTTAGGTTTTCATGGCTGCTGCATGCCAGCATTCTCTCTGGCTGCCTTTTGCTTTCCTAGTTTCATTTCTCCTTTGTCTGACTGCTCACCAACTTCAGCTAATTTATTTTATAAACAGGAATCTTAGATAGTTCCAAGTGAACTTTGCCTCTAACAAATCGGCCTTTGCATTTCAGATTTAGCTGCGGCTAAATCTGGTACTCGCCAGGAGCGTTTGGAGGGCGCGGCTCCGCGCAAGGCCGTGTGTTCTGTGAACGCAGCTTACGTGGGCATGCTAAGGTGGGAGTCTTTATGTGCCTTTAGCTGGCATTTTTTTTTTTTTTGCTTTATTTGAACAAGAAAAAAATAAAGTAAGTAAATACAAAGAAGTATTAATTGTTGTCACAATATATGATGTAGGTCCCCAATTTTTGTGAAAAGTTTCCTAGTCCTTAACTCTGTGGGCACCGCCTAGGATCCCTTGATCTAATCAAATCCTTTCATTTATTTCTTCTCGACAGATGGCGCAATGTCTTAGCATATATTTTACAAGCTGATCTTCACCGTAATCCAGTTTATAAATGAATCAGGATGGAAGCCATGGTCTTCCTTCGCTTGTTAATGACGTCATTCTTTAAAAATTGAGCATTTATGTACCAGACTTTATTGGATCCTGGGGCTAGTAAACCTGGACCCACCGAACTTACATCGCAGAGGCCACAACGATAACAAACAAACGCAAATGTGCTAGCGGGCACCTGTACAGTTCACGCCTGTGTATATGACATAGAGTAGAGGCACGTGCCGAAGAACAACTGAGAAGAACAAGGGAGAGTCAACAGCAGCGGCAAGAAGTGGCCTTTTTGGACCGGTGTGGAGGAAAGCACCTTTGAGGAGGAAGCCCAGGAGCAGATGGGAGGCGGGGAGAGGCGGAGAGCAAGGGGCTGGCTGAGCAGGTGAGTCCAAGAGGCGGGACCTTTGCGGCAGGCAATGCCGAGATGCCACCGCTAGGGGGCGTCGTGTCCGCCTGGTCCTCCTAGGTCGGCACCAGTTTTCTAAGACTGTTTTTACCTGCTAATAAGACACGGGGTTCACAACTGCTTTGGAAGGCCCACAGGCCGGCCGGGAGACTATGTGAGCCACTCCAAGGCAGGTCAGAGTAAAGCGGACTGGGACCCCCGGGCCCGGACACCAGGGCTCTGAGCTGTTCTGACAGGTGAGCGGGGAGCTGGGTCTGGTCTCCTCACCGCTCACCTTCCCAATTGGGGGAAGCGACAGGCGCACTGGTCTCCGATGGCCCCTTTGTGGTTCTAAAACTGCAAAATAGCTGCCCCCGTGGAAGATTTGCATTTACCGGGAGAGGTCTTGGCGCAGCCCACGTGTTTACGGAAGTTTGATGAGAGAGAGGCACTTGCGGAGGAGGGCTTGAGGGGCGAGGCTCCGCGCGGGCCCCAGCTCGCCTTTCCAGGCAGGACGCTCCCAGGACTGGCCGCACCGCCGGGTCCTTCTTCGGCTAACATGCTCCCCCTAGTGGACGGATCCCGGCGCAGCACCTTTCTTTGTTTGGGTTTCCGCCTCTGTCCTGCAGGGCCGAGGCCTGTTGGCTTGGCAGCGAGAGTCTCACGCCCAGTCCAGAGGCCGGTGCCCCAAGGCCTGGGGCTTCCCCGGGTGAGGTCAGACGAGCCTGTTGGCACCCGAGGGCCCTCCTAACTCTGAGCACCAGGCAACGCCAGGAGGGCTCCCTGCAGTCAGCACCAGGAAACTCCCAAACAGAACCAAGCCGAGGAAGAGCAACTCGCTGTTCCACAGTAAAGTCCCCAGGTTTTAACGAAGGTGCTTCTTCGGGGAGGCCCTCAGTGTGGACCAGGGCTGACACTCATTGCCTCACAGGCCGCTCTCCTTGGAAACACGCCTCCCACAGAGGACTTTCTCTGCGGCCAGACTGAGCGCCATTGGAGCACGGACTGCAGCTGTTCGCCTCCCGCGCAACTGGCCCCCCATGGTTGCTGCCATGAAATATTTATTAAATACATTGGAAGTATCCAGTTTTGTGCAGATCCTATTCTAAGTACACATTTAACTCATTTATTCTTAGCCACCCATAAGGTTGGTAAGTTTTGCCTCCCCTTCTAGGGCGCGTGGGACACAGAAGGGTTAAGAAACTGACCTCGGTCGGGTGGCTACTAACAGCCCGCCGGGGACCGGGAACCCTAAAGGCAGGCTTTGCGATGGTTTTGGACCACAGCTAGCTGCCTCACAGGGGGTGATGGAGTCACCTGGACAAGGGATTGCTTCAGAGGATGCTCCCCACAGCACGAGACTGACTCCCTGTTTAAGGACAGGCCCTGAGGTGGCCCTGCCCTGAGTCCCCCCCTCTGCTTTCTGTGTGTAGGAGGAAAAGAACTTCGATGTGCAGTGCTTGCATGGGCCAGCCATTGGCTCGAGACATTTATATACCACTCATTTAAATCCTGTCCCTCTGGGTGTTAGTCCTTCCGCTTCACAGATGAGGAAACCAAGGTTCAGCAGGTCAAGTAGCTGCCTACCTCACAGGCTGGCCCGAGGCAGGGGCTGCACGTGAACCCAGGTCTCTGCTCCCTGACCCAGGCGATGCTGCATTTCCTCCAGGGAAAGACAGTTACACTGGATTTAAAGACAAGAAAGAAAGGGAAGCCAGGAATTTCAGTGGGAGAGGACAAGAGGAAAAATTTTAAAAAAGAAAGAAAGAAAACGAGGGACAAAGTTCAGAGATGAATTTACCTGAGATGAGATAAATGGAAAACTCTGTCCTAGAACTAGAAGGAAAATAGACACTTCCTACAGAAGCCATAAAAGAGCAGAAAAACCTCTCAAAAATCCTGAATATAGAAATTAAAGTGTCCAAATGGAAGGTGTGGTAGACAAAGTGATGCCACCCCCCCACCCCCCAAAGAGCCTAACCCCTAAACCTGGGACTGTGTTATCTTCCATGGCAAAGGGGACTTGTAGATAATTAGATTTAGGATTAACAAACTTCAGTGGGGGGATTAGCCCACTTTATCCTGGTGGGCCTGTCACTATCACAAGCTGCTGCTTAAGTGACACAGGAGGGTTCGCATGAGGGTGGACATGTAGGGAAGCTGGAGGCTGAGGTCACAGTGATAGACCACCCGCCCAAGGAGGCAGCAAAGATAAAGAAGCCATGTCCCCGTAGGCCCCCAGAGGCATGCAGCCTGCCCACCGTGTTAGACTTTAACCTCCATAACTGTAAGAAAGCACATCTGTGTTGTTTGACCCACCCAACCTGCTAATATTTTATAGCAGCAATAGAGAACCAATACGGAGGAATTAATAAAGGCTAACTGTAAAATGTAGAAGAACTGCCTGTGGCCTCTGCTGTTTGATCTGTACAAATGATCTGTGTCTTCTCACCCCTTGCAGGCAATGGACAGATGAGAGAACCGTTCTGCATGAGACCTCTGACCCCTCCCTGCGAGGAGCCAGGACACAGCCCCATGGGCTACTGTCCCCTCTGAAGCAGGGGACAGAAACTACATCCATTTCCCTGGCCCTTTTGACTCATCTTTTCCTAGTAATAGACAATCTCTCAATACCTCTTTTTCAGGCATTTAAGGCAAATAGCACAATAGCCTCTTTATTCTTAATAAACAAAAAGCCAGAGCCAGTACAGTTATGATAGCACGTTATTTTGAACTCTGACTTTAAAAATTTATGTACATGCAAATGTGTAAATTAGGTCAGATAAACTTATGGAGGTACGAAGGTCACTTGCAGATGCATTTGCAGAATTAATGCTTATACGCTTCTTCTTGTGTTTCAGCACCGGTGTTCCCTACAGGGGAACACCCTTTGTACAATGGTGCGTTACAGACACAAATCCGACAACATGGTGACTAAGAAAAAAGATCATTGAAAGCTCCGAATCGCCAAACCACAGTGGCAGCTGAGTGTAATCTGAGCATCTGACCCAGGAACCGGTTCCTCTGACTCCACCAAGAGCCATGTGGGCTTATATTTAATTGGAGACTCTCAAGCAAGATAGTCAGGTTGTAGTATTTTAGGTACTTACGAAAAAAGCAAAATTGAAGGAAAAGAGAGTCTTGCAGCCGTTCACGCTATGAACGCCGGGAAGGCCGTCACCACCTCACAGCTGCCCTGGGAGGCAGTCGCTGTGGTCACCACAGTTAAGATAAAGAAACAGAGCGTCCAGGATGCCATTCCCCGGCCCAGCCTCACACATTAATCAGTGGTAAGCCGGGTCTGAGCAGCTGGGTTCTTGTTTTGGAGTATTTGTAATTAACAACTACACTATATGCCTCCGCTGAGTGTTTGGGGAGATTTTTATGTAAATAATGACTTTTGGCTTCATAGCTATAAGTAATTCAGCCTAAGTGTTGGATTTGTAGCAGAGGTTCCTGTATTTCATACCACGTGTTAGGCTCAGGAGATATTATAAGTGCTGTTGTTGGTGGTCTTTTTAAGATTATTTTATTTGTTTATGCATACAAGAGCCGGGGTACAACAGGTGTGGCGCCAGCAGGGCTCGGAGCAGGTTCTCCATGATCCGAGCAGATGGTCAAGGAGGAGCCCTGGAGCCCTCGGTGGCTTCTTCAGGCTTTTATTGCTTCATTATATCAGGGGCCTCCCTCGTGGCACACGGGGTTAAGCACCGCACTATGAAGCATCCTCAGCCACTGCAGCGCGAGTTCGATCCCCGGCCAGGAAGGGACCCACAGGGTGCAGCAGACCTCTCCTGCCTCGCCCACTGCTCCCTACAGCAGTGTGTTTCAGTCGATCTGCCTGTTCTGTTCCCCACTCTCTCATCCCCCACACCTCTGGTCTGTGCCCCAGTTCTTGTATGCATAAATAAATCGTTAAAAAAAATTATATGAGAAGTGACCAGGTCCACGGCAGGCGGGGGGGCCGGGGGGCTGGGAGGCTGGCACATCTGAGCTCTCTAGCCTCTGCTTTCTCTGCTTCTGCTTCTGCTCTCTCCTTTTCTGGTGGTCTCATGACACCGCCCGTATACGCCCGTGTCTCAGCACAGGTGTGCCCCCCTGTGCATGCCCACACCCTGCTTGGGGGGTGCCCGCCATCAGGCCTGCGTGCAGGACTGCAGGTGTCCATCATCACACCAATGGTGGGAGGGCGGAAAGGCCTGACCACTTTTCCATTTACCTTACAACAGGCCAGAGGTGTGGGGGAGGTGAGAGGAGACAGAATGGGGAGCAGGACAGGCAGATCAGTGGAAATCCACTGCTGAGGGGAGCAGCGGGTGAGGCAGGAAAGGTCTACTTGTACCAGGAAAGGTCCCCTCCCTGAGGCCAGGGATCGAACTCACTCTGTAGTGGCTGCAGAAGCCCCACAGTGTGACGCTCAACCCCTTGCGCCACCAGGGAGGCCCTGCTATTAGTTGTTCTTAAGCATAAGAGCAGAGGGCTAGACCAGTGTCCGGACCCAGGGCTACTAGACAACCCAGGAGACCTCTGGTAACACCTGCAAACAATTTGATTGTTACAACTCCTTGGAGTTGTGGGCTTGGGTGTTGCTGGCATCTAGTGGCTAGAAGCCCGTGTGCAACAAACTTTCTAGGATGCACAAGACAGCTCTTCCCACAATAAGGAATTGCTTGATCAAAAAGTCTCACAAGTGCTGAAGTTGAAAAACCCAGACTAGACCCAAACAGCCAGGATGCCCTGAGATTCTCTCTCTGTGGACATTTGTCCCTTGAGTAGTAGCGATCGTAACCCTGGTTTAGGAACTGATAGAGCTTCATGCTCTGGCGTTGCCTGTGGTTCGGGCTCGAATGAACTCCCTGCTGAACTGCATAGCCCTTTACAGCTGTCTCCTTGCATCATTGCCTCACAGGCTAAGGATAACTTTAGACTGGGAAAGGTACTCTACCTGGGGCTGTCCTGGGCTAAGTATTGACAGCATGCCCCGTCTTTTCCCTTGCCTGGAGTTATGCTTTACCACGGACCTCTGGTTCCTCTTTCTGCCTCCCTGTCCAGAGCCCGGTGATGGCAACACCCATTCTCTAGAACCCCTGATGACCCATCCTTAGGCTGGGATGCTGGAGGGCCTGTGAGATTGTGTCCTGGGGGCAGAATTCCTGAACCCTCAGGAGGGATGGATGCTGACTAAGATGGAGCATGGGGCAGATCCTTCTGAGGTTGGGGCAGTGTCACCTGAGGCCCGTAGGCTTTCCTGAGCAGGTGTGATGACCTCTAGATCATCATCTCAGCAAGGCTCCAGAAATAGCTACTGTGTCATGCAAAGGAGTCCGTGTTTGTAACATCCAGAAACATTCCTCTGCCACACCTTACAAGGGCATAGGGACGGCTAATCCTCCCGCTGACTCACAACTAAAACCAGCTTCCAAAGTGGAAAGACTGCAGAGCTTGAAGGAAGGGCCTCGTACTTCCTAATCTTCCCTCCACCTGTTTCTTCCTGCAACAAACACCTACACTTTGAGTTATTCTTCTCACTTGCTCCAGCTTTATAGATGAGAATCCTTAAGCTCAGAGAAGTTAAGTGACACAACTAATAAGTTAGATGACCCATGTTTATGTGTTTCAAATTCCCTATACTTTAACTGGGTGACTCAGTCTCATGAAATACTGGCAGGACTAGTGGAATTGGTGACAAGAATAGGCTCCCACTAAGAAATTCAAATGGAACTTTTAGACATAAAAGCTATGAAATTAAAAATACACTAAGTGATATGACAGTAGATCCGATGATGGAGAATATATCATTGAATCAGAAGGAATTGCATTAAAAGCTACTTAAAATACAGACTAAAAAATATAAACGTGGTCCCAGCGACCTGTGAGACAGTCAATACCAAGTAACCTACCTCACATAGCACCCCTGAAGGAGCAGAGAGAGACTGGGGAGAGCGAAAAAAAGTATTTGGAGAGAAAATGACTTAAAAAAATCCAAATTTGATTAAAATGATAAAATCGCACATCTAAGACACTTAACAAATCCCAAGAAGAGAAAGACTAAGCCAAAATTGGGCATCCTAATTAAATCTATGGACACAGGTGATAACAAGAAAATGCTAAAAGCAGCCAGAGAAGATATTTTATATACAGGAGAACAAACATAAAATTAACAGCAGATCTCTTATTGAAACTATGCAGCCCAGAAAACTGGAGAAAAGTGATGAAAGAGAAAATATGGTCAACCTGGAATTTTTGACTAAAAGAAATATTATCCAGAAGTAAGGGAGGAATAGAGTAAGAAATGGTGTGAGGAAACTTTTTCCCTCTTTTTCTTTATTTATATATATTTGACATCAATTGTGGTCCCCATGGCTTTCCCATCACCATTTCACCAGTGCACCATCACCTATGAGGAAATTTTTGTGGAAGACAGAAAATGTCATCAACTTGATTGTGGTGATTGGGGCAATATATGTGTAAAGGTACATCTATGTGTGAGGTGGGTTTGTATATTTGCACATGTGTAGATGTATACTTGTGTATGTGTGTAGATACGTATGTATGCATGTGTGTTGGCACATAAGATTATGCTTTCAATATGTATAGTCAATTAGAAAACCATAGGTCTATTAGAAAACCATAAGACATACATTTATCTATACAAGGGAGATATTAAAACTTCTTCAGATAAATAGAAACTGAAAATATTTATGACTCACAGAATTGCACTACAAGATCCACTACTAAGGAAATTCTCTGAGAGCAAAGAAAATACCAGTAAAAAGTGTGGAAGTAAACAAAGGAATGAAGAGATTCAGAATAATCTGGTGGTATCACTTTTTAATACAAAACTACATAAAAATCAAAAAGCATATAAAAATATAAAATGTATAATAATAACACAAAGAGCAGGGAGGGATGATGGCGGTGTGCTTTTGTAGGTTTTTTCTTTTATATGTGATGTACTATTATGTAAAATAGATTTATGTTAAACTAAAGAGTGAAAAAAGAAATACCACATACTCGATTTGGTATTTCTTTAGTTAATAAATAATTAAATGAAAACTAGAGTCACAATATTAATTTTGGAGCAAAGAATATTACCAGGTATATTGAGGGACATTTAATAATAGTAAGTCAGTTCATCAATATGCTTAAAAATACTGCGTGTGTTTATACTTGTGAACTAAGACCTGACTGAACTGAAGGGCTAAGTAGACAAATACACTACTATAGTCAGATTTTAATGTTCCTCCCTCAATAAATGATAGAACAAGTAGACTGAAAATCAATAAGCATTTGGTAATCTAGAATAACAGAATCAATAAACCTGACCTAATTGACAATTATAAAATATTTTATATTTTAATACCACAAAATATACACACATTAAAAGTACAGGAAGATGGCCCCTGATTTGAGCCACAGAAAAGTCTCTACAAGTTGAAAAATTGTGATCATACAAACTTTTCTGTGACCAAAATAGAATTAAATTAGAAACAAACTGGAGAATGCGCCAAGATTTTAAAATTAACAAGATATTTCTATATAGCACATGAACAAGAGGTAAAATCACAAGAGAAATTTCAAAATCTTTTGAGTTATCTAAACATGAGAGCACAGCATATCAAAATATGTGGGACACAGCCAAAGCAGTGCAGAGAAGGCATCTCATGGCATGAATGGTTTACATGAGGAAAGCAAAAGGTCTCAAATTGGCATTCTGCAGGGAAAAGGAAGGGATTGGGATCAGACAGGGCCAGAAAGAGCACAAGGGACAATGGTGCACAGGTGAACCAGTGGTGGAAATTCTGTGGGGACTACATCTAGAAAAGAAAGTAAACATTGTAAGAGAAATATGAATTATATATATATATAAATTATATATATGCTTATATATATAAGCGGTCTGAAATCAATGACCTTAACTTCCACATTAAAAAATTACAAGTGAGAATAAAATTAACTCCAAAATAAGCAGAAGGATGGAAATGATAAGAATAAGGGCCGAGATAAAGCTCTCTGACTTTCTAAGTCCCCCATACCTTGTGTCCATACTATCCATGTGTTGGCCAGCAGCTTGTGGTCAATGTGCCAAGCACCCAGTCTCGTGTTTGCTCACTATTTCTAAGAAATAATGTGGTTGCCTAGGAAGGAGAGGAAAGAGTTCATTCCTATTGACTTATTATAGCAGCTTTCATTTCGAGCATTCACAGCAAAAATCATACATCCAAAATTAGACAGAAACATGCCTAGAACAGAAAGCACATATAGAGACAGAGCTGCTGGGCTACTGGTCCTCCAGTAACATCCAACCTTGCTGAAGTCCTTCCCCTCCTCTCTGATCTCCACAGCCTTCAGTACTAGGGGGATTAGTACATGGGGTGAAGCCCATTTCATTGCCCAGCAACTGTTGATAAGTTCTCTTAGGTTGAACATAAATCAGCATCCATTAAAGTTTTTCTTTATACCCTCACTTTACTGGAAACCCTGAGGCTTATCCTGAGCCCCACTTAGCCTGACAAAGACCACCTTATGCCTTCTTTGACATTTGATATGCCGAAAATAGCAGCCTCATTCCCTTGACAGGCTAGTTTTAGAGGGGCCAGAGCGCAGTCTCCGTATCCCCAGCTTCTCCCATTATCATCAGTGACCAGCGGCCTCGGTCTCCCTGGGTCTTGCCAAAAACGTAACATGTCGGGCTAGTCCAGGCCCAAGAATCAGAATCTTTATTTTAACAAGACAAGTGATTCTTAGCCCATTAAAATTTGAGGAGCGCCCTCACAAATTGGAACCACAGGTTATAAGGGAAGACAGACAGAGGGTGTGGCTGGGGTTTGATACCTGGTGGCAGAGCCTGGTCTCTCCAAGTCTCTGTCAGGAATAGCACAGGAGGATGTACAGTGTCCTAAAGTTTCCCTCTCTAATTAGAGCAGCACTTGCCTCAGCTGCACTGGAAGGCGTGCCTGAGGTCTGGCACGGGAACCCTGCCTTGGGGTCACAGAGCTGACAGTCCTCATAGATGCTCGTCTTGCTCAGAGCAAGTCAACCAGAAGCACCTTGCAGCTGTTCCCCTGTGGCCTGACACCTGTGCACACAGCAAACCCAGAATCCTCCAAGGAGGGAACAGAAAAGAACGCTTGAAGGAGAATCCATGCAAAGGGGGAGGAGACACTGAAAAAGAATTCTTGGAGACAGTGCCCCTGAGTTTCACCCCGACTCGGGATGCTCTCCCCACGTCACACCAGTTTCCATTTAAAACGAGGCTCAAGGGTGGACACAGTTGTTTCCCTTGGTTCTTCGTAGCACAGCTGAGACAAGCTGACATTTTCTAAAAGAATTTAACTAAATACTAAGGGAGAACAAAAAGGAAATAATAGCAGACAATACAAATAGCGAATTTCCAGAGCACCAGTTTCTGATCCTAAGATAACCATACGCTGGTCTTAAGGACGGTGTAAGAATTTGGATTATTGCTCAGCAAATACTCATCCCCTACCTGTTCCAGCCACAGGAGCCTCCATAGAGGTGCCTCCCTGCCCCACTGATGTTGGCCTTGGCCATGTGACTTGACCGTTGGAAAGAGCTCAGGATCCATGGTCAGCCTTTTGCATGTGGTGGCCATAAGAACAGGCCTCGGGTGGCACTGCCTTTTCAGCCTGGGCCTGGAATGACAGGTGTAGGAGCTCTGAACCCGAGCTGAGGCCAGGCGCCTGCCTCCCTGGACTCTCCCACCCGAAGCAGAGCCCCCCTGGCAGCCATTCCAGACCTCTGAGCTGCAGGAAACACTCGGGCCACTGTCAGGAGCACAAAGGCTGGTGGTGACCCACGAGCACTGGACCAACTTGTCTCACAGTGTTACCATGACGACAGCTGACTGATACAGATGGTGCAACATCACAGTCCCTCTCTGAAGCCCCTTCTTGGGAGCAAGTCCTGTCCACTTACAGCTATTCTCTAGCGCTTATCAGGATATATTGCCCTTGTCCCTCTTAGACGGTTAAGTGAAACGCTAGGCTACCTCAGCCGCTAGGGAGGGGGCGACCTCATGTCCCCACTCAGGAAGAGCCCCTGCTGTGTCATCTAACTCCACGGGTCCCTTCAGCCCACTGTCTCCCGCTACACTCTAGCCCAGAGTATAATGTGCCTGCTGCAGACAATGACTGGTGAAGTGAACGGTCAGACCTCGCACAGCGTGGGCACTTATCTCGTGCCTGCTGTCCCAGCGGATGGGGTGCTCAGCCTCCCTCGTGCCCGACTTAATGCCCCTCAGCTCAGGAGTGTCCTCCCCCTACTGCCACGCCTGTGCCCCTTTGCTCTTTGCCACTTAGAGGGGTGGTTTGCATTTACTCCTGGGAAGATTCGTTTAGCATCTGTTTGCCCCCCGGCCCCAAGTGTAAGCTCAGGGCTGGTTTCTAGTTGCTTCTGCTCACGATGTATCTGGCTCGCTGAGTCCTTCATAGCACGGAGTAAACAGAGCAGCTCTTGTCTCCACCCCCCAGGAGTAACCCTTTCTTGGTAATTTGATTTCCTGGGAGTTTATATAATTAGCCCACTGCTCGGGAATGCATATAATTCTGATCCTGATTGCAAGTTCCCTTCGGCCTCACGAGGTCACACATGCAGGAATGGTCTTGCCTCACACAAGGTCATCATCTGCTTCTTGGAGCTGAGGGCACAAATAACTTAATTCATAAAGGGGGAAACTGAGGCACGCTGTCCCACTCGGGTTCGCTCTGCTGGTCCTTGGCAAGTATCAGTGCGCTGACAGGAAGTCGGCGCCAGACCCTCTCGCGGGCACCAGGAGCCTCTTCGCTTTCCTCGTCAGTCCAGGTGTTCGGCACCAGACGCCTCTGGCCTGACGTGCCGGCTCCCGCTAAACCTCGCCAGTCTGCGCGTGACCCCGGCCGCAGCCCCGCCGCCAGCGGCTCAGTAGCAGCTGCGACTTTCCTTCTTTGTTTCCTCCACCGTCCCTGGTCTGGACCCTCGTGGAGAAGGCCGCTTTGCCTGGCCGGGAGGTAATTTAGCCGCGCCTGCACGGCCGCTCCTGATGGCAGCTGAGCCTCATGACAGCCCGCGCCCTCCCCGGCCACGGCTGCTCCCCGCCGGCGGCTCGGAGGGTGCACTTGCAATTCGGGGCTTCCAGCGCAGGCCTCCTCTCTCCAGACTGGTGCCAGCCCTCGCGGTCAGTCTGGGGCTTCTGGGTCTCTTTCCTTTTTCTCTCGCAAGAACAACTTCCTTTCATGAATGTGGAAAGGTTAACTGCAGCGCTTTTTTATTTATTTGCTCACTTTATTTATTGGGGACTTCGGTGCTAGGGACTGAGATGAAACAATTTTATTTTACTTTTAAAAAATATTCATTTATGCACACAAGAACTGGGGTCCAGGCCGGAGTCGCAGGAGGTGAGAGGATTCACCAGAGACAAAGCGGGGAGCAGAACAGGCAGAAGGACTGAAACACACTGCTGAGGGCAGCAGCGGGCGAGGCAGGAGAGGTCTGCTGCGCCACGTGGGTCCCCTCCCTGGCCAGCAGCAGGGATCGAACTTGAGCTGCAGTGGCTGCGGTTTGCTTCCTAGTGCGTTGCTTAACCCACTGCGCCACCAGGGAGGGCCCCACTGAGATGAAAATTATTGAGAGACGGTGCTAAGCCCAGGAGCTCTCGCAGTCAAATTGGAGACAGAAGAGATTTACTTTGTCAGAAAAGGGGTGAAGTGGAGACCCTCCCAGAAACTTCTCAGGAAAGGTGCCATCTTGGACTGGCGCCAAAGAGAGTAACTGTTAATTGTTTTTTAAGTGAACAGGTAATGGAAGGACAGAGAGACATCTGTAGGCAGCCCACAGAAGTATGGAATCCTGAGGTGTGTGGGGGCAGTCTGGGGAACCACTTCTGTGGTTGTTTGGGGTCTCATTTGGTGAGGTAGGGGGCCAGGAAAAAGAGGGGTGAAAGATGGACAGTTGGGCTGAGGCCGCAGGGCATGGGGCAGGTACTGTGCACTGTGAGGCAGGCAGAGTGACTAACGTCCAGTCAGATGTGGGCCTGGTCACCAAACTTCTACAGGAAAAATATCACTTTCATGTGGTAGAATAAGTCTGTTCCTGGAAATGCTAATTTCTGGGAGGTAAAACACATCTCATAAATACACACCAAAAAAAATCACTTTTGGAAGCTCATTTTCTCTTGGAGCTGGGAAAGAGGGTGAACACTGTCATGTGAGAGCCGGGCTGGCATTGCTGAGCTAGAGCAACACGAGGTTGTCATGACCCCAGTTTGGTAGGTAAAGTGCCTGAAACGATGGGGATTTGGTGAACCACACAACTGAAGCCAGTCAGCCTGCTTGTGGGGATCACGTGGGAATCCCCACACTACCCGGGAGCCAGCCAGGACCCCAGGCTCCGGGAAGTCACAGAGGGCGGAGCAAAGGGGTGGCTACTCAGTTGATGGTGGCCAACCACCCAGTTGAGCAAATAAGGAAGGCCCATCGGGGAGGTCCGTCAAACCTCGAGGGGGCATGGCGGTGAGGGCGCCTGCTGGAGGAAGGCTGTGAGCTAACCACATCGAGGAGCCAGCACCACAGGGTGCTGAGGGTTGGTGGGGGGAATGCCTGGGTTCTTTAAAGAGCAGCAGGACCCCAGGTGGCCCCTCTGCCACCCACATCCTCAGAGCGCCCTCAGGAAGGGCAGCGCCACCGTGGACACAGGCCCAAGCGGCATCCCCTCCTCACAACTGAATCCAGCCACCTCAAGCTCTTCGGGTGGAAAACACTCTACCTGGCCAGTCCGAAGACCTAAACTGATGTGTGAGCTCCCCACCAAGCAGGGGTCAGATCGTGTTAACGGCGCCCTCAGATGTCCTGCTGCTGGAGAGCTTCTGCCCTCAGTTTTCGCGCAGCATCCTGCTCCCGGAAGCTAGGTGCCTTCCAGCCAGAATCTTCTTTGTCCTTCTGACCACCTTCCAGAGGAACCCCTGAATTTCCTTTTTGCTCTTCCTGGGGTTTGTAAATCCTGGTGATGAGTAGCCGTCTGCAGGTTTCATTTTTATGTGGCTTCCTCTTCCCCTTTGGGTTGGGACTAAAACTATTAAACAGGCCCACACCCAGTGCTGACCCTTGCAGGGCCCTGGCAGACGACCCCCTGGGGACTGTCACCTTTTATCTCTGCCCTGCTCTCCCTCCTCTGTAGTTGTTTGGCCAATTTATAGTCATCGCCCTCTGTCTTCAGCCCAGTGGAGCTGAACTGACTTGGGCAGTATAAGTGTTGAGGAAGATCCCAAGATTTGCTGGCTTAGTCCAGATCTGTGCTAATTTCTCTTTAGCAGGAACCTATTATGTGTACCGTAGAGTCTGCTTTATTTTCCCCAACAGGACGTTAAATACCAGCATGTTTTGATGTGGTCTGAAGAGTGGGCTAAATGTTTTATTAGCTACAGGTTCTTTGAGTGCCGTGTTCATGGGTAGATGGAGACTAGAAGTTTTACCCAACTGCTATTTTTGGTCACAGACTCAGGCTTGGAACATTTTGCACTTTAGTTTCTTAAACTAAATAAAGTAAGTAAATAAAGTAAACTGACCAAATTTATGTTTATAACGAACGCCAAGGAAATATTTGAAAGAACTATGAAGAGTTGTTTATTACTTAGAAAACGTCTGTCTCTTGGCACAAATATTTTCCCATATTTGGGGATCCCACCAAGAGAGATGCCAAAGAGATGTATTTCATTCTTATTGAAGAGATTTTTTATTTTTAAAAAAAAATAGGCTTTATTTTCCAGAAGTTTGAATTCTTGGCAACTTTCAGCAGACAATGCAGAGAATTCCCGTATAGTCTCTACCCTGGGGAGACCCCACTCCCCACACCATGTAGTGATTTTCTATGACTGATGAACCTGCATTGACTGACACATCATTATCACCCAAAGCCCGTAGTTTACACTGGGGTTCACTCTTAGTGGGTACATTCTGTAGGTTTGGACAAACGTGTCATGACACGGATCCATCCAGAAAGCCTCTAATAGTGCAATTTTACTCCCTGAACCCTCTTCACTGTGTCTGGACAACCCTCCCATAGCCCAAATCCTGGCCACCACTGTTGTTTTACTGTCTACATAGAGTCATCCATATTTACTGTTCATATTCCACATTTTAGCAGTCCTGAGAAAATAAGGGCTGCCTCTCACTCCATGGGGAGAACATTCTGAATATATGAATGTCCTATGAAATATAAATGTATTCTTTTCCCCGTGCTCTCCTGAGACCTGGGGCTCATGGAGTCAAAGCCCAGGTGGTAGCATGTGGCATGAGAAGGTGTTCTTCGGCTCTGCTTGCCTCATTGCCCTCATCACAGTAATGAGGATGGATGGAGCTGAAAGGCAATACAATCCAACAAATAAGTCAGCCCGCTTCCTAATCCAACTTTCATAACAAAAGGTAGTCCTTCCTAGAGTTAGCTTACTTGGGGAGAAACACCCTCATCTAGTTCTGTAAAACCTTTCATTTTCTCTCAAAATATTAAAAAAGAGAGAGAGAGAGAGAGAGAGAGAAGTCATGGTTTAGAAGGACCCCTAAAGAGAAGACACTCAATATATCAACTACATTTAAAAAAAAAATTGCAACAGTTTCCGTGGTCTGGAATGCTTTAACAAACAAGTCCATCCAAACTGGAAACCTTAATAATAATGTTTACCTTCCAAAGCCTGAAATAATTGGACCATTCCATTCGCAATATATTTTACCTCTACTATAGAGAAAATACAACGAAAGGAAAAATAGGTGTTATAGTTCAAAGAATACTTTATCTTCATCATGAATATATTATCTGTATTCTGAACCTATCATTCTACATGATAAAGGAATTTCTGAAAAGAACATATTATATGTAATATATATAACTGGCTTATTTTGGGTGCATATTTGCTTGTTGTGTGTTATATAGGTTTCTATATTGAAATATATGCCTTTGTGACTGTGGTTACTGAAACATATATGAAAGTCATTTCTCTGGCCAGCAACCTCATTGATATGGTGATGTGGGCCGTGGGCCTGGCTTCCTTTGTATCTAAGTACATGGAGTCTCAATGGGGATGGAGTGGGGGCTGTTCCCCTCCTGAGTCCCCAAAGCCCAGGTTTGTGTTTGTGTATGGGGAGAGTTAATGAGAACAGAATGGCTTTCTTTCCCTGGCTTCCCCAATCCCATCTGTTCAAACAAAAGGCTGAAAGGGAAAAAGAGCGGAGACCCTGCTGGTCAAGGGGGGAGGAATAATAACACATATCCTTGGGCAACATTTCAGCACATGCAGCCCTTTTATACTGTGCAGAAGCCTTTATTCAGGCAAGAGGAAGTCAGGCCAATGTAGGTTCCATTAAAAAAATCATTATTAAAAAAAAATACATTAGGCCCAAAGGCTAGTTTATTTCTTTTTCCAAAGACTACATTGGTACATCTAGATGAAAAAGTAGAAAATATGTAAGGGGGAGGGGGGCTGCGATCTAGTTGTGGTGAAATCCGCACAGGTTGCAGAAGGTCCTGCTCCCTTAGTTTGCATGAAGTTCAAGGTCCTAGGAATAAACACGGTCACCCAGCAGTAAAAGAGGGCACTTCCCCTCTTCCTAAGGAAATGACAATATTGTCATTTCCAGTGGTGGACAAGAAAACAGGTCTCTCCACGTCCCTTCCATTGCCTGACATGCCGCTCTGGAGGTGAGAACTTGCCCAGAGCAGATGATGGAGGTTGCCTGGCTCCCAGATACCAGGGGGCCCCAGTGGGGCCGTGCCGGGGGTTACTCTGCAAAGTCTGTTGGTGTGCTGATGTGTGGTGGTGCTTCTCACGGCAGGAACAGAAAAGAGTTTCTGGCTGTCATCGCTCCACACTCACACCCGGAGCTCCTACCACAGAGGGAAAATGAATTTTCCGTCAATCAACTCATCCTCTTTTATCTGTGCACAAACCTCCTATTTGAATCGAGCAGGCAACACAACAGTTATGTCACCACCGTGCACAGATTGCCCTGTTGTTCTGTGGATAGTGTGGAAAATGAAGCTTCCTCTTATTTTGGGTCTGACACTATCACTCCAGTGAAGGGAGGTGAGAAAAGGATGCTGAGAAGATCCAGAACATAGATGGTCAAGGAGTTAAGATGTGTAGGTCTCCACATATTTGAAAAAGGAAGAAACCACATCTTCAAAATATTTTCCAAAGGCTGAAAAAGGGAAATGAAGAAGAAAATAGAAAGCAAATGTGAGCATTGAGGAATGTCGTGTTGTGTGGATGAAGAATAGAGGAGAAGGAACTTTCTACACTGTTGGAGAGGTGTAGACTGACCCAGCCCCTAGGGAAAATGAAAATAGTATGGCGGTTTCTCAAGATATCTTGAGAAAATAGATCTTATCGCCTAGCAATTATACTTCTTGGCATTTATCCAAAGAAAGAATGCAAAACCACTAGTTTTCAGGGGTATATGCTCTCCTCTGTTTATTGCACACTATTTATATAGCAACCAATTTATGGAAACAATGTAAATGCCTAAGAATAGATGAGTAGATTAAGAAGAAATGATATAGATACATGATAGGATACTATTTATCCATTATGAAAAAGATGAGCTCCTGCCATTTTAACAACATGACTAGAATTGGAAGAGTCTGTGCTGAGTGAAATAAGCCAGAAGGACAAAGACAAATACTGGGTGATTTCACTGCTATGTGGATTATACAGAAACAAAACAAAGGAACTGACAGAATAAAACCAAAATGAAGTCTAGAAATATAACTGTAGAGTTGAGGCTACTAGAAAAGGAAGGTGGGGTGGAACAAGGTAGGGAGGGAGGGAGCATAGTAGTACAAGATAAAGGGACATGGGTGCTCTGGGCGGGGGTGTGAGAATACACATCTGGGGTGGTGTGAGCCTATTCCTCTGAGTCATACACATTGATGTAAACCAATGTTACCTACAAAAATGAAGGACAGAAAGGAGGGAAGGGAAGGAGGGAAGGAAGGAAGAAGGGAGATTTTAGGGTCTTCTGGAGATTGTGAATATTCAAGGATTTTTCTTAAAGACATTCTACTAGAGATCCCTAAGACTTGGTGAGTTATGTAGAACTAGTTCTACATAAGGCCCATCAGCTACCCAAGAAAGGCCATGACACTCAAACTTAAAATCTAGGGAGGTACAGACTCTCAAAATGGGAGAAATCTTCCAAGAGGGGGTCCTTGACGTTTAGTAAAGCAGAAGTGTAGCAAATCTTCACCCTCCTCATAGCAACATTTTCTCAGACGTGTTCCTTTTCATTGTGTAGTCAACACCCAATTATGCATGCAAATGGAAGAGAGAGCAAGGAAAGGTGGTCCAAAGCAGAGATTGATCAAAACTACATTATCTGGCTTTCACCTGCATCATATTATTCTTTTTTACAATGCATTTCCTTTACTCATTATTTATTTTTGCTTGGGCTAATTTTAAAGTGAGTGTTTATTCCCCAGGTACATGGGTCAGTGTTAGCCCAGAATGAAAAACACAACCCTGATAATCCACAGAGAATGCAATCCACAACATTAATAACTGGTAAGCTGGATGCATTTGCCTACACTATTTCTTTTCTCTATCCTTAAAGGAAAATAGGGATATAAATATACCTACTGTACAGACTAGACAGGTTCTTAAGGGCTTAGATACAAAAGAAATTTTTGGCTAATGGAGTTAAATTTTGACCTGGACATCCATCCGAAAGCTAAATTTGTGTACCAGATAAAAAAATCTTGCTCTGGGGAATAATAGAAACTATGCTTAAAAGATAATAAGACTTTAAAGATAATAGATTTAAAGGAAAGGTTGATTTCCTTTATGGTATATTTAAAGGTTAATTGTGGGGTGACTATCATCATACTGTCCACACTATGTCACAAGTGAAAAATAAACATGCTATACTTGGTGGGTTGGCATGGATCCCTCAGAGTCAACAAGGCCTCCAGCCTCCACCCATAGCCCATATAGTTTCAGGTACCTCTAGAAAGTTGGGTTATTTTTCACCACCATTTTGATTAAGGTTGTCCTACAAGTACATGGGACTCTTTCTCTCTATACACATATATACATTTAAAAGAGATGGTACCTCTTATGCATTTGACTTAGATTCAGATGTATTGATTTAACTCATAACCATTCATTCTGAGAGACTGGAGAGGGGCTGCAAGGAATTTGGAAAGGAAGGGCCCTTGGGTGCCTATGAGGGAGAGGGCAGTCTGGTCAGCCAGGTCTGGGCTTGGATGTTTATCCTGAGGGTAACAAGAGGGCACAGGAAATAGTAAAGAGAATAGACCACTGTGCCATACTGGTATATTCCTTATCTGGTTTGATGAAACTTTTCCTTGGAAAATAGATGAGTGGCCTTAAGAGATTTCTGAGAAGAAATAGAAGACTGAAGTGAGGGTCAGTCTGCTCTTGGGGTCAACTCTCTGTCCGTCTCGCTGTGGAGTAAGAGAAAAAAGGATAGAATCAGCTCTGACAACAACTCAGTCAAAAAATTTAAAATTGACCATAACTCCTTCCCAGATAGGAGTTTGGATGGGCTTCTTCATAAGTACATGGTCCAATAAAACACTGGCTGATTCTCTGAATAATGCAAATGACACAACCATCCCAGAGGATATGGGTTGCTGCCACCTACACTGCACGCGCCACATCTAATGCTTCTGACTCTGGATCATGTTTGGGGAAAAGCACCAGCATACTGGTCTTACAGGAGGTCGATATGCTCACTCTACTTCCCCAGAAGGAGTACTATTACAGTACGCCTGTAGTTAACAGCAGTCATCTGAAGGGATAAGAAACTGGACATTAAGGAAAACATGTTCAGCAACAAAGACCTCCAAGAATATCAGCACAGACATATGAGCAACAGACGTCAACTCAGTGTTCTCAGAGGCAGGTGTTCTTTCAGCGCATGCGCACAAAGGCAAACCCTCTGAAATGGCGGGAAACTGTCTATCAAATAGGGTTATTTATGCAGTAAGACAAGTGATGTGCTTGTACTTATTAGCAAGATTTTGGATCGAAGGTGCTGCTTATCTGGAAAATAATGATGAGGGTCTCATTGGATTCAGCAACCATTCTGAATGGAAACCAGGATGTGTTGACGATTTCTAAACAAAATCACCTTTGTGACAACTGAAAGGGGATCCGTCTTCTTCCACGTACTTGGCGTGTAAGAGCGAGGATTTCTGTTCAAACTTCCTGTTGTGATTCTGATACAACCAGACCTAAAATAATAAGCAACAAACCATACCCGACACTAGATCTAGAAATCTTTGAACAGCATTCCCTCTTCGTAATGAGTGATTGAAAGAAGTAACTGGATCTGTGAAGGAAGCTCACATGCCCAAGAAGGCAAATATCGGCGAGCAGAGGGAAGTATCCCTCACCTCTCCCACTCTCCAGCACCACACACACCTCCAAGGAGAGAAGGGACCTGCCCTCCAGAATGTTTCAAATACTCATGGAATATGAAATACTGTCATTACTTCATTAAAAATACCTCGTCTTATGTGAACAAAAATACTTGAAAGAGGAATTTGTATCAGTGACTACAGGGTGTGAGTTAAGTGGTGTCTATCATATTTTCATGAAGGAATATCTATTTGGCTGTGTCCCCATGAAAATCAAGTGGAGAAATGAACTTGGCACAGAACCACAACATTGAATGACCTCAGCGTACAGTGTTAAGCCAGGTTCGCTTGCTTTCTAATAAAGTATACAACTGCATTACTCTGGCTAAAAATATTATTATGAATTATAATACCAAAAGACTACGAAGGGTTTATGCCACTAATAAAATAAAATCATTTCAGAAATCTTATTGACTTCTTCTTTCTAATTTTTCCAGTTATTTTGACTACAGAACAAATTACCCCAAAACTTAGTGGTGTCAAGCAGCAGCCATATTGATCTTGATGACATTTTGACAAGTTGGACACAGCTCAGCAAGGAAAGCTTCTCTCTGCTTCTCGTGGTGTCTCCTGGGTCAGAACAAAGCCTGGGTCCTGCACCAGCTGAAGCCTGGGAGTGGGTGCTGTCCCTCTAGGTGGGTCATCTTTTCATTTTTAAAATTCAGGTTTAAACGGCATACAGCATCAGTTTCAGGTGTACAGCGTAATGAGTCAGTGTTTATCTTTCTCACCTACTCTTCTTGCAATGTGACGTTGACACTTTTTCACGGGAGGATAATCATCTTTCCTCCCTTTAAACTGGGACAGACTTCATGAGACCCCAGCTAGACTAGGTTATAAAAGGAGATAAAGCTTGCGCTTTGCTTTATTTCTCTTAAGACGCCTGTTTTGTGGTCCCTGAACAAATACATAAGAGTAGATGGAATATATTTATCATAGATTATGCTGATGGAGCCAGCTTTGGAAATAATCTTCCCAATTTATTATTTTTATTGTTCATATTTAAAACTTTATTAAAAACAATTTATTATTATCTTACTATGTTTAAATCAATACATGTCCACATTTTATCCATAACTAAATATACATATTTGTGGGACTAATACTACTTCAGATCATTAGCCTCAGAATTGGAGAATTTGGTCTTTCACTTGGAGAATCTGTGTTAATTCCAGGTAGTTAGTGTCAGAATTGAATTGAACTGTGGGATACCCAGCTGGCAGTCAAAGAATTGGTGTTAGGACATAGTATTTGCATAGGTGTTAATCAGTGACTTAATGACCACCTACTTTGTCGCAGGCACTGTTCTGAGGCTTCACACGTATTATCTCCGCTAATGGTCACCACAAAACTATGATTTTTGAGGTCTTCATTTTACACATAGAAAACTGAAGCATAAAAGGGTAAGTCTTTTCAATGGTTCACAGCTAGTAAATGACAACTGGGATCTAATCCAAGCAACTTGGTTTCAGAATCTATATCCTGAAACCCATATTATCCCATATATCCCATATAATCCCACTGCCCATTTCCCCCTTTGTGATTCTTGAGCAACTGAAGCAAAACTTAAAGAATCAGGCTTGAAGATTTTGAGCATATCTGATGGCAAATAATCAGAAAGCTGGAAAAGATTCCTTTTGAGGCATTTCATAAGAGGCTGTGATGAGGCTGCCAGTTCGCTGGGATTGAAATGATGCCACATGTCTCATCTCAACTCAGATATTAAGTGTGAAATCTCTCAGACCCTATTAATCAAAGCAATCACCAGAATCAATATTCATTAAACAGCCATGTGCATGAACAAAAGTTAATCACAAAGAAGACAGAGATGTTGCTCCCAAGTTGGCAATGCCCAAAAGGAAAGACAACATGGAAGGAGCCAGTCCTACTTTCAGTCTCAGGAAAAGAGGAGGGTAGGAGAGAGTCCCACTTTTCTGAATGGATTTGAAACACAGACAGCTGCCCTGTGCCCTCTCCCATCTCTTCGTATGTAAAGTATTTTCTGTGTGGAGGACAGAGCTATCCTAGATGAATAGCAGGGCCGGTGACCCCTATCTGTTAAGGGCCGTGGCCTCTCATAAAAATACTTAATAGAGTTCTTTCCCTTTAATTGCATGCCACAATCTTCGGGGTCCATCCATCTCCATGGATGCTCCAGGCCTAGTTCCTTTTGTAATGCGGTTCTGCCTGAGTGTGGAATCAGCTGATGAGACCAGGGATCCCAAGGCAGTACACCATCTGGTCAAGGTCATGGGTGGCAGATTACCAATTAGGAAGCATGGCAGGGAGGATGTTGTGTGGCTGGGGGCCAGGAATGGATGGTGGGTCAGCCATTAGTGAGGGGACCAGCGTAGGTGTTGCAACAGATTAATAAACAAATCTTTGCTCTCAGGGGAACCTGCGTGAAATCTTAGATTTGGTCACGAGAAGCTTTCAGAGATGGATAATGAAGCAACTTTATTAAAAGATGAGCATGCATTTACAGCGATGGGTCTCAAACTTTAATGTGTATATGAACCACCTGGGGATCTTATTAAAAATGCACTTTCTGTTTCAGGGGTCTGAGATTTTGCATTTATAATAACTCAGTAGATACCAGTGCTTCAAGGCCATGGCTTACCCTTTAAGTAGCAAAATCTTAGAACACATCCTACTTGGTGCTCTTCTTCCCCCCCAACTGGTTTAAACCTGTTTTCCATAGATATGCCTTCTACCCCAAGACTTCAGGTTAAATGGGATCCCTCTTCTATGTTAATGATGAATAATAAAGACCTGGTTCCTAGACTATTCTTTTTATTTTCACTTACTTTTTAATTGTACAAGTGATTCATGAATATATTTGGAATATTTTAGCTAACCTAAATTTCATATCATTTGATCTATAATTCTCCCTTATCCACCTCTAACATAAAGACTCTTTTTCCCTATGACTAACAAAACCACATTATCATATTCACAACAAAATTAATGATACATTTTTAATATCATCTACTATCGAGTTTATATTCGATTTCAGATAATTGTCACCAAAATGTCTTTTCAATTTTTGTTTGTTTGTTTGACTCAAGAGCTAAATTGGCTCTACAAATTATATTTGGTTAATTTTGGTCTTAAGTATCTTTCAATTTCTAACACTGCTCCTATCATTTTTTTGTTATTTCATTCAATTTATTTGCTACTGAGGAAACTGGGTAAGTGTTCTTGGTAGAATTATCCTCATTCTGAGTGTGTCTGTTTGCATTCTCTTGGTGTCATTTAACATGTTCCCTCAACCCCTGTATTTCCTTTAAATAGACAGTTAAATTCAGGAATTTAATTGCATTCAGTACTTTTTTCTCGGCTGATAGTCTATGAATGGTACTGCAGACTTTCTACCCTACCACATGGGGGGCCAGGATCAGCTCTTTCCCTTTTAGAGTCACAGGGATTGATTGTTGGATTCAGATGATGCTGACTTGAATCACCTACTGTCGAGTCCTCTTCCAACAACTGTTTGTGCTCTGGTTGTCACTGGCGGTCCTTGTTGGCAGTCTTGAATCTGTCTCTCTAGCACCCTCTGCTTCTCTGTTACACTGGATAAGTGAATGAATGAATGAGTCCCTGGTATCAGAGGATGCCTGCCAGAGACTGGTTCTTTCTAGAGACTGGGAACTTTCAAGACTTGTTAGTCACGAAGGCATTTCTTATAGCAATTCTGGCACTATTCTCCCTGGGGTAGCCCCAGAGACAAGGCATCTCTGTCACAACTGGAGTTCCCAAGCCCCAAGGTGCTGCCACAGAAGAGAGATGAGGAAGAGCATCCTCAACTCTTGAGTCCAGGAAGCAGAGCTCAGCTCAAACATATGGTCCAGGCATACCAGCAAGGAACACAGAGAAATGGCTAATTGGGGAAGGAGGGCACAAGGGATATTTCCTGAATGACTATTTGTAGTTTGCAAATAACCCATATTCTGAGGGGTGAGAGCGCTGATGCTTGCCCTGAACGAAATTTCCCTTCTTTCAGGAAGTCTTTGAATTAACAGCAACAGCTCACACTTTGGAAGACTTTGATTTTATTCAGTGCATTTGTGACAGCGAAGAAGAGGGTCAGGGGATGGGTTTGAAGGAATATCCCGATTGAAGGGACAAGGGCTTTGCATTTGGGGACAAAAGGGTTAATAACTACATGACCAGCAGGAGGAGCCCTTATCAACGAGGTTGCCTGTGGTGTTTTGGAATGAAGAGTGAATGCTAAGAGCTATTCCCATTCCTGAAGGTCCTAAAGAGACACTTTAGAAGAGATAGAAAGGGAATCGCTAACTCCCCAGGTTCCAGTCGCCAGCCTCCTGCTTCCCTCCCCTGCTACCCCCATAGCAACTGCACCCACACAGATACACAGGCCCATGCTTTCAAACAGTCGTTCTCATCTGGGGTGATTTCGTCCCCCGAGGATGTTATCAATATCTGGAAACATTTTGTTAACAGGGCTAGGGTGTTGATGCCTGCAGTTAATGGCTGCAGGCAGAGGTGCAGCAAATTATCTGACTAAGCACAGGCCAGTGTCCCCAAAGAAAGAACTATCTGGTCCAAAATGTGAGCATTGCTAAGCGTTTAAGAAACCCTTTCTTAAGACAACCATTTGTCCCCTTGCCAATTATAGTCAGACTTAACTGTAAAAACTCCCAGATGCTTAAGCTCCCATCAGCCTAACTTCTCCCACTGGAAATCCTGCTTTCCTTCCTTTTTGTATTTTAAACTCTGCTTTTCATATCCATCATGTTTGGTGAAAGAAAGAACAAGAATATACAGAGCAACCACTGAAATGAATGAAAACATCTCTGGTTTGATAATTATCCTTTTCTGAATACCCCTGATATTTCCTACCTCAGAGTTAAGGAAGGTTCCCCCAAAGCCCAATTAACCAGTGTACTTTGGGGGGCCGCTTGCATTCAGAATTGAGAGATGAATGTTTGATGGAAGAGATCAGGATGCTTTACTTTTGTTGAACTAGAAAACAGAAAACCATGACGTCTCTGCCCACTGCTGAGTTTCCTTCAATGTCTTGACAAAGGTGGAAGAAAATCCAAATAAGAGGTGGAAAGCTATTGAGACTCTCGAGTCCTTGCAATTTTCCTGTAAAGCAAACTGCTGTCGTTAGGATCCCTTCTAGCTCCAGACTCTGCATCAGTGACATCTCAGGAGCGAGGCGGGCGTGCAAGTCTCTCAGAGATAGTCAGAAGAGCCAGGCACCGAGAAGGGTTGAGTCACACGTAGGAGGACGTTTTGGCTGAGTTGTGTCATCCTCCTGTATTTCCAGGGAACATCATGCTCTACTTAAATCATACTGTCATCATCACCATAGCCAAGGGGTAATGCTTTTCCTACTGATCTGAAATCTTCAAAATCATTTTTGAAAAACCATAGAATATGGGCCTACTTGGTGGTGCAAGAAGCTAAGCACCACACCATGAAGCATCCGCAGCCACTGTAGCACGAGTTCGATCCCCAGCCAGGAAGGGGACACACATGGCACAGCAGACCTCTCCTGTCTTGCCCGCTGCTCCCCTCAGCAGTTTACTTCAGCTGACCTGCTTGTTCTGCTCCTCATTCTGTCTCTGGTGAATTCTATCACCCCACCCCCATCCCAGTTCTCGCATGCATGCATAAATAAATATATCTTTAAGATATACACACACATACATATATATGTTTCTCAGACAGTGTCTCCTCTGCATTCGTCCTCCCAGCCTGCACCACCATAGCTGCCTTCTCCCCATCTCCTGTCTCTGTGTCTTCCCGGCCGAGCCCCCAACAAAGCAGCTTGTGTGAGGTTTATGGAACAGAACACTGCCCTCCAGTGGTGACCCTGGCCAGCAGGCTGAATTCCAGTTCCTCCACGGCCTAGAGTGCTCTCCTGCCCGACTGCAGTGTCCTGCCTCACCCACCTCTCCCATTTGCCCTTGGCGACCACCCCACGCAGCTGCGTTCTCAGCACAGAGTTCATCGTCTCCCACGCTGGTCTGTGCTTCTGCTCTGCCCTGATTGCTGGAGCTCTGCTCTCTCCTCATCTGCTCACCTTAGTCTGACCACCCTCTACTGCTTCCAGGCTGAGCCCAGGTAGCTACTTCCTGCTCCCCTACAAGTCAGGTCAACTACCCTCCTCTGGACCTTAGTTACCTGTTCTCTTGTCTGCCTCTGCTTCCAGACTGCTCTCAGGAGGGCGAAGATGGTGTTAGTTATGTGGCACAGTGCTTGCCACGTGGTAGGTAGTGAGTAACTGCTCAGTGTATGAGTGAGTGAGTGAGTGAATAAATTAATAAACACATGGCTTGGGGTGGGGAGGAGCTCACCTGAATGGGACTCACCTGGCCTGCTTCCTGAGACCTGGCAGACCCTAGGTGCTTTCACACACCCTCAAAGGCAGAAACTGTGGGTATGAACCTCAGATCTGCCCCTTAACAGCAGCATGAGCTCAGACCACTTACCTAATCTCTCCACCTCAATTTCTTTTTTTTTTTTTAAAGATTTATTTATTTATGCATACAAGCACTGGGGTACAGGCCAGAGGTGTAGGGGGGTGAGAGGATTCACCACAGAGAG
>JAGFMF010011645.1:3647846-3721455 GCA_019455555.1 Galemys pyrenaicus | reverse complement strand
CCCCCCTGGCCGGCAGCAGGGATCGAACTCGTGCTGCAGTGGCTGCGATTTGCTTCGTAGTGCGTTGCTTAACCCACTGCACCACCAGGGGAGGCCCTCCACCTCAATTTCTAAGAATAAATGAGGGGCCACCAGAGTTATGGGTAACGTTACTGATCCAAGGACTACAAAGTGTCCAGCAAGGGCCTCCCATGTGGCTAATGCTTCATATAGGGAGGTGCTTTTATTACTCCAAATTAATTTTTTTCTACTGGACCAACTTTTAAAAAAAAAATTCTGGAACTCTGGAATTTCCAACTCTTGGTCAACTGATGGCAAAATGTTCATATCCTCCTGAGACAGGGATTTTGGTAGGTTGAGTCCCCGAGCCCCAAGACAGAGAAGAGGGCTGGTGGCATGGTTTACTTGAGGCCTCTCCTTCCAGATCTCCTGGCCTCCTGTCACCTTGACTCCAGAAAGTAACTGACCCCTGGTTTTGTGCGTCCTCCCATTCAGCATTCAAACCCCATCCTCACAGAGGCACTAGAAGACGTAGGGTGCAAGCCCTCATCCTTAACCCCACACCACTGAAATCATGTCCTCTGCTCTTGTCTCTCCCAGTTATCTGCCTCTGGTCACTCCTCGAGTTCGCCATCCTCATTATGAAATGGACCCCTGACTAAGTGGACCCCTGTCAAGCACCTGGCACGACGCCTGGAACACAGAGTACTTCAGAATTTATGTCCTTCCTCTGCAAAAGCTTCACTGCTCCCCCACTGCTTCAGAACAAGTCCAGATTCCTGAGCACAGCACCAAGGCCCTCGGCCCTCACAGCTCCACCCAGCCTGAGCTCTGCAGCCTTGGCCCTGGCTCATGCCTTCCCCCCTACTTGGAAAGCCCAATCCCATTTTGCCTGTTGGGACCTGCCCACTGAGGCCCAGTGCAAATATAACCTCCACGAGGCATTTCCTGATTCACTTAGTTGTAATTAGTCACCTTTTCTCTCAGGCTCCCGTAGGGTTAATTTATATTTCCACTCTTCCCCCTTTGCCCTGTTTGTATTAGGTAATCCTGTTTCCAAGCGTCTCCCTTCCAGTCAACTAGACAGTGAACCCACAACACAGATATTGGCAGAATTGCGGCATCCGGGAGCCATTGGCAATGAAAACTATGTGGTCGGGGCAGGCCACGCCTGCAAACCAGCAAGAGAGGCTGGGGCAGCTGAGTGAGGGCGTGTACGAGGGCCATGCCACGGGGGGCATGCTGAGGAAAGCGACCACGTGGGGCTTCCAGAGACCCAAGATGGCGTACTCAGTGGTCCTGGAATGATGTCCTCTCTTCAGAGATGGCACGGACTGGGTGTGACAGGAGCTGTGATGGGTCACAGCTCATGGGTGGAGGCTCAAGAATGAGGTATTGCCTGCCTGCACCCCGTCTCCCTGTCACCAGTAGTTGACAGAGCTGAGCATCGACTTCAGCTCTCTGTACTGTCCCTAGCCAGGAGAAGGGCCAAGGGGCCCACTACCCATGCACCCAAGGTGGGAGGCGATGGGATTGTCCCAGCATGTGGAACTGAGGGGAGCGAGTGCTTTGGACCTATGAAGGGCAAGAGAGTGCAGGCCTTGGGGTAAAGCAGAACATGTCTCCTGACTCATACCCTGTCACAATTTCTCCTTGAACAAAAAGCTCCCAGCTTTTCCTTCATTCCCGCTGGCCTTTTTCCTCCTTTCCTTTTGTTAATTCTTTTCCTCTTTTCCCTTCTCCTTCCCTTCCCACATCTGAGTCACTTTGTCCTTAGCCATTGCTTCAGTGCCCAATTACAGACTAAAGTTTACAAATGTAACTTATTTATTTCCCAGAATAAGTATGTGGTTATCCCCCAAGACATATCAGGAAAGTCATGGAAGGGGGGATAATCCCCAACACAGTGCATCTAAGAAGGAAGGATTTGGGTTTGAGTACTGTGTCCATAATCAGGGCAGAAATGCCAAGTGGATCATTTTATTACATAGGCTTTGCATAACCTCCAAGGAAAGTGATCACTGTTCTTATTTGGTCAACCTTCCTAGGAAGCCAACACCTAAGAGGGCTCCTGAGGCGCAGGGGAGCGGGGAGGGGGGAGGGTGCTGTGAGGTGTGAGGGTGGTGTGGTACAGGGCCCTCCTGTTCACGGAGGACGCTCTCCTCAGCTTTCCCTGCTTTTCCCCACGATCATCGAGGATTCCGGGTGTACACCTAGAACGTCCACTTTGCCTGGTGTGGCGTTGTCACCTGCACAGCGCGTCCACTCCACAGACATTTTCCTCAGGTAAATGTAAAACGTGGAACAGAGACAACGCTCAGACGCGCCGGTCCGGACGCGGTCTGTTTCCCTGCTCTCGCCTGTACACGCCACTCCGCATAGTTTTATCTAAACACATGGACAACTCAAAGGGTAAAGTAAAAGCCTGTGAAAGCGTGGAGTCCGAGCGGTGGTGTCAGAACAGGCTCTGCTGAGAGGCAGTGGAAGGACCTGGGACTTCTCGAAGCCATCACGCAGGGGGCCTCGCTGTAGGGTCAGAGAACTATCAGGTCTTCCGCCCTCCCGCCACTGGTGTGATGATGGACACCTGCAGTGCCGGCGCATGCCTAGGAGGGCAGGCGCAAATGGGCGCACCTGAGTTTGGACACGAGCTTATATGGGCAGCGTCATGAGGATGCCAGGACCAACGTGAGCGGTAAGACCAACGAACGAGCAGCGAGAGTGTCCAGCGAGCAGCGCGAGAACAGATGAGCAGCGAAGCAGCGGAGAGGGTGAGATGCGCCGGGGGCTGGGAGGCCTGCCAGCCTCGGGGCCCCATTCTGCCGTGTACCTGGCCACCTCCAACAATAAAAGCATAAAAAGCCACTGAGGGCTCCAGGATGCCTTCCTTTACCCCCAGTCTGCTAGAACCATCCAGAACCTGCCCAGAGTGCCTCCTTCCTGGCGCTACACTCACCCTTGACTCCTGCGTGGTTTCCCCGAATCTCTTGACTGGAGACACAAGTCAACACACTCCCTTCAGTCAGCTGTAGCCCCCTTACCTTTCCCCGGGGCGCGCGCACGAGTGATCAACAATTAGCTCCAAGAACTAAATAAAAGGGTAAGCCCCTCTGGAGGCACAGGCATCAGATGGAAAGACAGAAGAGAGCCACCCTCCAGGTGTTCTCCATACCTGGGATGGGCACACTAGCCCCGCCCCACCCCACCCCGCTCCCAGGCCCTCCCTGAGAGGATGAGCACCCCTCCCTCCGCCTCCCTCTGGTCATTGGTGCACTGAATCTGTGAGTAGCTTCCTGACTGTGCTGTTCAGGGGTAAACCTCCAAAATAGGGCTGGGTGCACCCCATGGAAGGCAAGCCAGGCCAGCAGCGCCACTCAAGCTTGAGGGTTCAGGCCTGAAAACTTAAAAAGTTCAGTTTCCACAGCCTCCCAGCAAGTAATCAGCCTGCGGCAGTCTGGCTTGGCTGAGGCCACTATGTCTGCAGTGGGGGGTTTAGTTTTAGTTGACTCTTACCTCCTAACTTCCACGAAGACAAAGGTGCAGTCACTAACTCCTACCAGGGAAATCAGCAAATAAATGTAAAAAAAATTTTTTTTCCAATTTACCAAAATAAAGCTGTGTTTTCACCTGTAATGAATTTTTTAAAATTTAATTTTTTAAAGGTATGCAATAGTTAAGGAATGAAGAATGCCACAGGCCCGGCCTCGCCACACAGTCTGCTCTCCAGAGGTAACCAGTTTTAATGACTTCTTTTTATTATTATGGCGGCTCCTTCTAAGCCTCTAAAAAATATAGCAGATTCTCACTACTAGACAGTATCTGTTAACACCTCTTAAAGTGGATAATGCCTTAGCTCTCTATTCCGTCATAGCCTTCTTCCTTCCCACAACGTGGGACACGTTATTATTGAAAAAATACGTGGGGGCCTCCCTGGTGGCGCAGTGGGTTAAGCAACGCACTATGAGGCAGACCGCAGACACTGCAGCACGAGTTCGATCCCTGCTGCCGGCCAGGCCAGGGCGGGGACCCACATGGTGCGGCAGACCTCTCCTCTGTGCCCGCTGCTCCCCTCAGCAGTGTGCTTCTGTTGATCTGCCTGTTCTGCTCCCTGCTCTCTGTGGTGAATCCTAACCCCCCCACACCTCTGAACTGTACCCGTGCTTGTATGCATAAATAAATAAATCTAAAAAAAAAAAGAAAAGAAAAGAAAAAATACGTGCACCCCTCTTTCTTGTATTGTCAGCTCTGATTTCTTACCTTTTAAGGTAAGGATGTTAGAACCTCTACACTTCTTTCCACCACTCTCCTCTCCTCTCCCCCTCGACTACACTAAGCTGTGTTTTATTCCAGAAAGTTCTGTTGTTCTCAGGTTTTCCTTTATCCTATATTTTCCTGTCCTTCTAATGAATATAATACCTTTCTTAAAATAATCTCTCAGGCATACTCCAAAGTATTTAAAATATTATTTTTTAATTACTTTGATAGCCCCAATGTCACATTTCTTTATCTGAGTGTTTTGTCCTTCAAATGTCTGGTGTATTTAGTTTGTTCATATTTTTAAAATAAGGATATAAGGTTAACTATGAGTTCTACAGATGTAGGTGATATTTGTTGATCATTGGATTTTATTTCTGAATAAGTTGAACATTATATCAAATTTGGACAATTTGGCCCATAGCAGGGAGGATTTACTGGAGCTAGCAGCACACCCACTCTAGGTAGATTTTTCTGATATTTGGAAGATCCTATTTTTTGCCTAAAAGTGGATGCCCTTTTACTTGGGGTGGTAGAGAGAACGGGGTGGCAGATAAGTTCAACTCCCCATGTGTAACTCTTCATTACTTCCCCAGCTTCTAACCCCACTTCTCACTCCCAACCTTGTGATATCTGCTCCCCTTGACCTATAACCCCAGAGTTTGCTGGACAAGTCCTCTGATGAGGCCTCCTAAGAAGGCCTGAGTTTAGGTTGGGCTTAGTCCTGCCCATCTGTCAGTATGTGTCTTACGTCTATCAAGAATGTGTTGAGACCATTCTTTAAGCAACGCTGCGTTGACTGTTTTTGTTTTTCAGTTTAGTTTTTTTTTTTCATTATTTTGAGCTTAAACCTATTTCTGTTCCTTTGCTATGATTTGCAGGAGGTCTCAGAGGGGACAGGAGATGAGATGCAGGATCAGCCTGCAAAAGCCTCATTGCTATCAGCCTCATTCTGACCTAAAATAAAATCTTCAATACCTATACTTTGAACCGTTTTATCCATTTTTCTCTTAAATAAGGAGAAAAATACTCTATAACAGAAAATATCCATCATAGACCAAATTCTCCTTATTTAAAAAATTCTAGCTCCCAAGTCTAAAGATTTACTTTTACTTTATTTATACATACAAGAACTGGGTATAGGCCAGAGGTGCAGAGCTGAGAGGATTCACCAGAGGCAGAGTGGGGAACAGAACAGGCAGATCTATGAGGGGAGCAGCGGGGAGACAGGAGAGGTCTCTTTTGCCATGTGGGTCAGCTCCCTGGCTGGGGATCGAACTCGTGCTGCAGTGGCTGCAGATGCTTCACAGTGCGGTGCTTAGCCCCTTGCACCACCAGGGAGGCCCTCACCCAATTTTTAATGTTATCTTGTTGCATTTTAAGAACTCTATATATAGTTTAGATTCATTTTAAACGCTTTCAATAACTCCTTAAAGGAAATACTATACTTATTTTATAGATGATGAAGGGGGGCGGCAGACAAGTTAAGTCACTTACTATCAAGTAGCCATGGGATTTGTTACTAGGCATTTTGACTTTAGAGCTCTTGTTTCAGCAGTTGGCAAACTTTCTGTAAGGGTCTCTGGGGTAACTATTAGCTTTTATGGACTATAAAGTCTCCGTTGCTACTCTAGCCTTGTAGCTCAAGGACAGTCACAAACAAGTAAACAAATGTGTGTGCTGTGTTCCCACAAAATTTTATTTATGTACACTGAAATCTCATATCATTTTCATGTCATGAATATTGCCAACCTTTGATGGAAACCATGATCCTGCACTGTTTTCCATTCAAACTACTGGTACTTTTCATTCATGTGTTCCTAAAAACCAAAGTTTCAAGCACTATCTGCAAAATATTAAATTTTCTTTAAAATTGATACTCCTTTAATAATTATTCATACTGTATATGATGCATGAGGACTTGGGTAAATGTAAGTGCACAAGAGACTCAGTAAATATCTGTTGAATTGAATTCAAATAGCTGCATTGAATTGGCTATGAATTCCCAATCTTCCTCCCAGCTATTTTTTCTTAATGACCACTAGATACTTTCTCCTCTATTGTCCTCCTTTATATATCTTCCACTGGAGTGATTTATTACCTCCTCCATAATAGTGGACTTAATGATTATAGAAATTTATCTTCCTCTCTGTCAGGATTCCTTGTCAAACTCTCTTGAACAGTTTGCAAAGTTTACCAGGAGGTTTTTGAGCTGATCCAAATATTAATTAAGGGCTTGCTCTATAGCAGGCTCATTCCAGGTGGTGAGGATGGTGATGATTCAATAGCCAGTAAGTCAGACAGCCCCCCTCGAGCTCATAACTGCATCAGAAAAAGACACAGCGCATCAGTGACATCAGCGCTGATGGTAGAGGCAGGTGCACGGGGTTCTAGAGCACTGGGAACGCTCCCGGCTTAGCAGAGTCGTGTCTGTGTGAGCAGACCCTTGCCACGAGTATGGCATTTGGAATTGTAGGTCCTAGCTTCAAGAGCAGGGGTGGGAGGATGGGGTTGCATGGGGGGAGGCGGTCTTTGAAATCAAGTTTGGAGTTACCTATTCACTTTCTGAATTCTCCTGTCTTTATCTATTTAATAACTTCCAAATGAAAGAGGACAGAACATTACCTGTGCCGCTGATGCCTTTGTCGTGACGCCCGGGCTCCCCCTAATACTGGAGGCACAGTCTGGTCTCTTCATGTTCACATGAGTCAGAAGGATGAGTCAGCAGGCCTGGGGCTGGTGAATCCACTCGATTGCCCGCTTCCTCTGGGAGCGCCAGAACCCCGAGCTGCACGGCCAGGGCCGCCGTCTCTAGCTCTTCTTCTTGCAGCTAGTTCATCTTCTAGCGGCCACTGCCTGTGACTCCTCCCCAGGCTGGACCCCAGGGGGCGGCTCTTCGTGTGTTTGCACACTGTGGTCTTGGCCAGTCTGCACTGTCCTCCTGGAGTCCATGTTCACCGACGACCGAGACACCAGCCACTTGTGCTCATCGAGTCACACGTGTGCAGAGGCCCAAGGTGCCTGCATGAAGGGTGCGCCATGCAGGCTGGCAGCCAGAGGTGCCAGAGGAGCAACAAGTGCTGTAGGCTGATTGCTGGAGTAAGACAGGCGGGTGGGGGGGTGGGTGCTGCCAGGGAGAGAAGGCTTCCCAAGCCCTGGCTTGTCACATGCACCATCTTGAGATTATTATTCCCCCTTTCTTATAGTCCTAATCATTATGTAAATGTTTCACATATTAATGGTGCCTTTTCTCTGAGGAGCTGGAGACTCTGGCTTCTGCAAACCCCACTGGGCCTTGATTCCAAAGGCCATCTCTTAGTGTCACCATCACTTTGAGGGACAAACCTCCAAGAGATACAGACTCCCCAACAGAAGAGAAAACCTGATAAAAATTCCCTTGTTCTTTGTACTAGAAAATAATTTTAGCATCACACTCTGTCCATCTGGACATCATTAATATTGTCAACCACTCCCTTCAGTAGCCTTTAATGTCTAAATAATTACTCCCCGTGGCCATAATCCGACACGATGTCACTCCCCTCCTGATTTGCATTTCATAGATGACAGACAGCTTGGGAATTGCAGAAGGCTTTGTGAGCAGTTCTGAAAGCCTAACACTCTCACCATCACCTCCATCACATCATGTCCCTCCTCTAAATCTGTCACCAAACTGCACAACCTTCCCCCACTCAATTACCCTTTTCCTTCTGTTACACCATGGCGGGCTCTGTCTATAGAAGCTCATCATCCTGATTGATAACTGGAAACAAAGTTGACTAATAGGGACATTTCAATGCTTTGCTTACCATGGACATCCTTGACTAGAATTTCGACTTTTCATTCTGGTGTGTGAGAACCACTTCCCTGATGTATTAATCAGCTTTCCTCTTTGTAGTCTCACCTCTTTGCAAACAGACAGTTGCCCACCCCAGGTAAGCCTAGAATCTGGGTTCAGCTGCAGAAAATCAGCAGTACTTTTCAGGGTATCAGGTAAAAGTGGTGAGGGCTTTTGAAAAGACAGGAAGTCATTCTTTCTCTGAGTGTGGACTTGCTATTTTTTTAACCTTTTTTCAAATATGAGTTTTCCCCTTCATTTCTCCTTTTCTTCCTCCATCACTTATTCATCCTTGTTCTCACTGCCCTTTCAACCACCTCTTGGCTTCCCTCTTCGTAGTCAGTTATTTTTCTTTTGGCCTTTGTCTGTACAACATCAAGCATCTGGATACATGGTAAAAATATGCTGTCAAATACCCAGATGTTTCAAAACATCTGGGTATTTTGGCAGCCAGCAGCAACAACAGCTGGATAATGGAATTAATTTTTCACTTTTCAGTCATCCCTTGCCGTCGGATGGACAGCCTTCCCAGCCACAGTCTAAGCACAGCCCCTTATCTGCTCGCTATTCTTTTCTTCCCTCACAGGGGGAATTATCTCTGTCAATCATCTTATTGTTGAATAAAAGGGGAAGAAATTTGTCTCTTCTTGGGCTGCAGTACATCATCACTCTATGCCTCAGTTCTTTCCTTATTGAAAGAGCTAGCAGGAACTGACAATTTCTTTAACCTTTCCCACCCCAGAGGCAGGGAGGAAGAATGAGGCATGTGAAGCACTGTGTTCTCCACACAAGTCTGAAGAATTTGACACAAACTTGTTTCTTATTAGAACCACTTTGATTGAGCTCTTTTTCTCCGTCTCCTTCTCGCTTACATCCTCTGTACACTCTTACTTACAAGAGAAAGCAGAATCTTGGCAATTTATGTTTCTGCCCACCGAGCTCCACAAAAGGCTTGCGTTGTCTGTTTGTGTTTTTCTCGGTAGCTGAGAACAACATGGCTCGGCCCCACTGGGACCTCAAGGGGAAGGGCATCTCCATAGGCCCCAGACAGCAAGGTGCTGTTGTTAGCTCAGGTTCTACCTGGCAGCCTCAAAGTAACTTCTGAAGGTTAATGAAGCTGCAGGGTGTCTCCACCTCTAGGCTGCCCCCTCTCCAGACAGACAGACCCAGGCAGAGGCAGAGAGCTGCAGCAGCCCTCCCAGCGTGTCAGTGCATGCATGCTGGGGTGGCTTAATGAGAGAGAGAGAGGGAGAGAGAGAGCCTCCACTGAAAACCCAAAAGAGACTGGATGGGTCTTTCCCCACCCAGACACAGCCCCCACTACTGCAGTCACAAAACCTATCAGTCAATTTAGTGAAAACCAATCCCAGTGTGAATGTTCCCTGGCGCGCATGGATGTGGCCTAAGTGGCTGTGGCTGCAGAGGGTCAGTGAAGAGTCCAGATCTTAGGCCCCCCGCTTCCCTCGGCCGCCCTGTGGTCCACTTCACATCCACAGAGGTGCGGCCACGGCCACACACTGGCGTCTCCTGTCTTCATCCTCTTCAGGCAAAGGGAGCTCCCAGAGCGCCAGCAGAAAGCTGGTCTTTCTGTTCTCCAGGCAGTGGCCTCTCCCCTCCCCCCTTCTTTCCTCTTCCTCCCTCCCTCTCCCCTCCCTCCCTCCACCTTCTCCCAGAGGAGGTGACAGACGGGCCTGTAATTTGGTTCCATTCGCTCGACTGGAGCAACACCTGCCCCCCTCCCCTGGGACAGGAGGGTCTCATCCCAAACCATACAAGAAGCCAGAGACAAATCCGGGCCCACATGCAAATAGGACCAGGAGAGGACTGGGCCTGCAGCTTACCAGAGCCAGCCACTGCCTGGGATTGTGCCCACAAACCAAGAAAATCAAACAGTAGTCTGAAGTTCAAACTACTAAAAAGCACCCAAAACTTTAATTAGATTTTCAGGGGTTTTTAAAATTTAATAATTAGCCATGGCAGTGAGCAGTATCTCCAACCAGCCACACCGCATGAGCTAAAACAAATGCCTGGCATCTGAGGGCATCGATAGGGAAGTTCAGAAATAGAGGGAGGTGCACCCCGAGCGGTGACAGCTGTGGGTCCCCCGCGTCTGTCACACCGCCACACAATGGAGGTGCGATTCGGCTGGATCTGCACAGCCTCTCTGGAGAACGACCCTCATGTCTTTTTCCATTCATTTACAATTGCTCAGGGGCACTAACCACAAGGCCTTCCCAAGTGCTCCTGGCTCTGGGGCAGTCAGTCATCTGCCAGACCCGCTCGTCCTGGGTCCTCCTGAGCCTTGACACAGCAGGAAGCCGTCGCTAGTCAGCGGCCCAGACGGGTGTCCTGGTCGCCAGCCCCCTTCTTTGTGACGTCAGGTGTCTCAGCACGGGGGATACGTCCAGCGGACCAGTGCAGGTCCAGTCCTGAGCCCGCGCGGCATAAAGAAGCGTTTATTCCTTCGATCATTGTGGGTTTTGTTGCTGCCGAAGTTGTTTTTCACGAAAGAGGCACTGTGGTATGATTTACCTTTATCTTCTAGAATTGAAGCTTGTGGGTGGGACTGCCCTTCAGCTTCATTTTGCCATTCAAATCCTCGCTGGTGCGTGACCTGAGTTATGTCACTTAACGCCCCGTGTCTTGGTGTGTCTGGCGATGCCTTAGGCACGTGCAGAGCTGCGTGCTGGACGGGTATGTGAATTAGTGCTGGAAAGGGCCTGGCGCTGAGTGGCTGCTGAGTCTGCCCCGGTCTGCCCAGTGGGAGCGGACATAAGCTAGAGGCCAGAGGCTTCTGGTGACCCGCCAGGATGTGAGGCCGTGGGTGAGCACTTACCCTCATCGTGAGGGTCGGACTCCCTTGCCCCGCGGCCTGGGGGCTCAGCCAGGACCACGTGACCATGTGAGACGGAAAGGCCTATGTTTGGGGCACTTGTTACTGTTGTTCATGATTTGTAGGTCTCCTGGGGGGTGCTGCTCTCCTGGGGGGGAGGGGAGCGGTTGGAGCAGGAGAGCTTCCCCTAATGTACCCTCAAGGGTTCCAGACTCCAGGTCACCTCCTCACCCCAGCTCCTGGCCGATCGCTAAGATAACCCATTTTTTTGTTTTTACTAAGCCTTTGAAGTCTGCCTAAGTGGGCCCTGGGTATGTCCACTCCATTCATGCGGTCCCTTCCCCTTCTCCTTTGTCCTTGACCTTCGCCAGCCAGTGCCAGCTCATAGCCACCCCAGCACCCCCCACAGCAGCTCTGGACTGTGGGACATCTTCTGGGCCAGTTCTTAAGGTGTCCATCCCTGATGGGAAGGGCTGGTGAGAGGGTCACTTGCATCCAACAAGTGTGCAAGAGAAAGCCCAAAGTCAAGGAGGACAGGAGGTCCTTTTAAAAATAGTGGAAGGACCACCAGAGAGAAGAGCCAGCTGGTGCAGGCAGAGATGGTGGGGACAAGCGGATTAGATCACCTGCAGTTCCCCTCCACAATGCAGCCACTTGCTGGGGGCAAGCGGGAGGGGGATGGCTGTGTGTCCCTGTAATAATGATATTTCAGTTGTGTTAAAACACAAAGGAGCCTGTCTTTTAGAGTACTTACTGATGTATTTATGGATGAGATGATGTGATGTTTGGGCTTTGCTTCCAATAGCCCAAAGGGGAGAGAGAGTGGATAAGAGTATAAATGAAATGTCGGGTATATTAGAATTCATTTTACTATTCCCTGAGCTTTTGGAAATGTTCTGAAATTTTCTACGAGAGTGGCTTTTACTTTCTACAAAAGTAACTATGAAAGTAGTCACTCAGCAAATCCCTCCTGTTGATTTCATACCCGTCAGGCCATCGGCTCACACCTGACTCTGGTTCTAGACTTGAATCTCAAACACCAGGAGGGGAGAAACACGTCAGCTCTGCGGTGCCCGGAGACTCCAGGACAGTCTTTCAGGTGGTCACAGTTTAGGGGGTGGCCATGGAGTCACGAGAATTTCCACAGGGTTTGTGTAGAGGAACGAGATAGGCAGAGGGAAAACGGGCCCAAGGCACCGGTCTGGAAGGACTGGGCATCCCCAGGGAAGGAGGGACGTCTGAACGAACATTTTAACCTCAGGAGAAAGGACAAAGATGACACTAGAGAGAGTCTGGACTAAGACTGAAAGATTTCTGTGCCCAAATACTCAGATTTCATTCTTTTTTTTTTTAAAGATTCATTTATGCACACAAGAGCTGGGGTACAGGCCAGAGTCGCAGGAGGTGAGGGGATTCACCAGGCAGAGTGGATTCACCAGCAGAACAAGCACACTGACTGAAACAACTGCTGAGGGAACAGCAGGCGAGGCAGCAGAGGTCTGCTGCGCCATGTAGGTCCCCTCCCCGGCTGGCAGCAGGAATCGAACTCGTGCTGCAGTGGCTGCGGCTTGCTTCTTAGTGCTTAACCCACTGCACCACCAGGGAGGCCCTCAAATTTCATTCTTTATATGCAACGAGGAGGTGTCAAGAATTCTCAGGTGGGGAATAGAATGCCAATGCCAATTTAAGTTCTCAGGACAAAATGAGTCTTGAGGTGCTAAGGAGCATGGATGGGGGAGACTGAAGGCCTCGCCCCTTCATGTTGGGGTACAGAGTATTGCCACAGACAGAGGCAGGCTCCCCAGGTCTCCATGCAGAGGAGAGACAGGCTCCCCTGCCTCCTGCCGGCTTCCGCCCCGGGCCAGTGCACATGCCTGACTTGGCGAGGAGAACGTGGGCTCGATCTTTGCCTCTGTGTGTCCCCTGGAGGTGGGGGGACCTGGGTACTGCAGATCCTGCACGCTTGAGGCACTGCTTGAGCTGAAGCTCCCGCTAAGCATGCAAATGGAGAGATGGGTTGCAGGGGCCCCTCTTGCAAAGGAAAACTGTAGAGCACGGTGGGTGAGGGCAGCCCCTTTAATAGCCCAACAAATATGGTTTCACAGCTCTGGGTACGTTATGACGTTGTTTCTCTAAGCCTCAGTTTCCCCAGTTGTTAACTAGAGATGATGCAGTGACCTACTTCCTTGGTTTGTTGTGGGAACTAACTGATACAAGCACGCAAAGCACTGACTCAGTAAGCATATGGGCACACTCAGCACCTGTTAGCTAGTTGTGTTCTCCTTCAGCAGCACAGAAGACAGTCTTCTAAGTCTGGGAAAGACAGCGGTGTGTGTACAGTGAGCTGTGCACGTACTTCAGCTGGCTGTTGCCAACGCTGATGCCTGCTGCCCAAACCTTGGTGGGAGGAAGACCAGCAGCTGGAGACTGACGGCAGTGATGGGACTGGAGCGGGAATAAATAAATGGAAGCATCCTGAGGCTGGCTTGTCTGCCAGCCTCCCATAGCAGAATGGTGATGGTGCCACTGGAGGACGCCTTAGCTAAGCGCAGGGCCCACAGGCCAGCAGGCATGCCCTGCCCCCCCAGCCCCTCCCAGCCAGTCAGATTGCTTCCCATAGCCACCTCCCCTGTCCTCAGTCTGCTGTTCTTTTCCCGAATGATCCTACTGCCCGTACTCTTGACCACGCCCCTCTTCCTGCCAAGGAAAGTTTTTTCACTTAGGACTTCTGCCCCTGGTTCTCTGCTCTGATGAGTGGCAGAGCAAGGCGGCTGTTCAGGCATAGAAACCTTCAGCACATGGGCCCTTGGCAGTTGGGCCAGGTGGAGCTAGGTTCTGGGGAGCAGCAGGGTCCTGGCCAGTTGCTGGGGAGCAGAGAGAGGCCTCAGGGGGATCTGTGATCCCGGGTCTCTGGAAGGAGACAGCAGGCCAGGGAGCTGTGCAGGCATGGTGAGCAGGTGGCAGGACTGCGCTGCAGCACGAGCACAAGGCTCGGAACTGGCTGAGAGAAGGGAGCACAGTGGGGCAGTGGTGGACGTGGCTGCGGGGCAGTTCTGGGTCTCTGTCAGAAGATGCCTTCAGAGAAGCCTTCCCTAACAGCTCTGTCTAAAGCAAGAGCGCCCCCGTCACCCCAGCTATCCTCGTCTGTTACCTGGCCCTATTGCACTTTTCTTCACAGCCCTGAGAAGTACCCAAAATTACGTATTGCTTACTCTTCTGTCGCCAATGTGCTGTTCTGCTTCGGCCGACTGTCTCACTTGATGCTCACCACCGTCATTATTCAGAGAAGAAACCCCGCTCCTTCACCTACGGCGGAACAGCCGCTGAGTCCGTGCCACAGGCCAGCATGAGCCACCTCCCCCTGGCCTGGCAGCAGAGTGCTGTAGAGCTGCCTTTCTTCAAGGCGCCCAGCAGCATCGGACTTGACATTGCACGTGGCAAAGACCTTGCTAGTGTCACCGGGGTGCAAAGACCTTGCTAGTGTCACCGGGGTGCAAAGACCTTGCTAGTGTCACCGGGGTGCAAAGACCTTGCTAGTGTCACCGGGGTGCAAAGACCTTGCTCGTGTCACCGGGGTGCAAAGACCTTGCTAGTGTCACCGGGGTGCAAAGACCTTGCTAGTGTCACCGGGGTGCAAAGACCTTGCTAGTGTCACCGGGGTTTTCTGCCTGGGAAGTGATGTTGCTCTTTGTCCATGTCCGTCCTGTCCTGTGTCCAGCACCAAGAGCCACACCTTAGTCTCGGGCAGTGAGTCAGTAGGTTGTCCTAGATGTCAGCGGGAGGATGCGCTGGTCAGTTGGAAGCTGGGCCCATGGGCCAGAAAGAGGAGGCCCTTCGAAGGTCTCCAGAGGTCTGAAGTTGACGTCACCTCCCCGATTTTTCTGTCATAAAATAGAATAGTGCTGCGAGGACAGAGTAGTCACTTCTCCCCACTGAGAGAGAAGACCTCAAACAGTCCAGAGACTCTGGAGGCCAAGTCAGCAGCCACTGAGGGGAGCTAGGGCTTGGTCAAGACCCAAGGCCAAGGAGGTACCGTTGTTTTTCTTGTCCTACAAAAGGCTTTCCCATGAAGCACCTCCACTGCAAGACTCTTCTCATATAAACAGGTAGCTGGTGGGACCTGACTACCGGATACCTCGGCGAAAAGTGAAAAATGCTCCTAAACCAGTTAGTTTATGGTCAAGAAGCTGAGCGTCCATGTCATTGCATGTTCTACTCTGCAGCCAGAGATCTGGGCTTATAGACTCAGCTCATCATGGTCTGTGTGCTTGTACGTCTGTACATTTGCTTGTTTTTAAGTGATGTTTTTCTATTTGTACACAGAATACTCATAATTTTACACTAACTGTTGGCTTTGTGGATGATAACATTCATATCCCAAGATCACCCAGGATCTCATTTTTTCTTGTTTGCAGATGGCACGTCCCGAGTCTATATCCTGATTAGATATTTGAGGGCCACAACAGTAATAAACACCTGTTCTTATAAGCACCATGAGGACTGAGTGCCACCTGTCAGGGACCTTCTCACTGTCCTTGAGTTGCTGTGTGACTTATTGCATGCACCTAGATGAAGACCCAATTTCTTAACTATCATTTGAAGAAGCTGGGTTAGTTACTAAGTTTCTTTAAGAGCAAACAATTCTATGATTCAAGAAACATTTTTATATAAACACTATCCTTTTTTTTTTTTCATGAGAAACATGATCTATGTCACATCCTCTGTAGAATGTGTACTTTAGACTAATCAGTGTCCAAGTTTAGGAAAAGCGTCAAGTATCCCCATACAAACACTATCCCCATACAAATATTATATGTTAAGTTTTTGCTTTGTTTTCTCTTTTCCCACTTCCTTTCTGAGGAATTGAGTCCTTTATGATATTTCATGCTCACCCAGTGTATTTATTATTTTTAGACAGTGTGCTTAAAAAAAGGAGAGGACTTTATTTGATACCTTTATTTATATGCAAAACAGTGCACCATTCATGAGATATGAAAAACTCGTCAGATAGAAACCAGATTATATCTATTTTCACTACAAAATATTGCATTATATAAAGCAACAGAGACACAAAAAAACCCTGAAAAAGACTAAAATCTTTGGATAGCAGATGTGTTTTTTTTTCCCTTGTCTCTAAAATACACTTCTTGTTTTAAGAGTTTCACAGCTGAGAACATGAAACATTTTCAGGTTATAGACTTTTCTTTTTGGTTGTCACAGAGGAAAGTAGTTCTGAATTATTTTTTAGGAAAATAACTTAATTTCCTAAAATTATCTCACACACAAACATCACACACACAAAGAAGCTACTCTCCTTATAAACAGTTGTACTTTTCAGACATAACTACAGAGAAGAATAACAACACTTTTTTAAAAAACTATAATAGTGAAGTGCTAATGTTGCTGATCTCACAACAAAAGAACCTTTCAAGAACAAACATCTTAATATATAAAATATGTTTAGAAACGGAGAAGTGGGAAATTTGTTATACAAGTGCAATATAATTAGAGCTGAAAGAAAGACCACAATATAATCTCAACAAACACATAAAAAGTTAGACATAATTATTCCACAGGAAAAAGTGTAAACACTCGACTATAAATAAATTGGCACAGAGTATCCAAAGTAAAATTATCACCACTCTGAAAAATAAATGTCTTGGAAAAAAATACTCTACTCCTTCTAACATAAATAAAAATAGGTTGTCTTTTTCTAACTGCACCTATGGGTCCACATGTTTAAGGTCACAAATAGATGTTTTTGGATATATAAAGGGGCACTTTGCCTGAAAAAGCAATCAGATATTCTCCATTTAAATATGGATTTTCCTGTCTACATTAGTGTCACACCCTGGGGTTAAAATCTCACCAAATCCTCCCATAATTTGTCTATTTGTCCTCGATGTATCTTTTAATGTCACCAACATTCAGGACTTGTCTTTTATTTGGATGCTAATATCATCTTTCTTATCACAACAGAATGGAAAGTTTCCTGTTCCATCCTCCAGTGCCTTAAATCTGTACTGAAGGAGGGTTCCTCCGCTCTCTCAGAATGTTTGATGACTTGTCAATTAGAAAAAAAAAATCCCAGACAGTCTAAAGTTATGAGCCTCTTCTCTGAGCTCTGCCCTCAAAACCCGCAGGTCTGGGGGAGATAGAAGTAGGAGAACTCAGTGAGCGAAAGCAGTGAGCTAAAGCAACAACCACCTTAGACAGCTCCTCGAAGGAGGAGGGGAGGCCTGGAGGAGGCTCCTTCTGGTGCCACCACAAGGTTCTCGGGCCTAGAGCGCACCCCCTGCCAGCCCTGGAGCTCCCCAGACCGCCCCACCTCCAGAGTCAGGAACCTTCCCTCCTGGCCCTGCTGACCAGAGAGAATACAACGCGAGCTTCTCTCGGTCCGTGTCTCTCCCGGCGGCCTTCCCCTTGGGCCTCCGCCACCTCCACCATCCCCGCTGCGGCCGCCTGGGGTCGGTCGTCTGTCACCGACTTCCCGACCTGCGGCCTCCCGCGGCGCTCCCGGGGCTACACGTCCAGCACATGGTTGAGATAGGAGATGTAGCAGATGGCCAGGCGCAGGATCTCGATCTTGGAGAGCTTCTTGTCCGGGGGCAGCGTGGGCAGCAGTTTGCGGAGCTCGGCGAAGGCCAAGTTGAAGGCCTCCACGCGGATGCGCTCGCGGGTGGCGTGGGCCGAGCGGTACTTGGCGGTGGCGCGCCGGCGGCGACGCTTCTCCTCGCGGCTCAGCTGCTGCGGGTGCGGGTAGAGCGCGGCCCGGCTGCCGCCCTTGCCGTCGCCCTCGGCCTCCTCTACCGGCTCCAGGTCCGACACGCTGCCCAGCACCTTGGCGTCCGCGCCGCCCAGCGACTCCGGGTCCGAGTGCGCGGAGCTGGGGTGGTCCGAGTCGGCGGCTTGGTCCGGACTCAGCATCATTTTGGAGGCTGAGGGCGAGTCAGAAAAGCAATCAGTGGACGGGCTCGGGGTCTTTTGATAGCAGGGCTGCCGGCCAGGGCCTACCGCGGGCCTCAGCGCGGCCCAGGCCCCCTCCGACGAGGGCGAGCCCGCGGCACCGAGCCGGCCCGGCGGGGAACCGCGGCGCGGACAGGGCAGGCCCCAGGGTCGGAGCCCCGCGCCTCTGGCGGGCGCCGGAGCCCACGAGGTCTCCGCTGGTCGCGGGCCGCATCTGCACCTGACAGCGCGGCCTGCCGGAGGCGCAGCCCGCCTGTGGGGCCTGTGGGGCCTGTGGGCCTGTGGGGGGATGCCCGCAGGCCCGAGACTGGGTTTTATGCCTCCTCAGGCCACACACCAACTCCGCGATGCCGCCACCCCGCCCGCCTCACTTCTGCTCCGTCCCCGACAAACGGAAGGTTCCGGAGAGGAACACCTCTGAGTCTGCCGGGGGCGGGGGACGTAGACGCCGCTGCCTGCGGGAGGGCCTCGGGAAGCGGCGGCGCCCTCCGGCCCCGCGCGGGGCTGCGGCCCTGGGGCGCCCTGCGCTCGGTGAGACCCAGCCCGGGGCGCAGGCGAGAGCCGGCCGGAGCCGACCGCTTCCTCCCGCCCCTCGCGCGCCTCCGAAATAATAAAGAAATGACCAAACAAACGCCGAGGCGCCTTTCAACAGGAAATTGACTCTTCTGCCCTCGCAGGCCTCCGAAGCACCATCTGTCACGCAGACAGCGCACACATCGGGGACCGAGGGACGCGGCGCCGATGAGACAATGAGCCCGGCGGTCTGCGGCCCCCTCGCGGGGAGATGCGAGGGCCGGGCCGCTCGGGAGGCGAGGCCCGGGAGGGCAGGAAGGGCCTGGGCCGCAGCAGGCGGGCGCCTCCGCGCGCCGTCCCGACCCGAGCCGCCGCTCTGCGGCACAGATGGGGATGGGGAGCCACAGTCGGGGGCCCGCAGCTGTCCCCGGCCCCTGGCGGAGGCCGAACTTCGGTCCGAAGCTTCCCGCTGACGGCGCCCGCTGGAAAGGCCGCCTAAGTCGGCTCCTCCCGGACACCGGGGCCGGCCGCGACCGCGCGCCTCCCGGGAAGGGGCAGCTCCCAGCCGCTGGGCTCCGAGCCAGGCGGATTTCGAGCCAGGGGCCCGCAGCGGGAAGGGCACCTGCGGGTGCTGGGCGCCCCGACAGTCGGCGCCGGGCGGGCGGACAGGCTCCCACCCCAGCCCCTCGCGTGCCGCCCGGGCGCCCCTCGCCGCGGGAGAAATCCGCGCCCGCGACGCGAGGGGGGTTTGCTCCCAGACAAACAAAAGCGACCGGCGATCGGGTCTTCGCTCTGCACTTGTTAGGAGCGAGTTTGGCTCTAAAACGGCTTTCATTTCCCGGTGAGAAAAACAGAACCTCTAAGGCAAAAGGAAAACAAATGCTCCAGGTGAGCTACATGTGACTCCCCACGGGCTTTTCACCGATACGTTTATAAGTAGAACAACTCGCACCTACCCGGTCGGCTTGAAAGGGCGTAAATAAATAGGCGAGGAAAGGAAAATCACAATAAGCCCCGGCATAGTTGTAGTTTGGAGAAAAAGTTCCTAGGTTGCTCTAGAGATCCATGTTTTCGGTGTTCCTAAACAACGTGTCGTGGGTGCATTTTATTTCTTCAACAAGCAACTGAAACACATCTGTCAATGCAATGTGAATAACCTAACGGACTTCGAGCTGGAAAACAAATCATTTAAAGGAACCTTACCTTGTAAAAGCCTTTCTGACAATCTTTTCTCCAATCTTTTAGTTAAAATTCCAGGGAATACCGGGGAGGAATTCCGAAATATGTTAAAAGCAGCAAATATTTATTACATTCAAAAATGAAAAAGCAGCTGTCATCTCGCTGGTGTGCACAGCGAGGGACGATAATATCTCAGGATGTGGACGCTGTGAATGTTCACTTAGTTGAAAGATCAAAAACGCCTTTTCCTTTTAATTGTTCTCAAACATTTCGGGGAATTCGTTGGTTTTGTTTTTAAACGAGGTGTTGAAAAGTCTCGTGCCTTTTTTCCTCTTCTAGGTCTCTATAAATAACAAAAGAGATGCAGAGATAAACACAATCACATCAAAGGGCTGATTCCTCCACTTTCTAATAGCGGAAGAATCAATAAGAAAGATGCTTAAGATAAGATTCCGCTCCTGTCCGACGCCTTCCCTTCCCTTAATACGCTGAGCCGAAACTGGGAAGTACAAGGCGGAGATACGATCTTGCTCAGAAGTAGATTTTTTTTTTTTTTTTTTTTTTTGAGATAAGGCTTTGTTCAGCTGATGTCTCCCCAGTTCCCGGGAACGCAATACTGTATCTCGGGGCTAAGGTTGCCTCTCCCTCGTCCCTCATTTACTTGTATGTTGTATAAACAGACACCTATTTCCAGTTTCAAAGTCTTTTAAGGCTGGGTTATAGCTCCCACCCCACCCCCTCCTTTCTTTACCTTGTAGCAAAATATATATAGTCAGTGGCTTGGAGATGCTTGGAGAAAGGTTGGTGAAAAGTGAACGTCTCTCTCGCAGTAACAGTGACAGGGAAGCAGAGAAAGACGGAGCGGGTGGGAGAGCCAAAGAGGCAGAGATGCGTGCGCTCCTTGGCTCTCCTGGTACCAATTGATTCAGCCTGGAGATGGTGGAAGAGATAAAGGCTTAAGAAGGGGGATGGAATTTTTTCCCCTAAATTGATATTTAATGGGAAATCCTATTGGACAGAAACCTGGACACGAGTCACTTAATTGGACTTGACATCTGTCACAGTGTGGGAGGTTTCACAGCCCAAATATTTTAGCAGATCAGATTCCCACTGAATCTGTGCCATAAAATATAGCAGTTGAAAGCAGTCCATGATAGAAACCTTAGCCTCTAAACAGTTCTAGCCATAATCAGACTATTTCTCTCTTTCAAATTATTGATGCAGTATTTAAGTGCAAATCAGCAATATACAGACCGACTGGGGAGAAATTCTCCTGGCATATTACAAACCGGTATCTTTCCTTACTCTTTAGAAAAATATTTGTGTCCAGAGCATGGAAATACATACCGCATAAGGTGCTATGATAAATATATTTAGATATGCAACAGTTAACATTTATTACTGATCATTGACATTTTAAGACACTAAAACGAGACTTGATGAAGTAGATTCATATTTTTGAGAGCTGTCCTGCCCCAGGATTAATTTTTCAATGTATGATAAAAACCTTTCAATAGATTAAGTCATGTTAGAACTGGAAACAGAATACAGGTATTGTAATTTCAGAAACAACTATATGAGGCCATTCTACTTTTCTGAGTATGTTTGTTTTCCCCTTTACCCACTCATTCATTTGGTTAAAACAGGCATACTACATTGTTGATTACCGCAGTTCATTCTTGCTTATTTCAACATATGAATATTTTTGTCGTGTGGAGTGCATAGGGCTAGTAAACACGTACAAATCACCGGTGTGTCCCAGCACACAATGCCTTTGCCTTACACGACCCCATGGCCTTGAATTTATATGCCTTATAACACAAGGGAAAATCTAGTTGAATTATTTTGCCATTTTTTCCAACACTGTTAGTCACCATCTATTACACGCTATTTGCAATCATTTTAGTGTTGTTTTTTTTTTTTTTGAATGTGCAAGCTTATAAGAAGTAAAGGCTTATTACAGCCTTACACCCCTTACTCCCTGGGGGAACATTTATGGAGAGAAGAGTCCTCATTTTTTCTCCTTTATCATTTTGGTCTAAAACCAGGTTTTATTGTCAGGGGAGGGGATAGATGGGTTGCCCCTGAGGGTCACCCTCTGGGTTCCTCATGGCTGCCACCAGTCCTGTTTGCCTTTGCATGAATTTATCATCCTCCAGGAAATCCCTGGACCAGAATGGGTTGCCGAAGGGGGGAGTAGAGTGTGATGCCACAGAAAATGGGCCCTTTCCAGCCTTGCATCTGCCTAGTTCCGGCACAGAAGTGAAGGTGAGGACGGTAAGTGGAGGCAGAAGCCAGCACGTCCAGGAGGCAATGTAAAGAGGGCTGGGTGAACTCCCTGAAGTGGTGCAGATGACAGGAGAAGGGGGTTGCCTCCTCTGGCTGGGGCAGCCAACACTAAGCATTTAGAGAGCTGAGCACGCACAGAGAAGTCCACCCAGAGATGTGCTTCGCCCCCCACATCTTGCACTGTTGCCTGGCTCTGTAGACCACCACACACTCACCTGCCGTACTGGGGAACCTGGTGGGTCTAATCGTCACAGCTCACAGAGTAACTGCAGAGGTGGGAAGCAACTGGTATCTCTGTTTGCCTGGTGTTGGGGAGGAAGAGGGAGCAATGGGGAGACAAACCCAGGCAGGTCAGATTCTGCTATAGTGTGTGTGTATCCAGGCACACACTCTTCTATGCTCAGACTTTCTAATTCACACTTACAGCCTACTGGTGTGGAAATGAATCCATGAGTGAACTGTATAAATAGGTGCACACTCAGACCCATGCTTTGTGGTTGTGAACACAGAGTCACACTCACTTATGCATTCTCTCTGCCAGGAAATCCCACCCCTCCCCCCCTCCCGCTGCCACCTTTGCCTTTTCCAAGACCTCCCTGGCACAGATGGTCCCTCCTTCTGTGTGCCATAAGCACTCTTTTCACATCTCCCTTGAGACTACGTATTGTGCGCATGATTCCTGCTTTCTATACCTGTATCTCCCACTAAGCTGTGAAGCTTTCAGGGGGGGTGGGGGGGCAGTGGCTCCTATCCTCAGCATTGACATCTGAGTTTGACACATGGTGAATACTCAGTTCATTTATGGTGATTGATTTCCTGTGCACAGACACACCCAGGTTATTGATGGGCATTGAGTGTGTTTGTGTGTGTGTGTATGTGTGTTTGATTAGCTGGTAGCATGTTTATGGACGGCCTTATCATCAGGGGAAAATATATTTGTAACAATTATCTTAAAGTTGAAAAAACCCTGTGCTTATGGGGAAACCATAATTGGTATTGATAAATGTAGAAACACCTCCACCAAAAGACATCCCTGGTTTCAGTTGTACCTGTTTTCTCTCCTATGACAGTGAGGATAATCATCCTTTCTAACTCACTTCATAGGATAGTTATGAGTTATGAGACTTACTGTATGTGAAAACATTTTATATAATACTAAGCACTCTACAAATGTATTATGGACTATTAGAAGTCACATTAAATAATATCATTAAACCAATGGGGAGGCAGTCAGCATTGACTTAAAAAGCCAGATTCGTTGTGTCTATCACATGCTAACTGAAGATCCTAAGTGAGTAAGTTAGCTGGACCTCAGTTTTCTATCTATAAAACGGGAACAACTAAAATATGTTATATGATTTTTCCCCCAAAGGTGAACAAGATAATCTGCATAAACTTTTTAAACTAGTGCCTACAACTCAAGCAAAGTAACTGTTGAAATTGCAAACAAGATTATTAATATTCAGTATAAATACATATAAACACATTGCGAACAGGAAGATAAATTATGTGGAAAAATAAGCATATTTAGTATATATCCACCCAGATTGTGACTATATAGATATATATTATATAGATAAATGTACATATTATGTAGAGTTACATACATCTGTATCATCTATATTTAATCCAGAAGGTTCAGAATAAACCTGCAGTGAGCCCTTTCCTTATGTGAGACTTGTCAGATTTAGGGACTTTATGTATATTAACTCATCTGATCTTCAGCACAAATCTGAGATGGGGACTGTAGTGGCTGATGCTGGATGCCAGGGCGCTGGGACACGCAGGAGTCACACTGTATCGGTGGTTCTGGATTGTTAGATCACAGAGCCGAGATTTGGACTAAGGTGCTCTAAATTCAGTAACTTCAGGCACTCCACACCATGGCTTCTACAGATGCTATATGTATGGTATATTCGTTTCAGTCAGCCACACGTACACTCAGGTTGAAGAACTATTTACTGAATGAAATGCATGTTCTGAGAGAGAAATGCACACCCACACAAAGCACATAAATGACCCCACTAGGCGTTTAGAGGTGTCAGGAGCCATAAGAATAAAAAGTCCGGTCTCACTTTCTGGTCAGCCATATTTCCTGGTTAAGCAAGGGCGCCAAAAAAAGGCGCGCACGCCGAAATCATAGCCCTCCTACTCTAAAACCTCCAACCAACAAAAAACAAGTACCTAACACCCAGCCAATCACCGCATAGAGGTGACCAGAAAGCTAAATAGTTTTCTTAGTGCTTCCAGCATTGTGCCAGACACATTTATTAATTCCACCAAATAGTTATTTCCTTTATCTTTATTAAATTTATCTATTACTATATTTTCTTACATTATTGTTCATTTTTGGACAATATTTGGTTTCTCCCTTCTTTCAGGTAGCATAATCCTTTCCAGCTCCATCCATGCTGTTGCCAGTAACATGAGTTTATCTCTTTTTGATGGCTGAGTAGTATTCCGGTGTGTGTGTGTGTTGTGTGTGTGTGTACATCTTCTTGATCCATTCATCTTAGACAATTATTTCTGTTTTCCTAAATTTTGTATCCTATCAGTAAAAATTTGAGCATACATATCCAGTATATGTGTTTACTATCAGCAAACTTTATATATGCACTATTGTAGTAGCATATTCTGTGATATAAAGCATACTCAAAAAGATGTTTTAATAAGATGATAAACATAAAATGAATAATGATACCATATTATTTACTAACATGCAAAAACTTATTTACAATGAAAGATATTGTTGATATTATATAGTTTTATGGAACAACAACCTTCACTTTATTATTGGTTTTGAGCCCAATTTATTTAGAATGCGATTTTATGGTTAATATAGCAAAAAAATTAGAAAAATTAAAATTGAAGTTTATAATTGATTGTGTTAACTAAATTGTTATTCTCATTTTTCTATATTATTATATATTGTATATATTGTTTTGAAAATTTGAAGAGTTTGGAAATTTCCTTTTTCAAATGTTTTGAGTGTTCCAATATGAGCTTTTAAATATAGAACAGCAAATTCATATAGCAATAGAAAAATAGCCAAATCTCTTTTTTCAAAATGCCTTTTCCATAGCACAAGTTTCTTTTTAAAAAGCCATCATATAACTTAGTAAAAATATATATAATCTATTTAAAATGTGCATTGAGTGTGTGTGTATGTGTGTGTGTGTGTTTAATCTGCTGGTATCATGTTTATGGACAGCCTTATCATCAAAGAAAAATATATTTGCAGCAATTAGCCTAAAGTTGAAAAAACCTTGTGCTTATGGGGAAACCAGCCCACCTCTTGGAGGGGGTGGGGCCGGAGTGGGGAGCAGCAGAATTTTATTTCCTTCCATTTTTATTTATAAAAAAGACTCAACTTTATTTTAAAGGGCTCATAGTTACAAAACTAACCAAGTAGTTACATCCTATACACTTCTGCTTCAATTTTATTACAGAAAATTCTTGAACCAGAATTATTTAGTGAGTGAGTTATTTTGGAGTGGTGTTTCTGCCTCCACATCTGAGTTAAAACAACTCTGTCTGAGGTAAAGCAACCATTTCGTCAGTGGTTACACCTCCACAACTTTACCATAAATCATTCTTTTATTAAACATCATTTCAGTTGTGAATATATCTTCTCCCACACATTTTACTTTTAATGCCACTTTAAAAAGGGAAGTTCTTTATGTATTTCATTACTGAGTCTATAAAATACCAAGAGCTGGAAGTTGTTAGAAATAACTGCTGTTCTTTCATCTAACTGAGTAACAAACTTCAATGCTACATGATTTGGTCCAATGCTTGTTTCTTCAGATCTTCAGCAATATTTCTTAGGTGTCTATCAATGGACGTGACATGGGCATAGATTTTAGTCTGTCACCTGGTTGGTTTCTGTGTACTGTTTCAGCTCTTCTCCCAATAGTATTTGTCTTTTGCAATAAAATAGGGAATCTTGCAGAAGCCTTTTAAACATTTATCTTTCTATTTAGTGAAAGGTTTGAAAGCACTAGATTGAATATGGCATGACTTTAAGCATCATTAAAAAAGGTGAGTAGTTTGCTTTCATGCTTTGGATGCATCATGTTGAAAATCAGTTCATTGAAGCAAATTTATTTATAGTAAAGTTTCACCCTCCAGAGATGTTCAGATCTATGAACTGGACATAGATCTCTCTTTCATGTAACCATCACAGCAAAAATATTAGAAAATTTCTTTTGCCCCTAAAAGTTTTCAGTAGCCAACCTCTTTATTAGCACCCAACCTCTGAAAATCACTGATCTGATTTCTGTTCCTTTAGCTTTGCCTTTTCCAGGACATCATAAAAGTGGAGTCATACAGAATGTAAACTTTTGAGTCTGGCTTCTTTTGCTTAGCATGAAACGTTTGTGATTTGTCCATGTTGCGTGTATCAGAAGTTCGTTCTTTTTTTAATACCGAGTAGTAAGATTGTTTGGATGCAGCACAATTTTCTATCCATTAACAAATTTAATAGACAGTCAAATTATTTTCAGTTGGATATTAAGAATACAGCTAATAAATCTCTTGTAACCAGGTACATACCAGTACTTATGTGGACCTATGTCTACAGTTCTCCTGGGAAATAGCTGGAGGTGAGATGACTGGGTTATAGGGTCAGTGTTTTAAGAAACTATCAAACTACTTCACAAAGTAGTTGTGCCATTTTGCATTTTCACAAAGAGCAGTCCAGTTCCATTTACTATTATTAGTCTTAATTTTTTTTTATTTTAAGTCATCCAAATAGGTGTCTACTGGTATCTCGTTGTGATTTTAATTTTTTTAAAAGATTTATTTATTTATGCATACAAGCACTGGGGTACAGGCCAGAGGTGTGGGGAGGTGAGAGGATTCACCACAGAGAGCGGGGAGCAGAACAGGCAGATCAACGGAAGCACACTGCTGAGGGGAGCAGCGGGCACAGCAGGAGAGGTCTGCTGTGCCATGTGGGTCCCCTCCCTGGCCGGCAGCAGGGATCCAACTCTTGCTGCAGTGGCTGCCGTGGCTGTGGTCTGCTTCATAGTACATTGCTTAACCCACTGCGCCACCAGGGAGGCCCTGTGATTTTAATTTTACATTTATACTTCCCAGTATAGTTTATCAGTTGTATCAAGGCATTACTTATATTTAATCAACTGCATAACTTTAAGTGCACCATGTAACCATTTGGGGGATATGTGTACAGCCCTGAAATCATCACCACAATCAAAAGAGTGAGTCTGTATATCTGTTATACTCTTTTTAACCCATTGGCTCCCTTCTCCTCACTCCACCGAAACCACTGATTTATTTTCTATCATTAAAAATTATTTTGCATTTTTAGAATTCTGTATCAACAAAATCATAACTATGTTCTCTTCTTTTGTCTGCCTTTTAATAAGAACCACATTTCTCAGATTCATCCATGTTGTGTATCTCAACATGGTCTGTTCCTTTTTATCGCAGATAAGTATCTTAGCATTTTCAGTGCTTTATATATGATTATGGAGCCATAAGTTTCTATCTGGTAACATTTCTCCTGCCCGAAGAATTCATTTTCATGTTTACAACAAAGCAGATCACTTGGTATTAAAATTTTTTTAATTGTTTTTCTGAAAATATCTTTATTTTGCTTTCCGTTTTGAAATACTCTAGGTATAGAATTCAAAATTAGTGATTGCTTTTTTATTTCTTTTCCTTTCAGTGCTTTAGAGATGTGCTTCATTTCTTTCTGTCTTTACAGTTTCTAATGAGAAGTCTTTACCTTAATTCTTACCCTTGTTCTTCTGTATGTATATGATTTGTTCCCTACCACAACCTCAACTCTCCCCCAGCTGCCATCAAAATTTTATCTTTGTTTTAGGTTTTTGAGAGGTTGGCTACAACTACTGAGGCATATGTAGAGTTTTTCTTGTTTGTTTGACAAATCCTAATCTAAAATCCATCCATGCATCAATATAGCTCCATAAATTAATACATTATTAATAAAATTATAAATATACATCATCAATAAATTTAAACTATATGATATTAAATATAAAGTAAAATCAAGCAGCAGTTTCCTACCTTTAGGAAAGGGGAAGAAAACATCTGTTCAAGTTCCACCACAAATACAAGTCAGAATTTGGCTGCTATGAGAGGGAATGTCTGGGATATGTGGATCTATGATTTGCTGTCATTATTTCTGGAAAATACTTGAGAATAACTTTTCTGGCCTATTCTCATTCTCTTATTTTTTCTGGGACTCCAAGTACAGATCTGTCCCAGATCTCTTGGCTGTTCTGTTCTATTGGTTTCATCATTGCTTTGCTCTTGTTTCTCCTTGGATTTTTGTTTGAGTGATTTCTATTGAGAGAGCTTCAGGTTAGTTGATTCTCTCAGCTGTGTTCAGTCTGCAGATGAGCATGCTGGAGGTACTCTTAATCTCTGCTATGAGTGGCTCGGATCCCACCTCTTCAAAATTCCCAGTCTATTTAGACTTGTTGTCTACCTTTTCACCATATCCTTTCACATAGTAATCATAGTTACGTGAAGTTCCTGTCTGCTCTGTCTAGTTCCAATGTCTGGGTATTACCACTCTTCTCCTGTAGGTTTCATTGCCTCTTGACAATGGTGTGTGTGTGTGTGTGTGTGTGTGTGTGTGTGTGTGATGTAATTTTTTGTGTTAATACCAAACATTTGCACGTAGAGAAGTAGAGACTGAAGTAACTACGATGGCAGGAAATGGGCATAGCTCTTCTGTTAGACCATGAATATGGAAAGTCAGTCTAGTAAGGAGTTGGGCTGGGTTGGGTTTCATCATCGCTGTACCCCATCAGTACACTGCCAGCATCAAGTTCTTTCAGTGGTGGCTGCCCTTGCCTCATGCTGAGAGTGGGAGCTGTTATGTCTGAGCGTTTTCTTGGGACCCTGGCTCCACCATTCGCTGTCCACTTTCCTGTTCTCTGGCACTGCAGGGGCTCTACACCCCAGGCCTCCCCTCCATAGCCCTAGACTACCGGTGCCCAGCACTATGCCAGGTTTGTGCTGGGGGCAAGAGGATCTGCTGTTTTTACCCCATCCTGAGACTTGCTCAGGGAGAAGTCTATGTACTTGAGCCTCAGTATTCCTGTCCCCTCTCATAGCAGCCAAATTCTGACTTGTATTTGTGGTGGAACTTGAACAGATGTTTTCTTCCCCTTTCCTAAAGGTAGGAAACTGCTGCTTGATTTTATTTTATACTTATTAATGTGTATTTTTAATTTAGTGATTATATGTATTTATTCATAACTTATTCATTTATGGAGATGCACTGATGGATAGATGGATTTTCGATTAGGATCTCAGATCTAAGATAATTGCATGCTTCTCCTCAGAGGTGGTCTGTCCTTATGTCCATCCTTCTTTCCATAGCACGTTTCCCTGCGCCTTAAGTGACAGTCATTGCTGCCTTTCCCCCGGAAGCTTAACACTTTCGCTTCGTCTTTGAGAAGAGTCTGGGGAAATACCTGATGCTTTGTGCCAGATCCACCTACCTGCCAGTTACCTGATACTGCTCCACCCCTGTTCTTTCCTATGAGTGCTCAGCCAAGGCCTGTGAATAGGAGCTTGTGAGCCAGTCTGAGCACCTTTGCCTGGGCCTCACTGTTCTTGACAAACACATGGCTCACATTTGACCTTCAGCAGTTCCTTAAAGTTAGTACTTTTTCCTCCCGGTTTGTTTGATTCCTGTGCTGCTGCTTTGTGCTCGCCCAAGTGAGAGCTGGTCTTTCCTTGAAGGGATTATTGCTTTGGAATTTGTTGTTTCATTTTCTTGTGACTTCAGCTCTTTGATGGGTTTAATAGGAGTTACAATTGTGTCTTTTATCTAAACTTTTCTCATTATTGGGGTGGAGATGACATTCTTTGCAGCTTTCGACATCTTAAGCAGAAGTCAAACTCCATGCTTAATTTTTTTAAATCTTGGTTATGATGATGGCATTGAAATAGCATTACCTCTGTCTCAAGGTAAAAGATAATAATTCAGTTGAGTTTTGTTGTTAATTAACATTCTTGAGCACTTTAAATTTGGGGGCAGTTTCTTATCAGATCTGTTTAGATGAACATTTTTATTAAAATGTGACTGATGAAAGGTTCACATTAGTAGTGGAGAGAATGACAGATGCCTTTTATTTTTTGCTTGTACTATTAGTATATTTAATTTATGGAAACTCTAAATGAATTTTTTAAGCTCCTTTCTCTTTGTGAGGGTTAATTTTTTTAAGCTAGATAATATGATTGCAAATCCTTTTAACCAAGCACATTCAAACTACAGTATATCACAGTACATGGAAAGTGATTAAGTGACAGAGGTCTCTGAGTGCCAGCCCCTGGGAGCTAGAGAAACTCTACTCTGCCCTGAAGATCCTTTTATACCACACCACACCACACCACACCACACCACACCACACCACACCACACCACACCACACCATACCACACCATACCATACCATACCATACCATACCATACCATACCATACCATACCTTACCTTACCATACCATACCATACCTTACCATACCATACCTTACCATACCATACCATACCTTACCATACCATACCTTACCATACCATACCATACCATACCTTACCATACCATACCTTACCATACCATACCATACCATACCATACCATACCATACCATACCATACCATACCATACCATACCTTACCATACCATACCATACCATACCATACCATACCATACCATACCATACCATACCTTACCTTACCATACCATAGATGACATATGACTATATGATATACCATACATGACAATGACTATATGACATAAACACCAACCAAGGAACCCGGATCAGTCTACATACTACATATTAGTAAATCTTAATTTCTAGTTTTAGATAAAAAATTTTTCTAAGTAATTGAAATAGAAATATCAGATGCTCCCATATTTTCTCACTAGACTTTAGCAGATTTTATATCCTTCATGGTTTGCCTCCCCCCAAGTTAGGGAACACCATACTGGACTAAGTCTTCCTTAAGATGAGAATTTGTATCTTAACCATTCTATTTGTTCCCACCAGTGCCTGGCATAGGGCAGATGATTTACTGAGGCAGCACCTACTTCCTTTATGAATAAGTAAACACCTGCTTTACTTATTTACTTCTGATTTGAGGAAGACTTGTTTGTGTCAATTTTGATAACCATGTGAAAAAAGATAGGAATCTATCTAAGATGCTGTTTTGTAGCATGCTGATGACAACATCCACTTGATTTTAGAGAAAGAGAGTTAAATACAAGTGGAAGTAGTCTTGAGAAGAAGCACATGGAAAATGTCTACTTCGACTGAGGTTCGTCATGGTCAGAGATGAAAGTGGCTTTTCCCACTGACACAGGCAAAGGTGCATGCACAGGGCCTGGGTGTGGATGTGACCACTAAGAATATAACCTGCAATCTGATCACCTGGCAAAGTGGCCATGGGGAGAGCCAAGGAACTTGTTCCTGTAGAGGTGCCTTCTTGGCTCTCACTGAGATTGTTAATTTCCGCTTTCAAGTGTGCTCAGTAGAAGCCAGTGCACTGAGAAGTCATAGACCCACAGGCGCCAAAGTAGGATATGTGCCACCTTAGTCTCTTCGCCCTCCGCATCACACCCTAGTGCGTGCATTTGCCCTTGCCTGGCTTATTTAGCTTCAAACATAAGTAGTTGTTGAGTGATTAAAGTGAAGCAAACACTATCCAAGGCATCAGAGTGAAAGAAGAATAAGATGTAATTCCTGCCCTAAAGGAACTTAAGTTTAATGAGAGAAACAGACACATAAAGGGAATTCTTAAATATCAAGCACTAAGTACTAAGACAGAGTTTGCACAGGATATTATGGAAGATCAGAGGAAGAGCAACCACCAGAGAGAGAGTTTTTTAGCGAAAAGGACAGCGATGCCGAGTCTGAAAGGCAGAGGAAGAATAAATGCTTCTAGACAAAAAGGGCAAGGCAGGGAGTAGAGAGAGGTCGGTCTAGAGAATTAAGCAGGACTCACCCACTGACGGTCTTAACACCAAGTCCAATAGCTTCGAAAGAGCTTCCACGGGGACGCGGTGTGAATCATAACACATCTGGAGCAGCAGCACAAAAGCAGACTGTGGGCGAGGACTTCTCAGGAGGCTGCTGTGAGCTGGCAGTGACTTGGCTTAGGGTAGGCATGAGGGGTAGCTGCAGAGGCCGGGTCAGTGGTGAGAGCAGGATTTGACTAATTGGATGTGAGGCCACAGATGGACCTAAGTTCCTACCTTGAGACTGATGAAAGGAAATCAAGAGAAGATTCAGAGGTAGAAAGTGAGTTAAATGTTGAGCTTTAAGAGCTGGAGTGACTGTTGGGGTATTCAGGTGGGAAGTCTCCACTAATCCTGGGTGTCAGGGGAGCCGACTGGATGGAAGCAGCTCTCCTACTGCAGGTGATGGCTGAAACCAAGAGAGGTCCCCGAGAAAATGTGAAGAACTAGGGGCAGGGCCTTCCTGGTGGTGTAGCGGATTGAGCGCCGCTCTGCGATGCATCCGCGGCACAGAAGCGCGAGTTTGATCCCCGGCCAGGGAGGGGATCAAACCCACGGGGCGCAGCAGACCTCTCCTGCCTCGCCCGCTGCTCCCCTCAGCAGTGTACTTCAGTAGATCTGCCTGTTCTGCTCCCCGCTGTATCTCTGGTGAATCTCCTCACCTCCTGCGACTCTGGCCTGTACCCCAACTCCTATGTGTGTAAATAAATAAATCTTTTTTTAAAAAAGAATATATTAAAAAAAAGAACTAGGGACAAGTTGTCAATAGTTATGTAGTTGGCAGAAGATGGACCCAGGAGAACAAAAGGAACATCCACTGTATTCCAGGCATTAAGCGTTGAGTCAGGAAAACGAGACTTGAATAGATGAGCCTGCTCCTGTGGATGAGCCACAACTCCTACCAAGAGCCAAAGACAAATCCCTGAAGTTGTCAGAAAAAATCACACCAGGGGCAGAAGGGAGAAGTTGTCAGAAAAAATCACAACAGGGGCAGAAGGGAGAAGTCCAGAAAGAGCAGCAGAGGTATGATCCAAGAAGGTCAAAGAGGAGCAGGAGAGGGTGAGATCCAGAAGCCAAAGGGTGAAACAGTTCATGTGGCAGTAAGAGAAGAAATGAAAAAGGTCCCTTGGATCTAGCAATGTCAAGGTCATTGTCACCTTAGCTATAGTACTTCCAGTGACAGAGACTGGGCCCACGTGCTCCAGATACAGATCAAAAGGAAGAAAGGGAGGAGGGGCCCAACAAACTTAAACTAGAGACCATCGCCTCAAGGTTATCCTGAGGTTGAAAGGAAGGTCGAGAGAGGGCTGTGACCAGAGAGGCAGAGGTGCCTGGGGATGACTCCCTAGGAGGCGTGGCCAGAGAGCCCTGGTGGTGAACTTGAGGGAGTCAACGAGAAATGAGGCCTGATGGCCTGACCAGAGTCATGAAGGCATAAACAAGGTGACTGGGAGCCAAGTCAGTTTCATGCATTTGGAAAAGTGATAAAAGATGGCAAGTGAGAGACGAGAGAGGTGGGATATGGATGGAGCCTTGACAGCTGACTCAACAGAGCTGGAACCTTCACCTGGGAACAGCTGAGGATGGAGAGAAGCTGCTGTGGGGAATGAGGCTGACTTATTTAGGTGGGAATGAGCTGCTCCCTGAGAGTAGACTCCAGAGAGAGCAGTGTCCTTAGGCTTTGCTTAAGGCGGAGAGGTGGGTAGTGACTCGGTGCCTGCTGCCCAGCAGGAGCGCCTGGGATGTGTGGAGAGGTCTGAGGGAAGATCTGATCAAAGAGGAGGGAGCTCAGAGCAGCTTGAGCAGCGGAGGAGGCTGAACACAAAGACCTGGGTTTGGAGCAGAAGCAGAGACTTCTGGGTTGGAGCCTTGTCTGGACAAAGAGCTGCTTTAGTGAGGACACATCTGAGTTCTTGGGAAGAGGCCAGAGACTGGACTGAGTGAAGGAATAAAGCCTGGGGGCTGGGGGATGGGGGGCGCTGTGCTGAGGCTTCAACTGCAGCTCAGGGGCCTCCAGGTATTTTCCAGGGCAAGGTGGACACAAAGGGGGCAGCCGAGCATCCTGTCTTTCTCAACCTCCACAGAGCCACTCACATTTTCCTTTTATCCTGCTTTCCCTGGACACATGAGCCTTATCTATTGACTTCCCCACCCCCCAGCCCCACCCCAGTCTGCCTGGTGTCCCCCATTTACAATCTTCTTCAACCGGGCTTAGCACCTTGTGACACTGGTGCTATCCAGGAAGAAGGGTCTCCATTTAAGTCGGATGGCCAGATAGACAGAAAAGAAAGAAGTCCTTTAAGAGCCAGTTTTCTATTTTTTTAATTTCATAATAGAGATGGTCATGTTTTTAATTTGGCCAGTTTTGATCAAAGTTTTGGAAGGAAGCTGTCTTCCTAAAGGACGGTGGGAAATGGGATTAAGAAACGTTTTCTTAATGCCTAGGGGAACTTGTGTCTGTTCTGAGAGAGGAGATATATGAACAATGAATAACTGGATGATGGTGACGGGGTTGTTACTGTGGAAATTGATCATGAGTCATGTAGTGATTCGCAGATGCCCAAAGGGCTCCGTGCATTAGACCAGCACCAGCCTCTACGCTGTATCCCCAGACAGTCCCCAACAGCCCAGTCCCAGCCTCACAGTCCTCTCTGTGATTGTTCCCTACTTTTTTTTTTCTACAAACTTTTTTTTAAAGATTATTTATTTATGCATACAAGCACTGGGGTACAGGCCAGAGGTGTGGGGGTGGTGAGAGAATCCACCAGAGAGAGCAGGATGCAGAACAGGCAGACTGACAGAAACACACTGCTGAGGGGAGCAGTGGGCACAGCAGGAGAGGTCTGCTGCGCCATGTGGGTCCCCTCCCTGGCCGGCGGCAGGGATCGAAGTCGTGCTGCAGTGACTGCGGTTTGCTTCATAGTGCATTGCTTAACCCACTGCGCCACCGGGGCGGGCCCTGTTCCCTACTTCTTGACTTTGTTCCACCTGTCTCTTCTCTGTGCCCATGTGTCCTGTGTCTCCCGATTTGTAGCTTTAGTGTTCATGTCGCTACTTGGGTGGAGTCGTGAAGGCCACTGTGCTTCTCCAAAGCGGTCCCCCACTTGGACTTCGTGTCTGTCTCCAGCTCAGAGACCTTTGTGTCTTCCAGAAGTCAGACTGTGTACTGGTTGGTCGATATTGCCTGATTTTATTTTTATTTATAAAAAACTATTTACTGATCACTTAATTACCCATCAGGCTGGGACTGGGGACAAATAAAAGAGCAGTCTCTGCTTCACGAAGCTCAACATTTTAGGGGCAGAAAGAGACAGTTAACAAGCCAACAAATAAAGAACATTTCCTTAAGTACCTGGGGAATACAGCTCTCCATGATAAGCAGGGAGTTTATTTGGGGACATCAGTTACCTTTGGGGTTGCAGTATACAATGAGATTATCGTGATACTCTTCGGTGGTAGTTTCCAAAGACACTACTAATACGCAGAAAGCGTTCCAGCTCTCTATTGCTGGCAACTACTGTTTAATGGTCAATTAAATCTGTGATAATGGTTGGAAGTGGGTGGGAATATAAAAGTGTAGTTGTTTTTAGAAAAACTTGTGAATGAAAATGAATCCAAGTGTTTCATGTGAAGATGTTGAGCCATTTCTATTATGCATTCCTGTCTCTTGGCAGAAAATATTGAAAATTAAAGATAAATGTCTCATTGGTCAAAAAAAAAAAAAAAAAACAAGCCAACAAACAAGAATGACAGCCTAAGAAGAAAGGGAGAAAGTGGAATGATGAAGTAGAGCACATCAGTCTTTCTTTGGCGCATGTGTGGGGGCGATGAGGGGTCACAGAAGGCCACTTTCGGGAAGGCATCTTTGTGATGAGCCCTGCAGGGCCAGGAGAGCCTGCTGGGCAAGGAGTTGAAGTAATAGAGACCCCAGCAGGAGGACTATCTGTGCTAAGGTCCTTAGGTATGTAGGAGACACTGGAAGACAAACAACAGAACCCAGTCTGGCTAGAGCATGAAGCGTGTGTGAGGGAGGAGAGGGGCCAGCTGCGGGTACAGGTCCAGGGCCAGACGGAGTCGGACGCCGGTGGCCATGGATTTCATTCTGAGTTTGGCTTTAACTCTGAGTTCAGTTGGAAACAACCAAAGGAGTGTACGCATGGGGGAGACACGATCTGCTTCTTTTATGCAATCACAGTAAACCTGTCCTGTTTGGTGGGTGGGTTGGGGAGGAGGAGCGGAAAGGTGAAGACAGCTGATGCTGGTTGTTGTGACACCCCAAGAAGAGATGATGGAGCATGAAATAGATGCAGTAGTAAGGAGCCATTGCTCGTGTCTGCTTTTCATTTTTCAAACTTTTTTAACTTTTCATCATGAAGTGCAGTTGACCTTGGAACAACAGGGAGTGAAGGGCACCAACTCCTGCACAGTGAAAGGTCAAGTCTAACTTTTGACCCTCCCCTGTCTTCACTGCAGTCATCCTTTGGGATCTTCAGGGAGACTGGGTTCAGGACTCATGCTCCCCCATAAAACCCGAGGTTGCTCCCTTATCATCCCCGTAGTCGACTGCAGAACCTGTGGGTTCTCCAAGCAACACCCATGGCTGGTTAATCCATGAATGTGGAACCGCCCATAGGAAACACAGGCCTGAGCAGTATAAACCCAAGCTCTGATTAAAAGTCAGCTGGGTGGAAGACTTGCCAAGAATACAAAATAGCACAAAGAGTTTCTTTGTACACTTTACAACAGCCCAGACATTAATGTCTTCCATACATCTTCCTGGATCACATCCAGGAATTTAACATTAACACGGTATTTTTTTTAACATGGTATTATTAACTAAGCAACTTCCTTATTCATATGGTGCCAATATTCCTTTGGAGGGGGTGGGGTGACAGTGTATAGGTGCTGATCTAGGTATCCCAAGTGCATTGAATGAGAGAGAAACAGGCATAATCTTTTTTTTTTAAAACTACCTGAGGGTGAGTAACAGATTGTGTTCCTTTATTTCTAAATACATCAGTGTCTATTTCCTATAAACAAGGATATAACTAACCACACTATAGTTATCAAAATCATGAAATTGTTGTCGCTGTTGACAGAAGAATTTAAAGATGTTGAGTTAATCTGATCAGATAATAAGAATGAGATGATGAAGTCAAAAGGTGAGACTAAATCAAATGTTTTTTCTGAGTAGTCTTCTCTGTAATATAATAACAGATACTTATTGTACATGTATCACAATAATGCTGTTAACATTAAGAAAATGCTGAATGCACTTTGAGAAATAAAAAATATCACGAGTTAAAGATTGCCCTAATCATTTTCTGCTTATTCTTGTATGTGTATGTGATTGTTTCTAAAGTCTGATAATTGTAAGCAATTTTTTAAAGTGCTAAGCTACCTTAATTAAATATAGAAATCCACTAGTTAAGTTCACCATTAGGCTCAGAAAGCATGTCTTAACATAAGGGTAATATAATCTGGAATTACAGTGAGGGGCCCAGCAGCAAAACAGCCTGCATGGCAAGAAGCTGGGAGATTAGCATGAAGTGTCACCATTGGGTCTGCAGACGGAAAGCTGGATTTCTGAGTAAGTCTACTGAAAGGGACTAGACTTGATTCATGGCTAGTGCAATTGATGGCTAACTACCAATGCCTGTAGATTATCAGAGATTAGGTGAGGGAAAGAAACAGACCTGCTAACTCCCTGCACTGTTACCAGTATTCTTTGAAAGACAGGAACTTAGAAGCAAACAGGGGCAGAAATTTACAGGCAGAACTACAGAAGTCTTTACAACTTGACTCTCAGGTGGTAGGAACAGCAAAAGAAGGATTCTGGATTCTGCTCATATAATCCATCCATCCACCCATCCATCCATCCATCCATCTATCCATCCATCCATCCATCATCTGTCCATCCATCCATCCATCCATCCGTCATCTGTCCATCCACCCATCCATCTGTCCATCCATCCATTCACACACTTTATATCTCTGTTTCACATATACCATTGGTCTCCCTGAAGAAGCTAAAAGGACTTGAGGAAAGCCTTAGCAGAAAGAACAAATGGCTTCTGGACTGGGTGGAAGAAATAATCCAAAATGTAATAAAACTGGAAGGAACATTTAAGAGAACAGAAGGGTTTGAAGGAGAAAGAAAAAGAAATTTTCCCCAACCCTGAAGATCTTCCTCTTCACCATGAATCCAGATCTGAGGGAACAGCAGAATCAATTGCCCCAAGAACAATCGCGAGATCACCGGATGCTGACAGCTTTGAGAAGCCCTGACCCGGACGGACACCAGGCAATGAAAGGACCAGAAGGTGGGGCATTCCTCCCTGAAGCTGATCAAGAAACCTACTCTGGTCTCATAAAGCAAATCTGGTCTTCTCATTTCTTTGTCCAGCTGGGGTTTGTAATTTTGGAAAAGAAAGGAGGAGAGCAGAATGAACAGCTGTCTATGTAGAAGGTACCCAAAAGCAGGATTTGGTTTCCAAGCCATGGCTTGTGATACTAGAACGCTGGGCTGCTGGCAAGAGAAAGGAGGCAACTCTCAAACCAGGATGAGCATGCTTGGCAAGAAACTCTATGATGTGATAAAGAAGGCTTCAAAATGAACTTTAGGGAAAGGAGCAGGGAAATGCGCTCAGATAAAATCAAGAAGATACTGCACCTCTCCTATTGCTCCCCCAATGCTCCCCCATTGTTCTCCTGCCTTCACCCCCTGCTCTGTGCCCAGCATCTGACCACACAGCCTGTGTCTTGGGCTCTGTCAGGTCTGTCTGACCCAGAGAGCACTGCCACTCAGGGACACTCTCTGCATTCAAGCAGCTGCCCCTTCACTTGTCCCTCAGCTCCAGCAGCGTCTCTGGATGTCACACCCAGGGTGCTGCAGTATCTTGCCTCAGTTTCCCCAAATCACTTTGTAAGTAACATCTTTAACAGCTGCTTCTCACATTGCCCCTCGAAGTATGCCAGCCTTTTCTTCTGTGACTGACAAGTGGCTCCATAGGTGGAGGGTGGTGGGCGCCAGGGAGTGCATGGGAGGCAGCGGGACAGGGAAGAAGACACCAGGGCAGGAGCACCGGCCATTGTCGCTTCAGGAGACAGCGTGGCACTGGCTGGATGTGGGTGATAAAACCAAGCAGACCTCAATTCCAATTGTTAAGTGCAACCCAGGAAGCGAGCTTGTGACTTGCCTGTTTTTCACATGCACACGTGTGTACACGCACATGTAGAAATTCCAATGCGTCAACTGTCGGCAAAGGAGGGAGTCACCCCAAATCACCCAGATTTGAGGGTAAGGTCACCTGGGACAGCTGCCACTCCTTTCCACCCAATCTTAGGAAACCCTTCACCCCCATAGGACCCTACCTCACCATTCCAGTAGAAACAAAAACAAAATAAATGTACCATACTTTTTTTATCATTGTGACAAAATTTACATCTAGTGAAATGCAGAGATATTTTGTACAATTCTTAAGAAATTTATAGACGCGATGCCCACCACCACCACTCCGAATATTTCCTGCCCCCAGAAGTGCCCTCATGTCCCCTTCCAGCCCTGGCTTTACTCCACATGGCAAGCTGCCTTCCCAGACTCTATCACCGTGAATCAGTTTTGTTGGTTCTCTAACTTCATGCAAAGTGAATCACATACAGGCACGCCTCACTTATTAACAGGTGTGTTCTGAGAAATGTCATTCGGCAGGGACCTCCCTGGTGGTGCAAGGGGTTAAGTTTCAGCACTATTAAGCTATCTGCAGCCACTGCAGCATGAGTTTGATTCCCCAGACAGGGAGGGAACCCACATGGTGCGGCAGACCTCTCCTGCCTCGCCCGCTGCTCCCCTCAGCAGTGTGCTTCAGTGGATCTGCCTGTTCTGCTCCCCACTCTGCCTCTGGTGAATCTTCTCACCTCCCATGACTCTGGCCTGTACCCCAGCTCTTGTATGCATAAATAAATAAATCTTTAAGAAAAGAAATGTCTTTAGGTGATTTTGTCATTGTACAAACATCATAGAGTGTAATTATACAAATGAGATGGGGTGGACTGCTAGCCCAAGCTCCCCATTCTAGAACCCTGGCCCCCCTCCAGGCTCCCCAGAAAGTTCTGGGAGTGATTTCGAATCGAAGTCTCCACAACTTGGGTCAAGTAGGTGGCGGCCCGTCTCTCTGTGACCGCAAATGCACTATGAGAGCCGCTCAGCGTGTGTTGGAGGCTGCATTTCAGGAAGCAACAGGGGTGAGATATCAGTCAGATGTCACCCACCTTAGCAGTCTTCTCTGCTTTTACCTCAAAATTATCCCCATTTATGTATTTATGACAGTTCTCAACAAAATGTGACGTTTTTGAATTTGAGTTTAATTGGAAATCAGATTTTATTTCACATTAGTGTTTTCCCTCAGATAATTGTCTCTCTGGTATTTCCTGAGGGTCAGAATACATTTCTTGGGCCCCACAGACAGAGGCAAGAAGCTCTCTGAATGTTGGTGCGAAACCAAGACAGCATTTTGCACTGAAAAGTGCAAGGCTTGCACAAGGACGCATTTTGATTTCTTATGACAAATTTCGAGCACTGGCCCTCCAACGAATTACACTGAAAATTTATAGTACCTGGGATTTTACCAAGCTAGCACCTACTTATTTTTATCACTTCTGTTAACATTTTCAGGTGTCAGGGCATATAAGTATGTATTTACTCCTAAGACTGTTGCCAGGGTGCCTGAGTGCTTTAATCAATTCTCGAAATACTTCTTTGCCTCACAACTGAAAAGCAAATATTTTCCTGTTTCTCTTTTGCATACAGTCTCAAGCTGTTGCTGGAGGAACACAGAGCTGTTCAATAAGGTTAGAACACACTCCTCTCTCAAGAAAACTCTTGTTTGCTAGGTTGGTAGGATTATGGATGATTTTTTTTATCCCTTCAAAAATGTTCTTTAATGTTGACATAAAACTCCTTGAAAAATAAGCATTTTTAAAAAGGTTATGAAAAGGTCTTTTCCAGCAGATAAAAAAAAAAAAACCCAAAATGTTTTGGAGTGTTCCAGGTGGGGTCCAAGGAACAACAAACAAATGATTAAAAAAAATGCCAGTTTGATAAACAAACTAAACTTATATTTTGGTAAATAAACTTACAAGGTGGCTGGAACTCTAAAGTTTGTAAATAGTTGCACACATGAAGTTGATATGTGGGTAAAACTTACTTATCATTAACTGAATAGTGTATTTTTTCATCCTGATATTCTTGCATCCAGAGGCAAGTGAAGGCCACCAAAAAAATTGCCCAAGGGGTATTTCAAAACCACTGTTCATATCCATGTGTCGTTGTACCTGCAGGCTGTGGTGATCGTCACATGTGACTTGGTTTCGGTCTCATTTCTGCATCTGTAATTAGCCCAAGGCTAATCTGATAAACTGACTTCTATTAGGATGATTTGGGCTAGTAATGCCTCATTACTCTCCCCAGATATCTTGCTTTTTCGTGCTGTTTTCACTTGAGTCTAACGGAGTTTGTGAATTTCAGGTTCCTGGAAATTTATGGGAAGGCGAGACTGGCTAAGGAACGCCATATAATCAGTCCCTACTTCGAGTCTCCCCACCCCCCTGCCGCCCCTAGTTCAAGAATTTTATGCAAAATGAGTGATGGGGCTTTCCAGCCATTTGGAACTTTTGGCTTTATAGTCTCAGGTAGTCTAAAAATTAAGTCATCTAGAAATATCCATCTCAAATCCTTGGAATCTTCAATTGTTGCTTTAAGCAGCAAAAGATGTGATTAAGAATCTTGAAAAATTAAGGGCCTTATCCTGGATAACCAGATGGATCTTAAGTGCACTCACATGTGTCTGTTTAAGATGCAGGCAGAGGGGAATTTTGAGAGCGGAACACAAAGAGAAGATGATGTGAAAGTGGAGAAGAACCGAGGCAACAAGCCAGGGAATGCTGACAGTCACCAGAAGCTGAAAACAGCAAGGAACTTGCTTTCCCCCCCGTGGAGCCTCTGGAAGGTAAGCCCTCTCCTCACTCTTGATTTCAGACTTCTGGCCGCATGCTCTTTCCCCCCGTGGAGCCTCTGGAAGGTAAGCCCTCTCCTCACTCTTGATTTCAGACTTCTGGTCGCAAGCTCTGTGAGGAATGCTTTTCTGTTGTTCAAGCCATTGAGTTGTTACAATTTGTTACTGCAGCCATAGGGAGCTAATACAGTTAGTCTTAGGTTCAAATTCTGGCTCTAAACCATGTAATCCTTGTTTGTTCTGAAACTATTCCCAATCTCTGCAATGCAGGAAGGTGAGTAGGATATTTAGTACATAGTACTTAGCACCCAGACACCCGTCAAGAAATGTTGGTTTTGTGAGGAACAAATTAATTAACACTAAACATCAATATATTCCCAAACATAACGAGATTACAGAGACCATCCATGAGTGTGGATGAGAAAGGTTTTCATGCAGGGGGGCAGGAGAAAGACCCATGCTAAGGGATTGAGGCGATGGGGAATCAGTGGGTAAGAAACTGTTGGAGGTCAGCGAAGGAATCTCAGGATTCTCACATGATTATAAAGCAGATGGACAAAGGCCCTTAGAATTTAATGGGAAAACTCCCAGGTTTCTTCTTGAAGGGATTAGATTTTTATATCTACCTCCATATTTTAAAACTCATAACTGAAATCTAAGTACACTCTTCATTTGTAGCTTGTCAGCTGAGGGAAAATTACAGAATGGGTCACGACAGCGGGGAGATGATGGGTTGCATCTGATAAATGGCTATTTATATGTCCTGAGCTGGCTCTCGGGTATTCTCAGGGTATAATTTCATAGCAGAGTTAACATCATCACATAAAATATGACAACAGGTTTTACACTGCTGATCTGAAATGAGATTGCAGCCTCTGAAAAAGTGTGGCCCAGAAGGCGGAATGGATTGAGCTTCACCAATAACTATCACCTCCTCCCAGGCCCTATAAGTGGAGACAGGACAAATGGGCAGGACAGGGGCGCTCCCAATCTCTCCTTGTACCTGGGACCGCCATCTCCCACCACCACGTTAGAGCCCACGCCCTTCCTTCCAGTCACAGTTCCTAAAACGCTGGGTGCGACTCATCATCAGGTCTCAGCAGCTTCTCAAAGATGCTGCAACTTTTGTCCTATTGATCTTCCCCTTCAGTTGGCGAGGACGCTGAGCTCTCCCCACCGCGTGCCCGCAGCTCTGTGGTTAATGATTTATGAAAGAAATCTAACTGCCCTCGGGGTGGTCCATACATGAAGGAACTTCCAGAGTAAATATTTTAAATGGACCTTTTTTGAAATGAAAATAATCACAGCGGTGTTCATCTCTTGGGTCGCTTGGGATTTTGCTTCCTCTATTTGTGAGAGGGACCACTGGTGCCTTGTTTGCCCAGCGCACCTGTACTTTCTTCCAAGCTCGTTTTTCTCTGCAAATGAGTTCGTCTCCTCGAAGTGAAAGCGAAAGTTATCCTGTTTACAGCCCAGACCCACCCCATCTCCATAGACTCGGATCTCTACCCTAGAGTTTGAGCGCCATCGGGGAGCAACATAAGCTAATTTATGAATTAAATTTAGTTAATTAGTTCCTTTGTATCCACTGTCTTTTGTAGCTGGTTAGTACCACCTGTTCACCCCTTTAGGTCATTTTAGGCATATTTACTACATATTTGAATAGAAATTTCCATTCTCACCATTTCTATCCCCAAATTAAAAAAAAAAAAAAAAAACCACTGGAGCTACAAGCAGCCTAGAAAGGGTAAAGAACCCCAGGATTAATTAAGTCTCTGCTTCTGCTGCTCTAAGCAAGATGGCGCTTGGACCCCATCTGTTCCCACTCACAGCATCTGCTCAGAACTTTCAAGTTTTTTATCGTCATTAACCAGGAGTGAAGAGAAATATATGTATATATTAATTGAAGTACCATTGGTTTATAACATTATATGGGTTTCAAATGTAAAGAATTATAATCGATATCTATATATATATTACATTATGTTCACCACCAAAAGTCTAGTTGTCATCCATCACCATACAGTGACACCTTTTACCCAATTTACATACCTGCTTCCTTCTAGTAACCACTATTTTGTTGTTTTTGTAGCCTAAAAGTATTTGTTTGGTTTGTTTCTTTATCACCTACCACAAATGAATGAACTGATGCCATATTTGTCTTCATCTGTCTGACTTATTTCACTTAACATAATGCCCTGTAGGTCCATCCATGTTACCGTAAATGGCAGGATTTCATCTTTTTTATAGCTGTATAGTGTTCCATTGTTATACCACATCCTTTTATCCACATATCCTCTATAGGTATTTCCTCACCTACTTCTTACTCCCATTAACATCACCAGCTCTCCCTTCTGTTCCCCTTCTATTCACTGTGCACCACAGGACAGTAAATATAGAAAGTCTTAGATTAAATTGACTAGAATGTGAGGCAATTTTGGAATGAAAACTAAACTCAAGGAAGTCCCATAAATTATATTTTCATATTGTGTAGTTAAATTCCCTTTCAAAAGAGTAAATGGTCCTTCAATTGTTAGAAATTATGGTACATAGTCAGAACTCCATAAACTTTTTAGTTTTAAAAAATAACATGGAACAACCTTCACATTTGGGTATAGGAATGTAATGCTTTTTACAAACACATATATTTTTTAAACCAAAATTACAACCATAATATAGAATACTTTGAATACTTCCAAAGAATTTCCCACTGCTGCCTCTTTTGTTAAACCTTCTCTCCTCAAATAACCCCTGGAGATTACTGATTGTTTTCTGTTCCAACATTTTGGCTTTTTCCAGAGGGTCATTTATAAGGAATTAGAGTGTTTCCATTTGATACTGAGATCCTTCACTTCATTGAATTCACCTCTATTATTGTGTGTGTTTAGTTAGTTCATTTTTATTGCTGACTTTTATTCATTCTGTAGATGGATCACAATGGTTTATTCATTCATTCCCTGAAACTATTTGCTTGTTTCTAGTTTTTTGATGATTATGGAGAATACTGCCATAAGCATTTAGGTACATATTTTTGTGTGAACATAAATTTTTATTTTTCTAGGATAAATGTCTAGAAGTCTGTTGCTGGCTATATTTGACTTTATAAATAAATGTACATTTAACTTTATAAGCAACGCCCAAATAATTGAACAGAATTGCTATACCACTTTATATTCTCACCGGGTATGTGTAAGGGTTCCTATTGATTTTGGATCCTTACCAGCACTTAGAATTGTCATTTAACAATAATCACTTATATTTAAGTCTCTTTCCATCCATGTTATTAACCTTATTAATTTTATCCATCTTATTTGCTATTCATTTATCCTCTTTGGTGAAGTGCCTGTCAAGAATTGTTTCCATTTTTAAATAGATTGTTTGTTTTTATCACCGATTCTTGATTTCTTTAAAATGTTCTAGATACAAATATATCTTATGTGAGATTGCAACTATTTTCTCCCAACTTATTACCTAGCCTTTTAGTTTGGGGAAAAGGAAAATACTAAGTGTCTCATTTTATGTTATTTTAAAGATGTATTTATTTATGCATACAAGAACTGGGTACAGGCCAGAGATGCAGGGACGGTGAGAGCATTGACCAGAGACAGAGTGGGGAGCAGAACAGGCAGATCAACCGAAATACACTGCTAAGGGGAGCAGTGGGCAAGGGAGGAGCGGTCTGCAGCACCATGTGGGTTCCCTCTCTGGCCAGCGGCAGGGATCGAACTCGTGCTGCAGTAGCTGCAGTTTGCTCCATAGTGCATTGCTTAACCCACTGCGCCCCTGGAGATGCCCCTCAATGTCTCATTTTAGAAACTGCTTCTTGTCTATCTTCAGGTCTACATACAGCTGAAAATATTATTCTTTCTTTTTGTCTTATAAGTCATAAAAATATTAACCAGAGATATTAATCTTGTTTTTTAATTTAAATGATTACTATTGTACTGCTATTCTTACCACTTGGCTCACCTGAACTGGAATGAGGGACAAGTTCTGACTCCTCCACTGTCTGAGGGCTTTGTGACTTTGGAGAAATTCTTTAGTGATCAGAATTCCGTCCATAAGACAGATGGTTAGGACTACACAATCTCTAGTTTCTCCTCCAGCTTGCACTTCCTACTTACATTGGTAAACTCACGGTCGCCCTGCCTCCTCCCCCCAGCCTGGGCACATTGTCCTCATCTCCTGTGTGTGATTCCTCTTAAGACCTACGACATCCGCCCTCTGTTCCAATTCTCTGGCCACACCATCTGTCCTGATTTTCTTTTCTTTGACTGAGAAGTTCTGGCTCTTCTCTGAAGAACCTCGACTCATTTTCTTCACAGTCGTAACAATGACAAAGGAGGGCTGTCTTTCACATTCTTCCAGGTATCCACTGATAAACAGCAGTTCTTAATTATAATATAATAAAATGCATCAAGAGTAAGTTTCTGGGATCTCTTGTCTGTTGGGCAATTTATCTATCTAGAAACACAGTGTCTTAATTCCATTTCTTATAAGTCCTTAGATGTGCTAGTAAAAGTCTCTCTTCTTTATTCTTTGAAGCATGTTAGCTAATTTCAATCCATTTATTCTTTCATATAACCTTTAAAATCAGCTTTTCAACTTCCATGAAAAATGTTGGGACTTTCATTGGAAGCGCCATGAATCTATAAACTCATTTTATGAGAAAAGACACCTTTGCATTATTGAAACTTCCAACCTACAAACATGATCTATCACTCCATTTATTTAGGTCTTCCTTATCTAGCTCTTAATACCATTTTCTATTTTTTCACATGGAGATATGGCAGATATTTTTTTCAATTTATTCCTAGATTCCTGACATTGGGTGTATTGTTATAAATAGCATCTTCTTTTAAATCACATTTTCTAGTTTTTAATCATTACTGTGTAAAAATGCAATTGACTTCTGTATTAGACAAAATTTCTGGTGAACTCATGACCATGGTAGCATTTTTAGCTCTCACTTGCTGAGCACATCCTCTGGCGATGTATTTTCTCCCTTATTCTCAACCTAGATCTGTGAGTTTGGAAATAACTCTAATTAACAAATTAGTAAGACAATGGACAGAAATTGAAGCACTTATTTTGTCTCATCAATTTCAAGATGTCTTGGGTGTTAACTTCCATGAAGGGTTTACTCATGACTCAAGCCAAACTCACGTGACCACAACATGAGTTTACTGGAGGGAGTCTGAGTCCACATTGCAATGTAAACATACAAGCAAATGGGTAGCAAAGGTGGGGGAAGGTAATGAATGTTGGCAGAGTTTGGAGACTGGCAACGCGGAGTAGGTGGGACTGGCCCAGGGGTCCCAGGATCAGTCTGTTTTCTTAGGGCACGCGTTCCTGGAAACTCACCAAACCCTGGAGGAGCTTCAGGACCACAGACATGGGGTCCGTCGGCATCTCGATTTGCTTATATTTGAGATATTGATGCCACTTTTCAGAGGTATCTTACCAGCGCCACTTCTAATTTTGCTTTAGGTGGAGCCTCGCCACACAGCCAAGTTTTTATCTGTCTGTGTCTTTTCAATGTTTGTTTATCAGCATCTTTGTAAACCGGTGGTTGATAGCATAAGTTAAGCAGAATGGCAGTTGCCCCACTTTTCCATCAGCCTGGGTCAGAACTCTTTGTTTTATGATGAAAGAGGAATCATGTAGGAATTGCTGTAGGACGTCTCCATGCTGGGGAGAAATCTGGAAAAGCACCTGTCCCAGAGTGAGGCTAAGTCTATTGTGGTATGTGGTATGTCACTGCACCCTCGATACACCATAGCAATGCTAATCCACCATGACATCAGGACAACTACTGTCCTTGTCTCTGCCAAGGACCAGGAGCAGCCTCCCCCATGTCGTTCACCCCTGCGTCTCTTCCAAGTGTCTCCACCTTTGCCTTCCAAATGTCTCTTCCAAGTCCTCCTAACCCCTGGGTGCAAGTCAAATCAGGAGAAGCAAGAGAGAGACAGCCTTGCCTGCGTTCAGTGTTATGGGCCATTCAGCTCTGCCCCTGACTCCCAGTGACTCCAGCTCAGAAAGTTTGGTTCACGGCACACAGGGACTCGTATGTAAGCGGGGGCAGGGGAGTGGCACCTCCCTTCATGAAGGCATATCTGTAACATTAAGGGTTTAAGTTCTTTTCCTAAAATATTTGTAGCAAGTCCTTTCTACCAGATTTTTATAAGGCTTTTAGTTATTCTAATGAATTTTTTATTTTCTTAAGTTTTATATTTTCATTAAGGAAACACTCTTTTCTGATGCCACCTATTCATTGTCAGAAAATTCTTCTCCACTGAGAGTTCTGACAAATATTCATCTCCATATTTGTAGTTTTTGGTTCCATATGCATTTTCTTTATATCCATCTGGATTTAGTTCCATATATGGCATGTAAAGCAACATTTTTCCTTGTTTGCAAATAGCCATATTTTCTAACAGACTCAAATAGGCTGAGTTAACACCAAACTGAACCCAAAAATGAAGTGGAGAGGATGAGAGAATTAGTGTTGGAGGGATTCATAAAACTTGAGTGTTGAAATGATGAATGATTGGGGAATGGGCAAGTGTGGGGAAATTATCTGCGAAAACAAGCATTCCACAGCAGCTGAATGGTTCTAGATTGTTCTACCTTTTCTTTCTCCACAAGTGAAACATCTCCCTTTCCCACTGTGGGGCTCTCTGCCCAATGAGCTTCTGTCATGTGATACCAGGTATTTGAGAAATCAGATTTATTGTGAATCGGTTGGCAAAGAAGTAGGAGGTGAACTCACATATACCTCCCCAATTAAAAAAGGAAGTGAGGTTGTGTAGGTTTAGGGGACCAGGGTTAAAAAGAAAGGAATTAAATTATGTTGACTGAAAAGTAGGTGAGAGGCAAAGAAATGCAAACTTGGCTGAAATCCATTGGCCAGTCATGGGCACGTCTACATGTCAATGAAGACATTTCCTCAGATAACTGGAGTTATGAGTTTCTGTTGGTGTGCCCCTGCCTCTGCATTCTCAGTCCCCAGTTAGCCTTGGATTTCAGTTAATAGTTGCTTCTCCTTTCTCAGATGATTTCAACTAAACTGCTTATAAATACAATCTCAATAAGAAAGAATTTTTTTTTCTTCTCTGCTCTTCGGGTCTAAGAACAATTTAACAGGTTTCAAATGAACTGTCTTAGATTCAATTAGTCAAGCATTGAGGTTGACCCAGAATTATTTCATGATGTTAAGGCCTCAGTCCACAACTGGAAAATGAGGTATTCTCAGAGAAAGTCAACACGAGATGTTAGAAGGTATAGAAAGGTTTAGAAGTAGCTAGCTCTCGGCTAGAAGACAGGTTGACCATCCAGCTGTTCCTTTACCTTCTAACCATAAAACTCTATGCATTTATACTTATAAACTCCTATTATAATTTCCCTATCATGTCTTCCTCCTAGTTTATATATGTATGTACATATCCTGCTCCTAGTTTATATATGTATGTACACATTTGTCTACAGAGGTATCTTAACATTCAATAAAGTGCACACACAGGAAATATACCATTAGGTGAGTTTTGATAAATGTAAAAACCATGTAGCAAACACCCTAATAAGACATAAAGCATTGCCATTATACCGAGCAATTCCCTTGTGTCTTTTCCTAGCCATCACCCCCTCCATCCTGAGGCAACCATTATTCTGATTTTTATCCCCACAGACTAGTTTTGCCTGCTCTTGTACTATATATTAATTGAATTTTAAGTGTGAATTCCTTTGTGTCTGAACTTCTTTCAATCTGTGTATTTCAAATTCACCCATGTTGGTTAAAATATCAGCAGTGGATTGTTTTTTGTTGCTGAGCAGATTCCAGCACCATTTGCTGAAGAGACTGTTCCTTTCTATTGATTTATACTGGCACCTTTAGCAAAGATCATTCCATTGTAATTAGACAGATTCGATTTATCTATCTGTACACCAATAATATGACTTAGAAATTGACATGTTAATACTAACATTTGTATAGAAATGTACAGGACCAAAACAGTCTCTTAAAAAATGCTATAAATCTTTATAGTGAGACTTGAACTCAAGTTGTGTAATCCTTAAGCTATTTTATATTTATCAACTCACCATTTCTACAAAAAATGTGCTGGGAATTTGATTGGCATTGCATTTATCTATAGATCAATTTTGTGAAGATCAACATCTCTACAAAATATTGATTCTAAGATCCTGTAAATGTGGTATATCCCTCCTATTTATTAGGTCTTTCTTAATTTCTCTCAGTGACATTCTATAGTTTAAAGGTTACAAGTCTTGTGCTTCTTTTTTTTATTTGTAGGTATGTCATGATATAGATTCTATTATAAATATTTACTTTTAATTTCCTTTTCCAATTGTTTGTTCATAGAGTAGGGGAATATAATTATATTTTTATATTGACTTTATATCCTTTAACTTTGCTGAATTTATTTAGTAGGTTTTGAAGGGAATATTCATTTTAATTTTCTATATGGAAATCACGACATTTTAAATTAAGATTATTCCTTTCCAGTCTTTATGACTTTTATTTTTTTCTTTCACTGCCTAATGGAAAGACTTCACATACAATGTTGAATAAAAAGTGAGAGTAACATCCTTATTTGTTTCTGACCTTAGAGGGAATGTATCGCATATTTTATCATTAATTATGACACTGCGTGGAGGAATTTTATAGATGCTTTTTATCAAATTAAGGAAATTCTGCTGTATTCATAATTTGCCTAGAGGTTTAATCATGAAATGATATTGAAGCTTGTTAAATTATTTTCTTGAATCTACTGAGATGCTTCTGTAATTTTTCTCCATTATCTGGTAATAGGATAGTTATATTAATTGTTTTTCTTTTGTTTTAACTAAGCATTTGGCTAAAAGATGTTGCATTTATTCATGATAAACCCTCTTGATCATGTTGTGTTATCATTTTTATATATAGATATTTGCTAATGTTCTATTAAGAATGTTGTTCTCTATTCATAAGGAATATGGGATTGGAATTTTCGCTTATTTGTATTTGTCAGGTTATGAGTATTATAACTTAACAGAAAGGTCAAGAGGTACCTCTCTTCCTCTGTTTCAGTAAGAGATAGTTTCAGCTAGGCATTATTTCTTCCTTACGTGTTTTATAGAATTCACCATTAATTCTATTTGGATCAAAAAAATATGCTTTTAGAAAAAATTGAATTTTTTATTTAACAATTCACCTCAGCTTCAATCATTTATTTTTTGTCAGTTTTGAGAAATCCCATTATTCAAGAGATTTATCTGTTTCATTCATGTTGTCAAACTTGTTTTGATGCTTGTACTTTCCCACTTATTCTTTTATCAGCTATGAGTTGAAGGAATATTTTTCCTTTTATTCTTCATATTGGTCTTTTGCACTTTCTCTTTATCTTTTTCTTGTTAAATCTAATGAGGGAATTCACTAATTTTCTTAGTCATTGTAAAAAATTATCTTTTGGCCTTGCTCATTTTCTCTTTGTTTTCTATTTCATTGATTTCTACTCTTTTTAATTTTCATCTTTCCATTTAATTTGAGTTTATTGGGTTTTTAATTAGCTTCTTAAGGTAGACTATTATTAATTTTAGCTCTTTCTTATTTATAATACAAACATCCAAAAGTCTAAATAGTATCAATGCACTTAGTATCATTGTGGAAATTTATGTGCCATTGTGGAAATTTATGTGCCATATGCTTTTAATGTCATTCATTTAAAGATATGATCCATTTTTCTGAAATAGTTTCTTTAGAAGTATATTACTCAACCTCAAAAATACTTTAACATTTTCTATTTATCTTTTTGTAATTAGTTTATAATTAAATTCCAGTGTGTCCAGAAAATACATTTTGTATGATCTGTGTCATACACATTTTTCTTGGTGTTACTATAGGAATGAAGTTTTCATAAATTACCAGAAGTATAATTCTCCCCCCCCCACTAACTTAGCTTTTTTTTTTTTTTTAAAAGGATTTATTATTGCGTATAAGAACTGGGGGGTAGGCCAGAGTTGCAGGGGGTGAGAGGACTCACCAGAGACAGAGGGGAGAGCAGAACACATGGATCTACTGAAATATGCTGCTGAGGGGAGCAACAGGTGAGACAGGAGTGGTCTATGATGCCATATGTGGGTCTGCTCCCTGGCCAGGGGTTGAACTCAGGCTTTAACAGTGATAGCACTGAGACTTAACCCTTAGACCACCAGGAAGGTCCCTAATGTAACTTCTTCAAGGCAGGAATTATACCTTAGTGTTGCTCTATGGTATGGTGTGGTGTGGTATGGTGTGGTGTGGTATGGGGTGGTGTGGTATGGTATGGTATGGTATGGTATGGTATGGTATGGTATGGTATGGTGTGGTGTGGTGTGGTGTGGTGTGGTGTGGTGTGGTATAGTATGGTCTGGTGTGGTGTGGTGTGGTATGGGATGGTGTGGTATGGTATGGTATGGTATGGTATGGTATGGTATGGTATGGTATGGTATGGTATGGTGTGTTATGGTATGGTATGGTATGGTGTGTGTGGTGTGGTATGGGATGGTATGGTATGGTGTGGTGTGGTGTGGTATAGTATGGTATGGTGTGGTATAGTATGGTGTGGTATGGTATCGTAATGCTCACCATAGAACAGCAGAATTTGTTAATTAATCCTGAATCTTGAATAACAAAGAAGGTCATTCTAAAACATAGACCTACCTTTAAGTAACTCATGTATAATCCCTGAGCACGTGGCTCTATACAGTTTTTTAGAAAAATAATCTAGGAAGACAGAAGGAGGATGGGTATGGATTTTAAAAATAGAATCTGCACAATGTTATTGAAATGTATTTCAAGGTAGTGATACAGTAAACACCATTTCACTGTGCTTTGCAGATAATAGTTTATATGCATTGTCTCAAAGGAGGATATGATGTGGAATAGATTTCTAGAGACATCACAGTTAAATTCAGAAATGTAATGGACAGAACCAAAAGAAGAAAAAAGGAGTAGATGAACAAAAGCTAATATGGAAGGTCTATTAGACTCCATTAAGAAAACAGATACTTGGGCCTCCCTGGTGGTGCAATAGGTTGAGCGCTGCACTGGGAAGCATCCACGGCACAGCAGTGCGAGTTCAATCCCCAGCCAGGGAGAGGACCCATAGGGCACAGCAGACCTCTCCTGCCTCGCCTGCTGCTCTCCTCAGCAGTGTCTTTCTCAGTTGATATTTCTGTTCTGTTCCCCACTCTCTCTCTGGCGGATCCTCTCACCCTGCCCACACCTCTGGCTTGCACCCCAATTCTTGTATGCATGAATAAATAAATCTTAAAAAAAATAGAAAACAGATACTCTCAGGGAACGTAAAGAGGGGGAGGAAGTATGATAAAAGGGAAAGGGTGGTGATGACAGCGCTGATTGTAACACTGGCTAACATTTATTGAGCATTTGGCACAGAGAGGTGTGATGCTAAAACATTTTATTCTCCCAACAGCCCTACATTATTATGTCTTCTGTACAGAGGAGAAAACTGAGACTTAGAAAGGTTAGCTGACTTACCCAAGATCATACTATTAAAGTGAGATGCCAGGACTTGATTTCAAACACTAACTTTCATGATTTGTGAAAAAAAATTCTAGGAACTGTTAGCCCTCATTCACTGGGATTTGTCATCAATAGGAATTTGGGCCTTCCTGGAGGGGGTCAGATTTTGCATACATATTGGTCTGTATTTCTAGAAGCAAAAGATTTTTTTTTAAAGATTTATTTATGCATACAAGAACTGGGATAAAGGCCAGAGGTACGGGGGGCAGGGTAGCTGTGGTGGGGTGGGAGGTGTGTGAGAAGTCACCAGAGACAGAGTGGGGAACAGAACAGGCAGAATGACTGAAATAGTGCTGAGGGGAGCAGCGGGCGAGGCAGGAGAGGTCTGCTGCACCATGTGGATCACCTCCCTGATAGGGAATTGAACTCATGCTGCAGTGGCTGCAGATGCTTCATTGTGCAGTGCTTAACCCCTTGCGCCACCAGGGAGGTTTTTAATGTTTATGCAAAAGATTTTTAATGTTTATGCAGAAGCAGTATTTGCAGACAGAGAAGGTGGGTAAGTGGCTTATGAAGGGTAGGTTGAAAACAAAAGTCTGGGGCAGAGCTAATGTGGACTGAGAGGCTGTGAACAAAGCAGAACAAAGTGAGGATGAGACTAAGACAGAAACTAGCAGGCACTGGTGGGTCACCATTATTCAACCCTGGCCCTGTGCTAGGCACAGCCTGGCCCTTTTTAAGTCATTATATCATGTGATTTTTGCAGCCACGCCAAGAAGCAACTACTCTGGTCCCTCCCATACAGATTGGCCCAAGGCCACAACAACAGTACTTGGTGGCATCCCATAGGCTTAGAATCCCAAGGTCTAGCCACCATCTTTCTCCAATGGTGGGATTAGTTTTTGGTGGGTTGGGGCATGGGGTGGTGGCATTCGGGTCCTCAATGACTGTCACAGACCCTTAGTCACTGCCATGTGAGCTGGCTCATCGGGGTGCGCTAACTTTCCATTGACAGTGATCCTAGGGCTTCTATAAGGCCCCCAGCTTTTTAAGACAAAAAAAAAACAAAACAAAACAACTTAGTTGCATTTGGCTAAGGACAAAAAAAAAATGCCCATTGCTTGAGATCCATACTGTGTTTGGCAGAATATAACAGATGACAAAAAAAAAAAAAAAAAAACCCAGATCTGCTCAGAAATTATGTTCCTTCCATATTCCTTTTCCAGACAGGTAACTTCAAGTTGGAAAAGGTAAGGTTCACACAGGTATTGGTGACAGAAAAGGAAAACACACAGCAAAAGAGATTTGAAAGGAGCACACAGGGCCAGGCATCTGAGCAGAAGACTTGCTGTCTGCACTGAGGCGCTTTGGGGGAAGTTGCTAGAAACCCAGACATGAGAAAATGAGGGGCAGGTGTTTTAGATGGAGTTCTGGATGTTGTTCCCAGGTGAGAGGCAAAGAGTCCATGTTTTTTCCCAGAGAGGGCTGCTGGACTGGCTTCCCAGGTGCTGCGTGAACAAGGCTCTGGCTTACTGTGATGTGTTTGGCAGATAAAGCCTCTCTCTTTGAAGATGCTCCTCTGGGCAAGGGCAGGCCAGATCCACGTGAACCTGGACATGGTACCAAGGAGTTGAGTGCTGTTGGGATAGAGGAAAGCTCTTTCACACCACAGGTTTCTGGCCTCCGTCTTGCCTTGTTAAGTATTTTATTAATGATTTGGATGAAGACATTGATGGCTTGGTGCTAAAATTTGTGGGTGACACAAAGCTGGAAGAGAGTTAATACGTTGGGCAGCAGAATCGTGCTGCAAAAAAGATTTGACAGACTGAAACAATGGACCAGATCTAATAAGATTATGTTTAATGGGGATAAATGTAAAGTCCTACACTTGGTTAAAATAAACAAGCAAATAAGATGGAATAAGCAGCAGATGGGCGAGATGTGCTTTGAGAGAGGCCTCTGTAAAAATGATAGAGATATTTCAATTGATTATAAGCTCAGAAATGAATCACTCACAAGAGGCGTATTGAAGAGCAACCAAGACTGTACTTGTGTACAGTGAGCTTAGAGGGTGGTGGAAGTGTGGGTAGAATTTAAGGGACGCATGTCCTTTCTTCCCCAAAAATGATGGCTCATATTTGCAGAGTGCCGTCAATGTCTTCATTTATTTTCACTGCTGGCCTTTGAGGGGCTGCTGTCACCCCCACTTTACAGGGAAGGAAACAGAAGCTCGAAGAGATTCATTGACTTGTCTGGAGCCAGGGCATGGTCACAGGTGTTCTGAACCCACACAGCATGTTAACCCCCCACCCTCCAGGCTGCCTTTGAGCTGATACATGGAGAACTGAGCTGAGGGTTGGTGTAGCCATTTACTTTATGAAAGTGAGCACTGATAAGCTGAAGAAGTTCAGGTCTTGAAATCATGATCCGAATGGAATGGGGAAAGATTTGGAGCGGGCCATGAGTGAGGGGTGGAAGGAAGGGTGTGCTTGTGTATAACAGGCTGAGATTGCTGCCCCCTAGTGTCCTGGAGGGCATGGACACGGCCAGTGGTGTGAAAATGCAAAGAGGCGTATTGATGTGCAACCAAGACTGAACTTTCTAAAAACTACAGCTGACAAGGGACTGGCATGCCACAGGGGGACATCATGGCATGACATCAGCACAGGCACGTAGATCGCTTGCAGGAAGCAATGCTGGACTGGGAGACTTTGGGAGTGCACCTGCAACCAAGGGGTTCTGTGCTTCCCAACAAGTCCTGCACGGCAGAGGTTGGTATTTTTAAGCACAGAGGCAGGTCCTGGTGGGGGTGGGGGTTAGATTATTGAATTTCAACAATGAACGTTGAGAACCTGCTGCTTTCCAGGGAGCTGTATTTTTTTTTTTTTAACGTTGATTCCTCGGGGATTTTTGACATATGTGTTACTCTCACTCATTCGACAGAGGCCCCTAGACAGCTGCCTGAGAGCCATTGTGTGAGGATTTAATAACACACAAGGAGACAAACAAACACATATTAATGATCTCTACTTCGAGGTAGTAGGCTTGTCTCCCACTTACCCCATCAGATGCCATTTTGTGATGCTGTTACGGTTCTGCACATCTCTAACAGCCTTCCACACCATCGTTCCTCTGCCAAAGTTGGCCTTTCTAAATTATTTCCTCTGTGCTGTTGTGCTCTGATGAAAGAACTACGGCGTTAATAAAATAATGTTTCGTCAATGATGTGCCCGCCAACGATGGGCCCCTACAAGTCAGTGGTCCCACAGGGTGTGCCGTGGGGCCAGGAACAGAGTAGGCTACATCACCAATGGTGCTGTCATCACACCCCGTGCTGTCTGCACAATTATAAAATCGCCTAATGAGGCGTTTCTCAGAAGGTAACCCCCATTGCTAAGGCATACCCGACTGTAGGTAGACGCCTAAGTGGAAGATGAGTAAAGAAGTTCAGAGCGGAAGACGAATTCAACTAGTCTATGACCTTCCATGACCTATCAAAGCTGGACTTTGGCTCATCCATTTGACTGCTTCAAGATCTTCCTCTCCCCGGCCCCTTCCGAACCTAGAATATTTTTTATTTTTGTTCTGGGTAATGAGAATCTGTCAACTGGTGGCCCCCTATATAAAATAGTTTTAAAGCACAACCTCGCACCGCAGGAGAAGAAACAGTGGCTGACGTTCCACCACACACCTAGCTGGCGGCCCATGGGAACAGCTCCCTTTGCTCACCCAGTGGGGAGAAAGTGGTGGTCACGGTGTCATGAGAGAGCCAGGAACTGTAGGTAAATGTGCTCAGGTCTGCACACAGCAGCCTTCTGTGGCACTCCCATTTTCCTAGGAAGCCTACATCATCTTAATCATGCCTGCCAGGGAAGAAATTCTCTTTTCTCTTTTTTTTCCCCAAGACATATTTCCCGTGTATCATTTAAACATATTAAATCACTGTTAGTGCGCAGAGTGGGCATCGTGTTAGCATAAGATCTAATCAGAGCGAGTCTGCTGGTCTCCAAAGGCTTTATTCTTTTTGTCTCTTTCCTCTGTTTTCTTGTTAGACTGAAGAGCCTTTTTTGACATCCTCATTTGTTCTGCTGTGTAATAGCATGGGATCTTTCAGAGCTGTCGACATCTGCTCCACTCTAGAGAGCTGCAGAACCGAGCCAGCAAAGCAATAATAATTATGCCTGAATGGACTGCAAAGGAGGCAAGAGACAGGCAGGAAGACAGGGAGAAAATACACCCAGTGCAATGGTGTTGTGACCTGGAATGGGGTGTGCATGGAACCTGGTGTGTGTGTGTGTGTGTGTGTGCATGCGCACATATATACATTGAGGTCATTCACATATGTGTGCATTGTGGATGCAAATCATTTTTCTGAGAGCCAAAGTCTAAGCATTAACCAGGCTCTGGGTTCTCCAAATACTCCCTTCCTCGCCTCCTCCCCCAGAAGGCCACACTGTGTGGGTGCTGCTTCTACATAGGCAGTGGTGTTTTGCACAATGTGGAGGAAAGGAAACTTTTTCTCCCCTCCCTGATACTATCTATACACATCTGGCCAAGGAAAGCTGAGGTGTGCTTTCTTCCCTAGACTAGTCCTGGCAATGAAATAACGTCATTGGGAAGATGTAAGTCTTCCCAAATGTCCAGATACTAGTTATTAAGTAACTGATCTGCTAACCTTATACTAATATTAAAAATAGCATGAATCTCAATTAAAACAGTAACAGTTGGTGCCTATGGAATGCTTAGTATTTGGCACTTTGTGTATGCATGACATCATTCTTAAAACATGCACCAAGGAGATGTGGCTATTATCCCCACTTGCAAATAAAAATATTAGCCTATGGAGTGATTCAGGAGTAAAAGCCAGGCCTCTGTAACCCCAGCTCCTGCATTCTGAGCTACAAGTTCCTACTCTCAGAGGCTCTCTTGCACATTAAGAGACACTGATCTTGTGGTTACACAAGAACAATAGACTCTCTGTGTCATCCTTTTGTGATTCTTTAGCAAAGCAGTCAGGCTACTCAGGGACAGAGTTGGTCACTTCCAAGAATAACTAGTCCGTTTCATGAAGAAAAGTGACAGCTCTCTGACAATGGACTGGCAGGTCACCGGGGAGTGTCACCAGACCCTCTCCCAAAACCAGAACTCAGTTTTATTCATCAGGTTAACTGTTTTTTCTGCAGAATCTAGGAATCCTGCCAAGGTCAAGTATCTGGAGGGTAATCAGGGCCCAAGGGATGGAGCCCTTCATGGAGTCTCAAGCCCTGCTTCATGGTCAAGGTCAATGGGCCTAGGACACACTGATGCTCAGCAGATAAGGACAAGCAGATAAGGTTAGGGGTGGAGAACACGCCCCTTCTGCCTATTCCAGCCTCCTCCCCAGTCTTCTTCCCAACCTGATCCTGCTCCAGAACTCTAGAACACAAACCATGATATTCTCTGACATCATTTATGTCTCCATGACCCCCCCCCCCGCCCTTTAGAAAACCCAGACGACTCATTTACACTGCAGTAGCCCATCTTAGGAAAATATATTTTAACTAGGAAATGCGCCTTGATGAGGTCAAACATAGCAGCATTTAGGCTACCCCAAGCTATAAGCTACCTGGAGAAGTTCACCCTGGCATCACACTGCAGGGGCAGTGGAAGGAGCCACTGTCATGACCTACACAGTGCAGGCTGGTAGAGAGGAGGAATATAGGAGCCATTTTAGGGGTCCAGCTGAAGACGCGCAGGTCGTGAGGTGTCCTCCGGGAAAGTAATTCCCAAAGCTACCGTGGTCCAGTGCGAGGCCCCACGCTCCGTGATTTTAGGGAAGACAGGAGAAAAACCATGGCCTGCACACTGAAAGCTTGGGCAGAGCAAACAGCAAACAGGCACTACCTTGGGGAGGGAGAAAAAAAGCCTAGAGCAGAGGGAAATAACCCTGAGCGACACAATGTCTGTGGCAGCTGTGTCTGCTGAAAGCCGCCCAACAGGAAGAGCAGGCAGCCAGCAGAAGGGAAACTGCCCGGGCAATGAAGAAGCACCGAGGAGGGCCAGGCCGCTCTGCATGGGCTGAAGCCACTGCAGCTGGGCCAGGAGAGGCCACGGTGTCGCCATGTGGCCCAGTGTCCACGCACACTGTCCAGCCCGCACTTGGCGGGATGAGCATCCATCACCCAGATATGGGACGGCATGTCACCTTGCTGGTGGCAGCACCTGTGACCACAGTGGATGGGTGCATGCACTCAGCCAACCAAGACCCAGGTGATGCAGTGCACCCCAGCAATTTCTGGATTTGGTTTGTCACGCTGAAAAACTTCTCCCACCTCTGCACAGAGTCCTAAGCATATAGGAAATCTAGTGACGACTTAGGAATTCCGAGGGTGCCTGGAAATTTCTGCATTGTTTTCCTAAGTCCTCGTTCAGCCACTGGGATCGGCACTTGATCTTCCCCGGTGAGTTGGAGTGATGGGTCAGGAGTCCTGAGACATCCCCCCAAAGGGGACATGGAGCTCCTTAGCCCAGGAGATGGGGACCCAGTAGAAGACTGACCCTGAGAGCAGCTCATGCAGCTGAAGGCCATTGTCTGGCTCAAGTCCATCAGGACCTGTGCATCAGTCCCCAGGAACTGCTGCTTTTGATTTATTGGTTTGTTGCATCTCTTTCCTCAAGAAGGACGATTAGCACATCAAAACGATGTTCATCATATACTCAGGAATAGTAAATACAAACCTAGTTGATCACTCGGTCATTTTCAGCAAACACCACTCTGATGGCTCACCCCCCCCAGAGAGGTGCTTTATGGCAAAGCCGAAGTGGACACAGACCCTGGACACAGGCCCAGTCTATAAACCGGCTGATGGAGAAAATTCAAAGCAGCATAGTAGGTTTGTTTAGTTACGACGTTGTACCTAGGACAAGCTGTCAAAACCGAGAAACTTCTAAATAACACTAAAGGCAAAGAGGAAACGTTTTGCAAGAGAGAACGCGCACCACTGCCATGTGAACAAGAAGAGACACTGCGTGGTAATATCTCCACGATGGTTAAGTCATGAGAGAGCAACGCTATCAACACTCGAGATGGTTTGGATAAATAATTAGCTCCCCCAGACCTGAAAAACTCTAGTGTATGTGTGTGTGTGATTTTCCTTTCTCCCTCCATCTCAGAAGCTTTTAAAAGACCCAACTGGCAGATAACACTTTTCTTTGCACTCAAGGGAACACTCAGTAAAAATGTTTTTAGAACACTAATTTTTATAACACTCCAGGGAAAGAGAAAAGGTGGATAATTTACATAAAACTAACAATTTCTATACAGACCATTTCTGTCCTTCCTCTCAAAGAGAACAGAGGGAGACAGAATGGGAAAGTTTCTTGAAAATGGAAGAGCCACCTGAGATTTGATTCAAGAAAGAAAATGCCTCTGAAGGGGAAAAGCAGAGAGCCACAGAGGATGGCCTGGCCCCCAGTGGCTCAAGACACCCCGCATTGTATCTCTTAGAGAGGGACTAAGGTTTCCTCACACATACTCCATAAAGTCTCCACAGCCTTTCCATGAGAACTTCGGCCTTTGGACTAAAAACTAAAATTTAATTCCTCTAGCTAAAAAACCAAGTTTATGTACCATATCCACATTTTCTTAAATAAAAGTGACTAAACATCCTCTAACTTTATTTTTATGGTCATCAATTGGCATGGATGAGTTCAGTCTTATTGCCTGGAAACTGGAGAAATAAGTTTAGAAATCAACAGACTGTCACTGGGACAATCAGAGTGACTTCCAGGGTAGAAGGGAGAAGGGGACTGCCCACCCAGCGCCTGTTCCCCCACCTGCCCCCACACCCCTGACCCTGCCGTTCCCTTCCCCAAAGCCCTGGCGCCTTGGAGCAAGCTGAGACCCCTCTACTGGACAAAGCTACTACCTTGCCAGTGGCTGGTTCAGAAATGATCACGTGATTGACAACCAGGCTAAAGGGCACCCTGAGAAATAGCCTGGGGAAATATCCTTGTTCTTCAGAGACTAAGGAGAAGAGTCCCTCTGGACATGTATCCTGGAGATGAGGTCACTGGCCAGGCTGTCATCCTCTAGGCTCACGGGAAGGCTGCCTGCGGGAGAGGGTGGAGCTAAAAGTACCTCAGGGACACACAGCCCGAGACCCAGATGATCTGAAAGCGTATCACAACATGTACGTGTTAGATAACCTTAGTCTAAGAAAAGTCTGAAATGATACCAGAAGCTAGTCTGGAAAATTCTTTCCAATCACTTCTGTACAAAGGAATCTGCTTTTGTTGATACCAAGTCAAAATAAAGCTCTGCCCTATTGGAAGTACACGTGAGGATGTATACTTTTGTGTTCTTGTATCATCCAGCAAGATTATTTTTCATGTATTTGCATATGAAATCGATAGAAATTATTCTGACATTTAGACGTGAATTGCAATCAGAAATAGTTACAAAAGTAGTGAATCGCTAGGAGGAAAAGATCAATAGTCAATAGAAATAGTAAATATTAGATTATTTAATGATGCAATTCATGAAGAAGAGCTATATCAACTTGAAAAATAGCTAAGCTTTTTATGATGGGCAGGAATCTACATATTGACAAATATAATGTAACCACAGTGAAGATGTCGACAAACTCGTTCATGGAGGACACAGGCTGTCAAGACATATTTGAGGTTAAGCACTGAATAACAACAAACCAGAAATAGTCTGAAATCTTATAATTCATAAATGACAAAAATTTGTTTGAAATTTCCCAGTATGTCCTATATTCCTAAACATTGATGTGATGGTATCAATAATGAAGCTTTTCTAAATTATCAATTATAAATTTTATCACCCATACAACAAACAAATCCTGATCAACCAGGAAAGACTGATTATACCTACTAGAAAGAAAATACTACAAACCTTTGTCATTTGAAGTGGTAATCTAAGAATATAGCCAAAGAAAGGAAGAAACACAAGGTTATCAGTAAAAAAATACTGTGAATTTTATTTATTATTTTTTAAAGATTTATTTATTTATGCATTCAAGAGCTGGGATACAGGCCAGAGAAGCGGGAGGTGAAAAGATTCACCAGAGACAGAGTGGCGAGCAGAACAGGCTGAAACACACTGCTGAGGGGAGCAGCGGGCGAGGCAGGAGAGGTCTGCTGTGCCATGTGGGTCCCCTCCTTGGCTGGGGACCCAACCAGCGCTGCTGTGCAGCAGATGCTTCACAGGGTGGTGCTCAACCCGCTGTGCCACCAGGGAGGCCCTACTGTGAATTTTAAAAGTAGTTTATGATGCTTTGTGGCATTTAAGTATTTTTTAGGTACTGTAATTTATAGTACTTTTATCATTCAAACAAACACCCTTCAATTTAGTTTTAAGAATCATGTCTTCTATTTCTTTTGAAAGGCTTCTTAAATCAACTGAACTTCAGATCCCAAAAGTAATAATTTAAAAAGAGGGAGAGATGCTGGATCCATCTCTGCTTCTGTTAATTTAATGTCTGAATTGATTAAATTATGTTCAGATTTTAAAACATACCCAGAAATAAAAAAGCATAGAATGGTAAAATGAACTAAAATGGATTTTTCTATATTATTGATCTTTCCTCAGTAGCAAAGAATGATCCTGATATTCCTTTGGATTTTGGTGGGAGAATAGCACGAGTATGTTGGGGATGGTAGGAAGTTAATAAGGTACTGAAATTTGGGAACTCTCTTAGGATTTATAAAGAGGGGAAAAAAGAGATAACGTGAGAATCACTGCCCCAGGGAACGGTATCTGAAATACAGAGAAAAGAAAATTCACTTTGGACTTGGAATGTCTTGGGTTGAATTCCCAGTCCCTGCACTTAAATAGTTGTATGACTATGAATCATGTGAACTTCCATTCTACATTTGTAGAAATAAGTGGAATATTAAGTGCCTTTTAGAGCTTTTGTGAAAATTAGATGCTACTACTGAAATTAAATGAAGCTATAAGAATGAAATGAATAGGGTTGTTCTGCAGGGTAAGTGCAGTCCGTAATAGGTGCGTTGTAAATGCTAGCTTCCTTCTGAAACACGCTGAGCAGGATGTCAACTTATGCAAAGAATGTAAATTAGTTCTGGTCGTAAATGTCAGTGCAGTTTCTGATAATGCCAGTGAATTTGTACAGGCTATATGGATTATGTTTCACCTTTTTTGCCTTATCCTGAAGCTAAAACCAAATAGGGCAGTACCCCATGTATGGGCAATTTATTAAAGAAGAAATAAGAATGTCTGATGACATAGCAAGATTTATTAACCTACTGGTCATCAAGCACAAGGTAAACAACCAGGTACCATCCATCTCTCAGGTGGGTGAAGTAAGAAGAATGAGAAAGTTTACCTGCCACTGATAAGGTTGTAGGGAAGGGCACAGCTGTATGGAAGACAGTTTCAAAGTAGATTCATACTCAAAAAAAATCTTTTAAAAATAGTTACCCTGTACTGAAAGTTTTAATGTTTAACATATACCCACTCTATGGCTTAGTAATTCCACTTCCAGTTTGCACTTTCCAGTTCCGAAAAAATGTATGTATATATGTCCTCCAAAAGACATGGACAAAAAGTTCCTACCAACTTTATTCATGCGTAAATTGAATCAATAAATTGTATTACATTAAATAATGAGAACACTACACAGCAATACAAAACAGGCAGCTATAAACAACAACAAGAATAAACTTCACAGACATGTTGAATGAAAGAAGACAGAATCAAATGAACACACACCCTCTCATTCCCTTTAAATGAAGTTCAAGAACTTAGGGTGGGAAGAGCCATCAAGGATTGTTCCAGCTGCTGCAAATGTCTCATCTGCTGACCGGCTCTGCACACACATTAAATTCAGCCACTCTACACTGAAGACTTAGACACTGGACGGGCACATGTTATGTCTTAATTAAAAAGCCTTAAGAAAGCATATCCTTTAATGAAACTATTGTCTTATTCCCAAAGGAAAGTTCAGAGGAGCACAAGAAAGCTTTCCATAGTAGGATCATCACTGTAGTCTCATAGTAGCAAAAAGCTGGAAATAAATCCTTTCAATAACAAGGAAGTTGTTAAATGCATTACGATACCTTCAAACAGTAGGATGCTGTGTAATCATTAAATAAGGTGAGACAGGAAATCATTAAAAGCTCGGAAAGGAGTTCATAATATATTGTTGAAAAAAGGCAGGTTCTAGCCAAACGGTTAACAGTCAACATTCTATTTGGCTTATATATATATATATATACACATATATAATACACACATATATATACATATACACACATAAAAGGTGTACATACGTATATAATAATCTGTATATACATACTCATATATGTGGTTACATATACACATATCTATACAAATGCTGTACAATATACATGCTTACCATTGATTAATGGGATTTTAGATGTTTTCTTTTCTCTTTAAATAATTCTCTACATAATTTTTTTCATAATCTGCAAAAATTTTAAGTGAAATTTAGAAAGAGGAACTATAAACAAAAATCACAATACCTCCTCCCTGTACCAAGAAGCTGTTACAGATGCTTCATTCTAGGTTTGCTGTTAATGAAGGTAATTAAACCCTCCAAATTCAATTCCTGTCTGTAAAATGGGGACAATACCAGTACACATGTATAACATGAGCTGGATTAAATTAAATAATCTATGTAATAAAATAATCTATAGGAGACACTTACCTAGCACAGTGTCTAACACATCATAAGCACTTAATAAATATTAGTATTTCCTTACTTTGGGAGCCTGATTAGGGCTCCTACGTTACCAGCACGTTAATCCTAATTGTTCTTGTCTTCTTCTCACTTTGAGTATCTGCTGAGCTGGTATCACTTGTTCCTTTGAGGGGTAACCAGCACGGCACTGGAGATGGTGGCAATGACATCTGATATTGATGTCTCTGGTTCTGAATGAGGAGAAAACCTTGCAGGCTAAGGGACATTCATTCTGGATGCTTCTGAAGATGCATCACATTCCTACTGAGATGGAGAGTCTGTGAGCGCCCCCAGAGCTGCGGGGAACCAGGTTCCCCAGCATCTCAGAAGCAGAAAGTTAGGGGAAAGCTGCTTTGCTGCTTTGTTGGGTTTGCCCAGCAAACAGTATTTGCACAGTCAGGTTTTAGTTTCATTTTTTCCTTTGTGTCTCCTCTTCCCCGTACTCCTGCCTTCCTTGTTTTCTATTTCTATTTCCACTCTTCTGTAATTTTTTTTTTAATTTTCAGCGCCCCCTCAGTGCTTTCTTCTCCCTGGCAGCCTGCCCCCACCCTGTCTCCACTCCCCCTCCAGCCTTCCTTTTCTCTCTCTTCCTTAGCGTCTCTCTTGAGACAGGGCTAGTGGCCTGGTTGCCATCTGCTGCCTTTTTTTTTATGAGGTTGAGATCAGATGGCATCTAATCGATCGTCATGGTCTCCATGGTTACCAGGGTGACAGAGCACTTGGGAGAGACACATTCTCCTGCCTGGGGCTGTCAGGCCATTCCTGAGAGGGTGAAGAAAATAAAACCTCTTCCATCATATTTACACATTTACATCTTTCCCGAATGCAGCAAAACACGGCCCCAGTTTATGTTTTACATCGTGGTCTGGTGGCTTGAGGCCAGGGAACGCCGAGTGACTTTTGTCAGTAAAAAATTCACAAGGATAGAAGATTTTTTTAATCTCAGAATATTCACATCGCCCCCAATACACATATGCTAACCCCACATACACCACCATCCCACCCACACACCCTGACACCCCCACACCTCAACCCTACACATGCCCTGACTCCACATCCCCCTGACTCTACACACAGCCCTGCACCCCACAATACATACAGATCATCACCTTTTTTCTTGCCCCTCTTAGTGTCTAGGTGTTCATTTAATAATTCCAATGAGTTGCTGTTTTTCCAATAAATCAGAGCAGTTCCCAAACTGACAAATGACAACTCTGTGCTTCAGAAAAAGCCACTCATAAAACTACCAACACTTTAACCTTTGATTAGGATCAGCAGTAAGGTTAGTTGTGACTTGTTCTTTGGTCAAGAATTACTTGTTGAGCAGGAAGCCATTTCCCCTTGAAAGGCAGCCCCGTGGAACAGTCACCCTCCTTAATGCAGAAAGAGGCTGGCTGCTCTGTGCTTACCTCAAGGGACCCCGCCCCTGGCCCACCCTGGGGCAGTCCCCCTGGCCTGATCATAACAGAAGGGACAGACAACTTTGACAGCCCAGGTCTGCTTGGAGATGTCAGGCAGGTCTCGGGAATAAGGCAATATAACCAATGCAACAAAGGCAAGAATTTTGGAGAAACTCAGGGGTCAGTAAACCGCCCATCACGTCCTCGCTGGGTCGTGTTGAAGCTGCAAACGGAACGGCCCTGACGTAGTCACAGCCAAGTGTCAGCACAGGTGACTCGGAGCTTTAGGCTGCACCGCGCCTGTCGCGCTGGGCTGTGCCACGTAACACGCAGCAAAAGCTCTGCTCCTTTTTATCTTCAGAGAAAAGCTTCAAAGGATGGCACAGGTGCGAGGCCTATGAGTGGCTATTTTTAGAGGGTTAGTCACCCCTTCTTCTCCTTCTCCTCCTCCGTCTCCATGTCCCTTCCCACCTCCTCCATCTTCTCCTCAACAGTATCGTAGCCAGATTCAGATAGAGTCGTCTGCAGGGCCTCTGGCCGCTGAGCAAATATCACACTGATATTTGAAATAGAAATGATGCCATCAATTGGAGGAGAGACTTTAATATAAAGGGAAAATAATTCCTCATGAACATGAATCCTGAGTCACTTGGCACCTCAGCATCTCTGCCACACACCCCCTTCTCCCCTCCTTGCAATTGTCCCCACCTCCCGGATTTCCTGGAGAACCCCAGGGGCCTGTAGCAGGGCATCTGGTGTTACTCTGGGCACCACCTCCTCAGAAACTCCCCCCACCCCCCCATCCCCGCCTACCTCTCACCCCTCTTTGTCCTGTTGCACAGAAACCGGAAGTCCTAGCCTTCCTGGTCTGTCCCTCCGTTAGGGCGCAGCCACGCTGCCTTATACCCCTGCTGTGAGATATGTGTGTATACATAGATAGATAGATAGATAGATAGATAGATAGATAGATAGATAGATAGATAGATAGATAGACAGACAGACAGATATTAATCTACTTCAACCTACTTTCTTCTTGTATTTATTTTCTTACATCACTGTTAATTTTTGGACAGTAATCGGTTTCTCCCCCTCAAGTGTGATCCCTGTAGTTCTCCCACCACCTCAGTCCCTTGTACCAACCCCCCCTGCCCCCTCCCCCGTTTTGGTCCCTTCTTCTCCCTCCCCTGCTGGATGCCTCAGGGCTATGGTCAGCTTGCAAGGTTTGTCTTTTTCTTGACCTTTTGTTTGGTTTCTCTATAAGTCAAACCATCCAGTATTAAATACCTTTTTTACAGTATTAAAATCTTTTTTTCATGACTTATTTCCCTTCCTTGCCGCTGTTATTTCTTGTGCGTGGTCTCTTGCATCTCATTTCAATCGTCAGCGGCGAGGGAACGGTGTCTGCAACATCCGGGCTCTTCCGCACTCAACTTACTTGGTCCTCCAGGGCTTGGTGAAGATGGCCGCTGTGCGGGTGCCACCTACCTGCCCTCCTCCTTCAGGCCTGGGCCCTCCTCTTTCAGTAAGGAAGGCCAGGAAGGAGATTTCCTCACCCCCTTGTTTCCACACTCTGGGGCACAAGCTCGCGGCTCAGGGAGGGCGGTTCTACCTTGACAAGAAGAGTGTTTTTCTCCCATCGGAGGCCTGCACAGCGCGGTGTCCGCTCGCTCTTGCCTTTGGTAAATTGAGTTTGTCAGTGCTCACCACACAGCTGAGTGAAATGTTGTGTGATGCGGGCTGTCTCCTGGGAGAGAGGCACTGGCATAAACCACATCCTAATGGGATCCAGAAACAAAGAAGCGTGAATGAAGTGTTAATTGCATTCATAAAGACATTAACAAAGGAATTAAAATGGCAGAAGCTGGCGTCCTCCACTCAAGATTCGCAGAAAAACGTTACCCCAAAGAATGTTTTAGCCATAATCATCAAAGTTTATTGCTTGCCCACTGCAGAGATAACTCTCAATAAATATTAACTTTTCTGAGGACATTTTTTGTTCATTATCTTGAGTATATTAACTAGCAGACAGTTAATCCATCCTACCTCCAGTTCTTCTCTTGCTCCTTGCTGCCTTTGTATGAATTAAGTTTCCAAAGAATCGAGAGGCATTTTCAATGCTGCTTCATTAACCACAAGGATGTCTGTTAACAGTTTGAACCTAATCAATCCTACAGTTCTTATTAGAGCAAAATGCTCATTATCTGGGAGCTTTTTTTTTTTCTTTTTGAAGTAAAATGACAAGACTGGGGACTTGTTTTACTGCCTTTCTTAAATATTTCTGAGATAATCTGCAATATGGACAACCTGGGGCTCCCTCCCCTGCCCTGTGGCAGGGTCCCCAGCTGCTGGCAGCAGGCTAAGCTGGCAGAAGTTCAGACAGCTGCATTTGACTAAAGATGGATCATATTGATGAATATTGAGCCCGCTTAATGAAGTCAAGGCCACGGATTTGGGGTCTTTTATGGGTCTTCTCGTTTCACTCAATTACACCTTCCCCACGAATCCCAGCCAATCTGTGTGTGTATATGTGTGTGTGTGCAACTGGTGACAGAGAGACTAGATAGAAGTCAATGAATCTTGTCTAGAAAACAGCGACTAGAAATCTATCTATGGCAAAATTAGAACAAAAAATAACGTGTTCCCATAGAGCATCTCAGGTAACACAGGCAGCAACTCCCTGAGATACATATAGAACAAATATCCCTACCCACATTTGGTAGAGAAGAAAACTAAAATACAAAGAAATTAAGTAAAATCCTGGAGTCAGAAATCAGGTACTTCTGATCACCTGACTGTTCTTTCCACCCTAGGACACTTACTCTCTCGGGATCTCATTTGATTCTCACAAGAATCATGTCAAGTCAGGCAGACTGTCTAAACAAGTGGGTTGATTTGCCAGGAGGCACATTAATGGAAACCAGAGGAGCAGGTGCCCTTAAGCCTGTATCTAGAACAGGGCTGAGCCCCCAATGCAGGAATATTATTCTTCAGCCTCGTCTAAATCAGTCATGTCCATGTGTGGTGACATTTCAGCGACAGATTCCAGTCTGTTGAGTGTGTCCAGGCTGGCCCGTGTGGGTCAGCCTGGGGAAGAGGCTTCAGGAGGCGGTAGCATCTCAGGAGTACACTCCTACCAGTCACCAGACTTAGACCCACTGAGTCTCTCGTAGCTTCTAATTCTGTTGCAGGTGTCAAGGGCGTAATCAGGACTTGTACACTAAATTTCACACTATCACAGAGCCTGAAATAGGGATGTTTTAATTATCTGTTGCTTTGGGTTCATTGTGTTTAATTTCATAGATATGATCATTGTCTTTATTCTCACTAGTAGTGTTTTTAAGTAATGATAGTTAGCCCCGGTGTAGACATAACAACAGGCAGTATAGGAATTTGATCCAAATAGCATTTTGAATTACCTCAAAGTTATTAATGCTCACATTGACTTCATTTATATCATTTTAATTTAGTCATGGTTAAAGCATCTTAACTTACCTGTATGTTACTCCTAAAGTGGAAGACTAGTAAATTGTAGTCTTCCTTGTCTATGGCTAGGTGGGATGCAAAAATGTCTGGAAAATGGTGAAAAATGAAAGTGAGCAATTGGTCAGTTACATAATCAAGCTAAGCAATTGAGGTTAAAAATAAAAACCTTACCTTTTCCTCAACAGAAGAAAAGTTGAATATTTTTCCTTTATAGATCCTGGATCAGGATGTATCACTTTCAATTGCCTAAAAATGCTGATGTGGACAAGAAGAAATCTGATGTTAAAATTATCTGATGATATTCAAAACATCTAGGTTACTATCTGGTTAAACATCTAGACTTTTAAAATTATTTTTCTTTTCACCTTGATATTTGGGTATTAAGGAAACACAGCCTCAGATACCACCTAAATACGAGGGACAAAGTTTCAGACTTATTCATTCTAAATAATTAAATTAAGTCAAAATGAAAAGAATTAGTTCCTGCACCTGTCAAAATCATGTCATTATCATAGGGTGATCATTTATTCATTTCCACTCATGGAAATCTAAGTGGATGAAGTCACTTTATAGGGCTATACTGTCCATTATGATAGCTCCTAACCATATGTGGCTATTTTAATTAAAATTAACTAAAATTAAAAATTCAATCCCACATTCCACACGTGGTTAGCAGTCACTGTGTTGGATAATGCATATTTACAGAGCATTTTGTCACCACAAGAAGTTCGATTGGACAGAGCTGTCTTGAGCAAAAGATTGGCTGTACACAGACTACAGAAACACGTCCTGTATTCATTCCTACGGCTACTTATAAAACACAGAATACAGTTTCAGTGTGTGGGGCCAGGCCGGTAGGGCCCGGGCAGCACGGAGAGGCAGGTCTGCGGCCTCATTTCTCAGAGTGTAGCTGGTCCTGTGTGTCACGGAAGAGGACGAGCCAAGTCTCCAGAGAAAGGGCAGGTGCACATGAGCCATTTCCATTTTCCACTCCTGCAACTCCCAGAACCTCGAGTCCAAACCCGCCGCCAAGTCGCAGAAGCCCAAACCAAAGTGCGTTTTGGATTAATTTTCTGGCCGTTATTTCCTTGCAAAATTTATCTTGTGCCTTTGATGAAGGCCTCTCTTGCTTTTTGCCATGAATTTCAATGAATCTGAAGCTAGCGGTGTTTTCGCAGCCATGATATTTAGCAGACGCTGATCAAAAGAAATAAGGATGAGCAAGGATCACAATGGAGACTAAGCAGCACAGCCCAGAACTTCCGCAGGGGAACAACTTTAAGGGAACGCGTGGGTGCATCATCACTGGCAGGCAGCAAGTGAGTATGCCCACAGTTGGAAGAGTCTTTTTTCATGAAGGAAAAGGTGGAAACTACCTCAAGTGTTGGCAGCATTAACCACTTTAAAGGTAGAACAACTTAAAAGGGACATATCATTTTCTTCTCGCCAATCCTTTTCTCCAGTACCTCACTGGGACTACTGTTTTATTAAGAAAGAGATCGAGGGCCCGCCCCGGTGGCGCAGTGGGTTAAGCAACACACTATGAAGCAAACCAAACCGCAGCCACTGCAACACGAGTTCGATCCCTGCTGCCGGCCAGGGAGGGGACCCACATGGCGCAGCAGACCTCTCCTGCTGTGCCCGCTGCTGCCCTCAGCAGTGTGCTTCTGTTGATCTGCCTGTTCTGCTCCCCGCTCTCTGTGGTGAATCCTCTCACCCCCCACACCTGTGGCCTGTGCCCCAGTGCTTGTATGCATAAATAAATCTTTTAAAAAAAAGAAAAAAAGAAAGAGATCGAGGCAGGGTGTTTTCACAAGATTTTTCAATCATTTGCAACCAGCCGGTAAGGCCTACAACTCACTGCTTCTATTACACAACTTCAATGCAGCTATATTGGAGGCATATTTTATTTTCTCAGTAGACAGGAAGTACCTCGAAACTGCTAATAGTCTATATTTGCATCCCACTTGTGTTTGATTCATTGGGAGGTACTTAACACTTTGGTTCAACTCCATCAGTAAATACTTATTGAGCAAATTAATCAATGAATCAGATCACCAATCACGAATTTTTCTAGTCTGGATTATGTAACTTTCAACTGCTACCTATAAAAAGTGGGGGCCTGGGAAGAGATGCAAAATTTGAGAAGAAACACAAATTGTGAGCTGACCAGCAGTGCCTCACTGCATAGCTTGACTTGACTTCCTACAGGGATATGATGGGAGGGAAAATAGTCTTTTTAGGGTTACTGTGGATTTCAGTTGGTGGGACAGAAGTTCAAAGAAGACGTGGACCCAGTCTATGATCTCCTGTGCAGAAGCTCCTTTCTGGCATTCCTCCTGGAAGCAAGAAACCCAGTGATTGTGAACTTGTATTGTACTGTTGTGCATTAATGGTGGATGGTGACATTCTGGGGCTAGCTGACATTGAACATGATTCGCACAACTGAGCCTAAGCCCATACACTCTTTACAAATGAATTGAAATGAATTCTAAAACCAAAGGAAACTCTTGTATCCATCCCGCACTTCAAATCATCCCTGATAAATCAAGATTCAGCCTAATCATCAACCTTTCTAAGAAAAGAGAACCAAAGGAGCAATCTAAATACTATTAAAACAAAATGTGTATAACCCTTTTGGATTTTATTTTATTTTATTTTATTTTAAAGATTTATTTATTTATGCATACAAGCACTGGGGCACAGGCCAGAGGTGTGTGTGGGGGGGTGAGAGGATTCACCACAGAGAGCGGGGAGCAGAACAGGCAGATCAACGGAAGTACACTGCTGAGGGGAGCAGCTGGTACAGCAGGAGAGGTCTGCCGCGCCATGTGGGTCCCCTCCCCAGCTGGCAGCAGGGATCGAACTCGTGCTGCAGTGGCTGCGGTTTGCTTCATAGTGCATTTCTTAACCCACTGCGCCACCAGGGAGGCCCACCCCCTTTTGGATTTTAACTATACTGGTCGCCAACTTCAGCAAATCTCGTGATGTCGCCTTCTAGGTGATGTGTCTTTAAATCACCATGACTCATGTTTGTCTCCTGTTCCAACTGTTTTCTGGTGTCTATCTTGCTGAAATGGTTTCAATTAAAGCCTGGAAAGGCTTGATACAGAACTCTTGCGCTGTGCTTGCCAACATGGGAATTGGTTTTAAACATAGCTGTTTTTCATCCAAAAAAAAAATCCCCCTTTCCTGCCCTTGAGTTAGAAGAGATTATTCTCAGACAGGCGTTTAGCTGATTTTTAATGTCAAAGAAACTTAATTTGCAAACTCGTTAGAAACTCTTTAGTAAAAGCCGCCTAGTAAAACAGATGATTAATATTGGTAAGCTCTTCATTTGCATATTAATTAGTCTCCATACTCAACTAATTAAAACTGCACTGCCTGTTTGAGGACTTTCTTCTAGAAGGCTGGTCTTGTTTCCATGCACAAGCCATGTATTTAACTAAGGTAAGGATTGCTGAATGTGTCTGTACTTTTCTTTTTTTTTTTAAAGATTTATTTATTTATGCATACAAGCACTGGGGTACAGGCCAGAGGTGTAGGGGGGTGAGAGGATTCACCACAGAGAGCG
>JAGFMF010011645.1:3623809-3647545 GCA_019455555.1 Galemys pyrenaicus | reverse complement strand
AGATTTATTTATTTATGCATACAAGCACTGGGGTACAGGCCAGAGGTGTGGGGGTGGTGAGAGAATCCACCAGACAGAACAGGATGCAGAACAGGCAGACTGACAGAAACACACTGCTGAGGGGAGCAGTGGGCGAGGCAGGAGAGGTCTGCTGCACCATGTGGGTCACCTCCCCAGCTGGCAGCAGGGATCGAACTTGTGCTGCAGTGGCTGCTGCGTTGCTTAACCCACTGCACCACCAGGGCGGGCCCCTATTCTGCTTTTTAATGTTTAATACAGGAAATGATTGCATCAGAACTTAGGCTAATCTGTATTAGATAAACATGTTTGCTGAAAGCCCATTATTTGGACTATGAGGTCTTACCTCCCCCTTTGGTGGGAGTGTATTTCATTGCAGGCAGAACAAAACCAATGAAACAAGATACTATGAAAATAAAAAAACCTTTGACCACAGTGTTCACAATTTGATTCAGGAGATATTATATTATTCCCAAAAAGCAAGTGGCACTAGCCAAATTGCTTAAGTTGCATCTTCAACAAAAAATAAATATTCAGAGTGTCTCCATCGGGGTGTCCTTTGATAGCCCTCCATGTTGAATGAGGTGCCACTGCTAGATTCTTCCACAGCTTTGATCTTTACCTCTCTAGTCTTATCTTTATATTTGTTCATGTTCCTTACTGGATGCTTCTCTATAGTAAAACCCCACAGTGCCTGGCTATAATATGTGCTAATTCAATGACTTCTGTCTGCAGGAATAAACAAATGATACATGGACACAACAATAAATAAGTACAGGTATCTGATGTTTTTTGGCGTCAGTGGGTTTGGTGAGCAGGGTCCTTGGGTTCACTCTGGGAAAGGTTTCAACAGAGCTTCCCTTTCAGCAGCACACAGGGTGGAGTTCCCCAGGTGAGTTCCTTCGTTGGAGAGAGATGTCAGTTATATTTAATGGCAGGCTTATTTGAGAGAGGGACAGAAGAGTAAAGGACACTTGCATAGACACAAGCGGCAGGAAGAGCTGCCCCCCAAGGGACAGGTTTGCTAAGAGAGAGGTCTGCGTGGTTGCAGGTGGCCTAGAGGGGAGATACCTCTGCTGAGGGAGGTCAGTGCAGAGAAGCCCCGGCAGGTGCAGGTCACGGGCAGGCAGGAGGCTGCTGCCCTGCAGAGGAGAGAGTTGGTGAAGAGAAGCACCTGCATAGGCGCCGGTGGGCAGAAGGACGGCTGCCCCCTGCCAGTGCAGAGACTGCCCTGATATGGTCTTCTGCTCTTTGGGAGGGGCTCACTCCTTCAAGGAGGGGCTTGCTTGTTTAAGCAATGTAGAATTTGAAAGGGACCTGAGATTCTACAATGAACTCCTGAGATAATGAGCTCAATCTCCACACCTTTACTTTTGGTCTGAGCTCTGGACACCCCCTATAGCAGTCAGATACCAGTCTGGGTGTTGCACTTCCTGATCTGGCGGTTGGTACCTCAGGGTCTTTGTTTCTGCAGTTCGGTTAATGGCTGCTAATCCCTTCTACCTCCACCTTCTAGTGTGAGCCAGGTCTCTGGTCTTAAGGCACCTCCTTTCCAGTTTCTCTATTCTTATCCTCCATCATTCTCAATTATGTGCTACCGTATAACAGTTGTCCTAAAACTGGAGTGTCCACAAACAATAATTTGTCATTTCTCATGGCTGGGCAATTCTTTTCGCTCTTTCACCCGGGCGCACTCGTGTTGCTCTCTATCTCCAGAGTCTCCGTGGGTTGGGCTCAGTTGGGCCAGCTGAAGGTCTAGAATTCCTTCTATCTCTAGGCATATCCTGGGCTGTCCTCATGTGGTGGTAGCAGCAACTCCATGAGCATCGAGTCTTCTGACACATCATCAGTGGCTGCCGTTCCCTTAACAGTAATGATATATTTTCTTGACCAAACAGGTCATAGATCTGACGCTCTGAATATAACTTCTCAATTTCTTTCACTTTGAAGAAAGCACTATCATCATCGCCATCATCACCGATGACATTTACTGAACAAGTACTATCTGTCGGGCACTTTGTACTTCCATCTGGGTATTGCTACTTCACTTCCACAGCATCTTAGGCACTTTTCTGCTATGTAAGATGAGGCTGAGGGAAGTCAAGCAACTTACCTAAGATCAGAGAACCAATAGTTGGGTGGTCGAGCTAGATCTTGATCAGGCTTGTTTAAACCTGTGATCAATCATTGTGATTAGATGTCTCTCAGTTATCATGATGCTGCTGCTGCTGCTGCTGACGACAATGATGATGATGACCACCACTGTTACAGGGCAGGGAGGGGGCACCCCAGAACCCTCAAACCTTCCCTCTCTCAATGGGTTCTGCCATCCACTGCATCAAGACAAACATTTAAGACCTTTAATGGAAAGGAACTTTAATACAATTAGGGTACAATACAGAAAGGACAAAGAACATAGTTACTAAGTTAAGCATCCAAAGTTACCCATCTCCTTGAGGGTAAAAGGCCAGCCAAATAGGACTGGCCCAAAGCAAGGCCCAAAAACCTGCCACACGTCTAAAGGACCTTTCAGTGGAGACCCATAGAAAAGGGTCAGAAAGAGTCAGACAAATCTGGGAGGAAAAGAGCAAAATCAAAATNAAGATGAAAGCTGCCATTGCTAACCTCCCCACGGGTCTCTCACCCACATCTGTTCCAACCAGTCCAAGACCAAGAAGCAAGCGCAGTTTCTTCACATGTCCCCCTGCTCCACTTGCCTCCTCCAGGTCTCCTTGCTGCTCTCCATCCTGCTTCCTTCTTCCTCCCTTCCTTCTGTCCTCCTCTCTTCTCTCTGCAGAATCTTCTTATCCCTGCTCAGCTCCACCCACTTAGGGCAGAAGTGGGATCCTGGAACTTCCCCCTTTTTGGGACCACCCTGTTACACTTTGAGGAGGTGCAAACTAATTGCAAAAACAGAGCTTCCAAGAAGTCGCACTGGGCAGTGTGGGTGCACGGGGCGCTGTCATTTTCCGTTGGCTGAACCGCATTCAAAGAAAGGTGAGAGCTAAGAAAAAAAGTATGCCAACCCCTTGGGAAATTGACTCAATGACACATGAAAGAGAATATGTGATAACGAGCCAGTGAGAGAGGCGGCAGGGGTCGGAGCGAGCTCTGAGTCGGGAGGCCTTGTACTCCTAAAAGAGCGCAGGTCTGGCGCATGCATAGTAGGTGCTCAAATGCATGCACAGTAGGTGCTCAAACGTGATGGGGATCACTAGCCAGTGGATGGATGAATGGAGGACTTTCCCCCAAGTTTGAGAAAAGAGGACGTTTACATTCAAATATTGAAAATAATGCCTGTTATGGACTGAATATTTGTGCTCCACACTTCCCCCACCTCACCCCAACACACACCAGGTTAACCTAAGCACCAGTATTTCGGTACTTGGATGCTATTTCGACTTGGCCTTTGGAAAATAATTGCAGTTAGTTCATTAGACTCTAGTAACTAGAGTTAGGCTCCTGAGGGTGGGTCTCTCTCTTTTTGCAACACCCCCCACCCCTCTGCCAGCGACATACGAGGCCACAGAGAGAAAGGCCCATCTGTAAGCCAGGAATAGAGGATCAGAGGGATGGAAGTAGCCAGCATCTTGGTCTTGGGCATCTGACCATCCAGCACTGTTAAGGATAAATGTCTCTCGTTTAACCCACTGGGTGTGTGGTACTTTGTGATTAACCAACCCAGGGTCCTCAGAGTCCCCAGCGGAACAGACAACAATCTCCCCAATAAGCACTGAACGCCTACCTTTGAGTAAGAAGGCGGGAATATGTCCTTCCTGAAATAGATCTAGGCTCTGGGTTCCAGACTGCCTTTCCCATCTGCCATGCTTCGATCTCCTCATTAACTACAGAAGTGATGGTGTCTGGTGCATGTCATCCTATCCAATGCAGCGCTGGTTCTGACCCACATGTTCTTTGAAAGCAAATCAGTGGGATTCACAGGACTTATTCCTCATCACCCAGAAGCAGCCGGCCTTACAGAACAGTGACGACCAGCAACATTTACATGCCAGGCACTATTCTAAGAACCTCATATGTGCCAACTCATTGAACCCATAAAACAGCCTTCTGACATAATTACCACAATTACATCAATTTCCAAGAAGGGGACCCTGGAGCAAGCATGGAGCATGGTTAATAAGCTACTTCTGGTCACTCAGTTAGGAAGAGAGGATGGAAGTTTGAGCCCAGACAGTGCAGCGCAGGTTCTGTGCACCTAACCCAACTCAGCTCTGTCAGAGGAATGGACCAGTCCTCCAGGGGCTCAGCCTTGGAGTCTTTCTAGAAAAACACAAGCAGTTGAGAGTGCAGGATGCTGGAAACTGCAGAGTTTGTTCTTGAGCCAGTGGCCAACATGTGGTGCCATTTCTGCTACAGCAAGAATATGTCTCTCTGAGACTCAAGAAGAAGATAGGCCTTACTCCCAATTGGAGAATGATGCTTAAGTTTCCCATAATTCGGGTGCCCGCCGACAGAGAGGATTTAGAATCCAAAAGCAAAACAATCCATGGGGATTAATCAGTAGTCTCACTGAAGTAGAAACTGCGACTGTCATCTGAACATTTGGGGTACCTCAGGCCAATGGGGACCAGGCATAAGTGGGAGTTCTGGGGTAGCTCAGTGGGATTGAGCCCAACTAAAGGGAACATATAGGGAACGTAAGGGGAACATTAGGATGCATTTGACTTTTGATAGCAACTACAGCAGTGCATTTAAGAGTGACCTAAATCATAGCAATCCAAATCATGGGGAGTCTGGAGGACAAGTCAGGGGCTCAACAGTGTTACCCGAGGACCAGATGCTTTCCTGCTTCCGCTCCTCTGTCCTCAGCTGCTGGCAATGTCTCCCCTCGTGGTGCCAGGATGGCCACTGCAGAGCCTGGAGTGAGCAGTGCATGAAGCAAAGAACCAGGGATGAAGAGCAGGGCACAGGGGACTTTCAGAGCACTCAAAATAGTCTATAAGATACTAAAATGGTGGATACATACATGGTACACTGGCCCATCCAAAGTGTAATACCAAGAGTGAACCCTAAAATAAACTATGAACTTGGAGTGGTTATGAGAAGTCAGCTGCAGCATATGTAACACTCAGGGGGTGGGGGCCTGGTGGGGGGGATGTTGATAGTGCAAAAGGACACGTATGTATAGGCATAGAGGATTGTGGGGAGACGCCACATTCTCCTCTCAGTTTTGCTGTTAACCTAAAACTGCTCTCTAAAATTGTCTTAAAGAAAGCACATGGACAGCAGGGAATCTTTCTGTGCAGCTGACCCAGCAGCTTCCAAGTTGGTGGGGACCCCGCCAGGGGCACCCCCTATCTAGCTGTGCAGCAGTGACTTTCTGTCACGGCAGTTCTATTGGTGTAGTCTTGGTGTTCTCAGAAGGTTTCAAAAGACGACCAGAGGGCAAGTGCACCTTTCTGGAATGTAGGTCATATTGACAAGTTCCTAGCTTAATGACCTCCTTTTGTAAAATTCAGGCCATCCAGGTCCTAAAAGTCCTCTGGGGAAGAGGATATAGTTGCTCACAAATGCCATTTATCAAGTACTCAATGTGAGTCAGGTACCGCACAAAGTACTTTAGTATAGATTTCATCCTCAAAACAGTCTGGTGAAGACAAGATTACTGTCCTCTGATGTTCAGATAAGGAAGTTGGCTTGAAGATGGATCTCCTGTCTGCTGAACCAGAAGGTCTGGGCTCCCAGCAGTGTGTGGGTCTTTATTTTCATTTACATATGTGTTCAAAAATTAAAGAACAGATTTCCCCTGCAGACACAATGCTATTCGGCCACCCCTGAAGTCAGTGTCAGAAGCATTTATCTTGGAGTCTACCCAAAGGATTTTGTTCTGGACAGACCACGAACCATTGAATTACATAAGATCCTTGGCACGAACGCTGAGGTTACCTTCTAAAGTGTGACGCTGGACAACGTACTCATTTTCACTGAGTACAGACACCTAGCTGGTACTTGCCAACCCCATGGCTGCTAAGAACTGCCCGCCTCTGTCCAGTGTCTGCAGCTGAAGCAGACCCTTTCAATACTAGTGGCCACAGTTGATGGGTGATGGACAACTTGCCCAAAGGCCATCAATTTATCCACTGGCCTGTGGCTCAGGCAGTCTATCTTGAAAACATGGGCCACTCAGCTAGTTCTCCCAGGAGTCAGGAAATGGAAAACTGCGACACTGAGCAAGTGGCAGGAGAGTTGACGGTAAGAGGATGCTCTGATGTTAAATGAATTAAAAAATCGCAAGGAAGTGAATGTTATTAGGGTAGAGTGTACCCTCTACGAGACACACGGCAGAGGAGTTGGCTGGTGGAAAGAACCAGCTGCAGTAGATAGTCGGGGAGACACAGAATCTGAGAAAGAGAAGAAAGGAGAGGCGGTGGGTAGAGGGAAGCAGGGACTCGCCAAAGCTGTGAGTGTGACCTAGCCCTGGCGTTCTAGCTTTTCAGAATTTTGTAGGAAATTCGAGGTGGGAAATAACCCACACACATCAAAACCAGACACTGCTGGGGGAGCCTGAGGGCATTGTGCTAAGGCTGGACTGGGAAGCCCCTCTGCTCCCCTCTGTGGAGAAAGACTGAATTGAGAGTATTTTTCATTCCATATATTCTCACTAAAGGCAAAAGCAAAAGGCACTCCCTGCCTCATGTCATGACTATAAACTAAGCACATCGGCCCACTTCCACATAAACTGAATTCTAAACTGTTCTAAGCACAGACCCGGAACCCCCCCCCCCCCCCGCAAAGATGCCAGGTGGCAATTTAAGTGAGGAAAGCCAGAATGGCAGTGATTTTGCACTATAGATTCTCTAGAAGACAAGCACATTGTTTCTCCAAATGACTTTGCTTCAAAGTGGTGTCAGCCAAGCCCCCATAAGCTTCCTGGAACAGTTGGGGAGCTGAAGGAGGGAGGCATCAGGGAGAGCTTCATCTAAAGGCCTTTGGCTTTCCAACTTCCACTAATCCACAGAGAAGGGTCTCCCAGGCTCCTCTCTGTGTTTATCCCTCCCATGGGCTGTTTCACCTTGTCTGCATCACACAGAACACGATTTTCCGAAGAAGGAACTGTGGTGCAGCGGTTAGCCCTAGGCCCAGGCACAAACTGGCCAAGATTTAGTCTTGCGGAGATGCTTCCAGACAAACAGCTCTCTCCGAACCCATCTCCTCTGCTGTAAGATGTGAGAGTGACATGCTCTACTGCAGGACTCAGTTAATATTTGTCACGGGCCCAGGATGGTGCCGTGCACCTCGGAAGTGTCTGCTAAATCAGCAGCCAACCCTGCTCCGGAGGGGGGACTGGGCTACCTGGACGCGCCCACAGGTAGGGAGAAGCAGTTTTACTTGGAAAGAACTGACTTGTGTTTTCTTGTGATGGAGTGGATTTTTTGTTCCTTGCAGGAAATTTCCATTTGCTAATTAATTTCTAGTAGGCCACTGAACATTCTGAAGTGAGAAAGTGTTTCAAATGATAGGCAACTTGTTTTTAGAAAAAAGGAAATGAAATGCAAAAATGCACCATTTAGGCAGAGGTTAATTAACTGGCAAGGCAGAGCGTGGAGGAGATCAGCAAAAACAGAGAATGGAGGCCTTGGCGGGACTTGAGCCAGCAGACCTGGGCTGAATCCCAACTGCTTTTCTTTAACTGTTTGACCTCTGGCAAGGTCCTTACCCTTCCGAGTTCATGCCTGCAAAATAGGACAGTTTTCCTCTGCCTCACCGGTGGTCTGAGGAGGAGAAAAGAAACAGCACAGTGTATCCTGGCTTGCAGCACTAGGGACTCAACAAATGTGAAAATTTAAATGTGAAAGAGTCTCCCAAGCTCTTGCGCACAGATAACTTGAGGGTTTGACTCAAAACTAATTACTTCTCTCTTTGGGCACAAATCGATAGTTACATCATCCGGCGGGCTGGACAAAAGTTCAAGAACGTGGCCAACGGGAAACTTGGGCAGGTGATACAGGAGGGAGGGATGGAAGAAATAATGGGTCTATTTTAAAAAAATGAGAAAGGATGAACGTTCCCTATGTTAAAATATAACTCCAAAGGTTAGTTGTTTGGGGTCTTTTTGGGTAGCAAAAATAGACTGAAGTCGCCTCTGAGGACCTCACAATCCCACAAGTCCAGTCTGAGTCTGACTGACCTGAGCATGGTCTGAAGTTTGTGGGCACACCCCCAGATGCACAGACAGTGCCCTGAGAGACCCCTGAGGGCTGAAAGTGCCTGCACCCCCACAGGGAAGTGGCCTAGCCGGCCTGCACAGACATTATTTACTATGTCAGTGTCATCTAACGTGAAATACTCGGGTTCAGAGATCTTAATATTCACTGAGCTTTGCTTCGGCTGTCATTCTTACACAGCTTATGTTTCCTTCATTCATCCATTCATGGTTTTGACATCATAAACTAGCAGCAAAATAGGCATTGTTTGGGGTTAAGGAAAATGGAGGGTTTCACACATTGGTGACCATGTTTTATCACTGGAATCAAAAGAACTGGGCTTGTGGAGACATCAGTTACACTGACTCGACCGCCTGTGGGTTGTGTATCCATTCCACGCTCCATCCCTCCAGTCAAGAGTTTTTTGAGGACTTTCAAATATGTACGAAACTGATAAAAACTGTCTCTAAAATTCCGCAAGAAAATTATGTGTTGGGGATGCTATGAGGTCGTGTAGGGGGGCATCAAAGGAAAAGTGCTTAGAAACTACACAAACCCTAAGCTGGCCTTGAACCCCTTTGGGGATGGTTTCTCCCCACGTTCTGAGTCTAAAGCTTGAGTTTATTGAGAGGATTGAAGGGCAGATTACAATGGACAATGACAGAAAACTGGAAGGTGTAATGCTGTTGCATCTAGCTAGGATTTTACACTTGTCTCCCATGCAAAAGGCTGGGATGCAGTCCATCATGCTCCTGTTTGTAGCCCACCCCCTACCTCCCTGCCCTCACCCCTGTCAGAGGAGCTCCACTGGATTTGGCTAAGATATTGGGATTCCCTGTCAATCATTGTTTGGAAATGACATCAGTACTTTGTGTTAGAAAACCACTGATCTATTCTTACCTGATCATTTTACCAATGAATGCCTGGAGGTTCAGAGAATTTATTTATTATTATTATTTTTATTTTAAGATTTATTTGTGTTTGATATCACTTGTAGTCCCCAGGGGGTTCCCACCACCCTTCCACCTGTGCACCATCACCTCAGACCCTTGTGCTCTTTCTGCCCTCATCCTGGTCTCTACCTGCCCCACGCCATCTCTTTGGTTTGTCTTTGTCCTTTTGTTCTTGTGTTTTTTGTTTGTTTGTTTTTGGTTGTAATTATTCATTTCCTTGAGCTCTCTCTTACTATTATTATATTTTTGTAGGTGTTGTTCCTTTGCATTCCTCCTAAGAGAGAAGCCATCAGATATTTTTCTCTTGCTTTCTGATTTATTTCACTGAGTATAATTCCTTCTAGCTCCATCCATGTTTCTATAAAAGGCCCTAGTTGATCGGTTCAGAGAATTTAAATGAGTTACCTGTGAGATCAGACAAAAGGTCAGGTGCTAGAAAAATAGAGTCGTAGTGGAAACAAAGACAGAAGTTTTACTGACTGTGCTCTCTCTCCCCGCCCAACAAGCTGTGGGGTGGGGGGTGGGAAGTTGCGCCGGTTGCTTAGGGTGAGGGTTTTTATACCTGTGGATTAGGGAACAGAGCCAGGAGATAACGGGGCAAGGACATATGTCTTGGGCCAGTCTTCTCACATCCCGTCGCTAATTGCCGACTTGACTCCTCCGGGGAAGGTAATGGAGACACCCTGGCAGGGCCTTCCAGCAGCAGTGAATCTAACACCAGTGAATCTCACGTCACTAAGTCTAACTTACCAAGGTCTCCCAATGAACAAATAAAGCCAGTTTTCCCAGACCCCAGTTCAGGACTGATTTTTCAGGTGGAGACTGAAGTACCCTAGAAGTGGAAGCAAGTTTGCTCCAAAGTCTGCCTGACCTTGTGCTGGGCGGTGCTGCCGCTATTTCGGGAGGCCTTTGGGTCCATCGCCCTTTGTGCTGTTGTCCAGGTCACACTTCAGGACTTGGAGCTGTTTTTAAATGGCTCATGTAAAGCCTTCAGGGGGATAAAAGTCACTCGGTCCCATTTTTAGCTCATGGGTTATCCTCCAACCTCTTCCTGGTAAGAGAAAGTGTCTGTTTCCCATTGGAAAAAAACATTTATAGGTAATTTAAAAATACAGCAAACCCAGAAGGTATAGAAAGGAATAAACGAGTGGGTCTGTGATGCTGGAGAGTCACCGCGGCCAAGTCAAGTTGGTCCAGCCACCTAGAAGGACCCAGCTCAAGCAGGCACAGCCCCCTCAGGCGCTAAAGGGGACCCCCCAGGAGAGTCGCGCATGCTCTGCCGCACCCCCAGATCCAGGAGCCTGGGCCCCTCCCCTTACACTGCTGCTGTTGTTCACGGCACTGCATTTGTGGCAACTGTTGAGGCATTGATGGGACCAGAGATCCCAATGACTTTTCCCTTCAAATGCCGAATCTGCCCCCTTCAAACAAGTTAGTTTTTACAGGCTTAAATCCTGGAAAATAGAAATCTCCACAATAAAGCTCTTGGGAGCACGCAGTCAAAGGGTTAAATATGATAAATGCCGGCCTCCCCCCCCCCCACCCCACCTTTCCTGACCTCTCATCCCTTTCTAGCTTTGGATTCTCCATCCTTTGTTCTTCCTTGCCCTCCCCACCCCCCCAGCATCCCCGCCATCCAGATGCAACTTCAGATTTACCTTTCCATCTCACTCGCCCGTTCTCCATTTGTAGCAAAAACATTTCAATTTTCCTCGTCAAGCTATGTATGATGCAGTAGTTAATAAATATAACTACCAGCCCATGGCTTATAAGCATGAATTCATTATTCAGCACATGACTATCGCGTGCCAATTCTGCTCTGTGCTGTGCGAGATCTTGGCAGAACAGCGGCGAGCAAGGTCAGTGCGTCCTGCCTTCATTACAGGTTAGGAAGCGAGGAAGGCGAAAGAAAGTCCCAAGATAAACATGCACTCGGGAGTGCGGACTGTAGTTAATTGCTGTGATGAGGAGAGTGCAGGGGTGAGGAAACATGGAGCTGGCCTCTCTTAGGAAGTGGCTTTTGTGTTGCAAAGGGATTCACCTTACAAAGAGCAAGATGGGGTGAAGAACCTCCCACGCAGAGAAACAGTACTCACAGTGTTACAGGGCAGGGAGAGGTACACCCACTTAGGGCAGAACCAGGATTCTGGAACTTCCCCCTTTCCTGGGGACCACCCTGTTCCAACAGGACCCAGAGGGGGAGGAGCTGAGTGTGTGTAAGGGCTGGAAACAAAGCCCACCTGGAGGAACATGTGGGGAGAAGGGAACATGGCAGAGATGAAGTCAGAGAGGCGGGGGATCCGCCAGCCTGGGGTTGAAGGGCAACAAGTGGATGTCTGCACTTCCTTTTCTCCTCGTGGACAGCTTGGACATGTCAGGAGCTAGAGAGCTTCAAGCTAAGAAGAAGGCCCCACACCGAAGTGTCCCCAGCAGAACTGCCTTCCCTTGAGTTTGGGACTTCCACCTGATGTCCTCTAGAAGGTATGTGACGTCATCCCTGTTGGCTTCAGTGGGGACCCGCTTGCATGCCCTCTTTGAGCCAGACAGCTCCTTTGGGGTGCTGTGTGTCTCAGGGACAAGGGCAGGAGAGGCCCTGCCCCTGCCCTCGAGCACAGAGGGGGTAAAGCTTTAGGAGGGAAAGGAAACCGGAGCAGAGGAGAGGGGCCACCAGAGGACCCAGAGGAAGACAGGGAGGAGGGGCTTGTGAGCCCGGAACTGAAGAACAAACCAGAGAGGGAACTGAGCTAGCTGGGCAGAGTGAGAGGGGATTCCCGGGAGCACCCCAGGCCCAGGGGGCTGTGACATCACAGTCTAGAGGTGCTGAGAGTGAAAGTGAGAACTCACCATCTGTGACCAGTGGAGGGTGATCGGTCAACGGGGCAGGGCCCTGGAGGCCCAAATATGAGCGTGGACACTAAGAACTAAAGACGTGCTCAGGGGCTGTCAGCAGAGGAGAGTTAGGGTCAAATTGCATTGCAAAAAGGTCATTCGTGGGCCTCCCTGGTGGTGCAGTGGACTGAGCGCCGCACTGTGAAGCATCCACAGCCACTGCAGTGTGAGTTCGATCCCCGGCCAGGGAGGGGACCCACATGGCGCAGCAGACCTCTCCTGCCTCGCCCGCTGCTCCCCTCAGCAGTGTGTTTCAGTCCATCTGCCTGTTCTGCTCCCCACTCTGTCTCTGGTGGATCCTCTAACTTCCCACACATCTGGCCTGTACGCCAGCTTTTATAAGCATAAATAAATCTTTTTAAAAAAGTGGGGGGCAGGAAGTTGGGAGCTATCACTAAGAGAAAAATCAGACAATAGAAACAAACACAGAAATGAAGACATAACAAAGAGCAGGCCTCAAGACAGTTACTAGAGATACATCGATGTATTTATAGGAAAACATGAATGCTTGCAAGACGTGGAAGATATAAAAAGATAAACTTTTTATCAAACATTCTTTTGCAGTAGCCCCCCTCTACTTCTCTGTCCCCCCCAAAGCTATCATCAGTCCTACAGCCCCTTTCTATAAAGGTCTTGTTTCATTAACCTTGTTCTTCTGCTTGCCTCTATGGAAGGAATTTAAAGTTGTCTTGAGAACATATCCTGTGTAATCCTGAAGAAAGTTGAAAGATCTTGACAGGCGCTGGGGAAGCAGGGATGGGAGGCTGTGAAGTCACCAGATGCACTTCTGCCCTGAATTGGCAAGAATTCCTGGTGTTTGCTGCAAAGCAGCCAGCCAGGACTGTGGGCACGGCTGGTTGCAAGTTCTCCGGACAGACATCCTGGGGTCTCAGGTCCGCCCGCCTATTTGCCCAGAGACCTAAGTCCTGGCTTCCTGAACCTTCTGGGACGGAACTCCAACTCTCGCCATACTCCTGTTAATAACACTTTGGGAGCCTTAAGGGCACTTTTTTGGGTACTCTTGAAATTAAAAGAAGAAACATTAAAATTGAGGAGCTATTTTGAAATATTTGTGAGAGGAAGTTTATATAGCTAGGTTAAGTCTGGGTCAAATCAAGCAGTGTAGAATTAATCATGGAGAAGGACTGAATCTTCTAGTCTTAGCTCGACATCCCCATCGAGGAGGTAGGGGTCTCCTCTAAAGACATTCAACCAAGAAACCTTGACCTCAAAGCTGAATTTCCAAAACCTGACCTCAAAGCTGATCTCCTAGATTACCAGCTTCTTTCAAGTTTGCTCATCTGGTAGAAAACTCCTATGTTGCTTCAGTTTGTACATCACCTACTTCCTAAAACACTACTACCAAGATGAAACCTTAAATTTCTAAATAACCGAACATGGGTTTTCTTTTGAAATTTTTATTGAAAATGTATTGGTTTCTGCATTGCCCCATGCCAGTAAGGGAATTAGAGACCAAGATTTTTCCCTGGAAGAAGGAAAATAGAAACCCAGTCTCAGTTGAGTATTCAGGCTGTCAAGCTTATTTCTGATGCCAGCTGGTCACTTATGGGCAAGGCTGAAAAACAGGTCTGAGACAAACACCATTCTTGCCTTTGATGTCCAGCTCCAAAAAAGCACATCTCCATCAGAATGTCCACTCTGGGACAAGCCACAGAGTTCAACAGAAAACATTTCTGCTGAAACATGTCCAGTTATCAGCTTGTATGTTCATATCCAACAAATTAAAAACTAACTTTGAGAAATGTCTTTGCATTATGTTGTTTTAAAAGACTCTCTCCTTGCAACAGTTTAAATCCCATAAAGAGCTGAAACTGATATTTGTTTTTACAAATACAAATGACTGAAATATCTTTATTCAGATGTCTTTATTATCATTTGTATTAATTTATTTTTATGCCACTGACAATTTGGTCCTAAAAATCTCATCTTCTTTCACATACCTTAGTTCTTCATTTTATCCTCACTGGACTTGTCTCCACCATGAGCGGAAGATGGAGAGGGAAAAGTGGGCGTTAGAACTCTGCAAATGGCAGTAACACCACAGGAGGAACACAGTCATTTAACAGGCCAGGCTGAGAATCCATCGTTAACAACCCAGACAGAAGATCATCATCCTCTATCATCACTGGAAATTAAAAAGTACCTGCAAAGGAACTGTTTACTGCTTTGTCTGCAAAAAGCAGTATAAACAGTAAACCAAAGAGTCAAAACAGCCTTTAGTGGATTGTTTGAGCACTTAAGGAGGTGTAAACTGTGATTAGCCATTAGCCACAGCCCAAAAAGAAACATGCCTGATGGTGGAGGATCTCCACGGCCCAGTTTATTAGGTCAAAAGCAGAATAGCTGTTGAGTAAGGAAAAACCCACAGAGGAAAGCGGTAACACTTTCAGTCTCTGGTTTCAGATGTGACAGCGAGAACTCTTTCTGCCTGTTTGTGACTGCTGGCACGCTGCTGGTAGTAGACTGACCCATTTAGAGTTTCTGGCCTGGGAGACCGGCAGGGAAGGCCCTCTTCAGTCGAAGCCCCATCCTTACAACTGTGGATGTCCCGGGGACAAATTGGCTGTTTTCAAAGGAATCACTATAAATCGTATACTGTTTTTCTATATTAAAATTTCCAGATAAGGCAAAAATAGTTCAGAGGCAAGACCTGTAACTAAGATAGTCTTTTTTTTTTTTGAGGCACAGACTTTCGAAAACTGGGTTTCATATTACCTACTCTGCTGACTTTTGGTATGTACCTTAATCATCTTAAACATATCAACTAACCTCCCATCACCTTAATTTGTCATTTTTATAATGTGGGGTTGGACTAAAGTGATTTTTTTTTCAAAAATGACATTTATCAATAAGACCAGAAACAATGATGATGAGGACAGGGAGGAAAAGGAACCCTATGACACTGCTGGTAGAGATATAGGCTGACCCAACCTCTGTGGAAAACAGCGTGGAGGTTTCTCAAAAGATTACAAATGGAATCATATGACCCAGCACTTCCTCTCCTAGGTATCTAGCTGATGAATACAACAACACTAATCTGAAAGAAAATTGGTACTCCCATGTCATTGAAGCATGATCTATACAAGTCAAGATATGAAAACTGCCCGAGTACCCACAAAGAGATGAGTCAATTACAAAGCTATGATATACATACACAATGGAATACTACACAGCCATAAAAAGAGAAATTGTTGCAATTTGTGACATATGGATGGAAGAGGATGGGATTATGCTCAGCAAAATAAGTCAGAGGGAGCAAGACAAATACCAGATGGTTTCATTTATTTGTGGAATATAGTGAAACAAAACAAAGGGCAGATAAAGCCAAACTGAAAAACTAACCCTTGAACCTGATTGTGGAATGGGGGCAGCCAGAGGAGGAGGGAGAGGAAGAAAGGAGGGAAGGAGGAGGAGAACAAAGAAGGCCAGGAGCACAAGGGTCTATGATGGTGGACTGGGGTTTCACTGGTGGTGGGTGCACTATGACAATACTGCCTGAAGGAGGGTAACCCTGCATTTCTATAATGGAAACAATGCTGCAAACCAGTATTAACTCGATAAAAGAGATTTTTTTAAATGTGTGTGTATGAATGTATCTTCTCCTGAACCTGCATTTTCCTGACAAAAACCGTTAACTTACATTAGGTTTGCAAAAAGTCCTGTGGCTAAAGAAATGTGAAAGAAGAATCTTATCCTTGGTAGGAGTACGAAATGAATTTAAGAATGTTCAAAATCTTGTGCTGGAACAGATAATTGACAGGAGGATTTGATTTGCTCTGTTTGGCTGAGAATAAGATACTTTTTTCATGCAAATGAAGACTGATGAAGAAGATGAGTTTATATTGTTTAAAATGCAATATGATCTTTTGGCTCCAAAAACTGTAAGTCAACAAATTAGGGATTAATTTGGTTCTGAAAATCATGCAAATTCTCTTTGTGCTTCGTATATTAATGTAACTTTTTACTAAGAGACTTTCACTATAAGGAGATAAGATTTGGTTAAATTCTTCTGAAGGCGGATAAATGTAGGAATAAAATTTTAGACTGAAGAAGTCTTAATGGATATCATCCTTCTTTATAATCCACTTGATTCAAATTGTTGCTTCATTTTGGATTGATTTCATAATCAGAAAGAGCAAGCGTGCAATTTCTATCATCAAGAACTCCTCCTCCTCCTCCTTGCTCTCACCCCACACATCCCATCCCAAATCACTGCCAGAAAGGCAAGTCTGTACTGGAATGTGAGTATGAAGAGGGAAAGTCTTTCTGGTTTGACAGTATCCTCACACCTGAACAATGAATGGCTGGTGCAGAGGAGCTGATCGGCAAACATTTGTTGAATGAATTCAAGCACAGAAGTCCTCATTTAACATCATGGATGGATTTTCAGAAACTGTGACTTTAAGTAAAAAGATATATAATGAAATTAGTTTTAGCAAGGCTAGTGATAGAAGAGTGAAGTTCCTACAGCACATCTCTGGCCATAAAAACCTCACTAAACTTCTAAATCAAGACCCAAACACTTCAAACATTAAGCAATATCTTGTATTCATTCATTCATTTTCCAACCCACTTATTCCAGTTCAGAGTCTTGGGGAGCTGGTGCCTATCTGGACAGTTTGGATACAAGGGGAAAACCCACACTGAAGAGGACACCCTTTTGTTGTAGGGCCCATTACACACACACACACACACACACTCGGCGATAATGGAGACAATCTCCTTTCTGAGACTGAGTAAATCAAGTATATCAAACTTGATTCCTGGTCATCTATTTTGGCTTCCTATTTACTGAAAGCAGTGTAAATGGTTGGTTTTAATTTAAAGTCCAGTTGGGGTTAAGACTCTTGATAAGCAGGTAATCATCATCTTTGTACTATGCTCACAACGCAGGTGGGTCAGGCATTGCAACAGTGGCCAAGTTTTGATATTAGGAAACTGGTGGCATTTGTCCTGGCCTGGGTAAATTTTCAACCACACCACTGAATCAGAGCTTCGATTTATTGTCTCTATGAATAGAGCAAATTCATCATTTTAGTCTGTTTTTCCTAGTTGTACAACTCTCCCATGTAAGAAATGCAACAGCTAATTCCAGTAGCAGCAACAGTAACACAAATTTTCATTAAAGTTGGGCACTCTTTAATGAGTGAATTTGTTGAATGACTGTTCTGTTCCTAAGCTCAGCACCTCTTGCGACAACATGTAAAACTTGGACTCTAAGCAAGCATAACACGATTATCTAAATTCAAATATAATTAATGGCTAAGCTCACTCATATTCATCATAACCTCTTATATTTTAGACTTAACTCCCTTCATACCCTTTGACTCCTAAGGTGTGAGACATGAAAATGGACAATTTTTCCATTCTAAATTTAGAGCAACTCTTGTATGTTCTTTACTCACTTACCTTTAGTTTTTGAATGGCAGTTTGCGAGGTCAGATGAGAGACAAGTCCACCTCACTGCTAATTCCATTTCTTTTTGAGTCTCTTCCCTTTGTCTTACTGCTGCTTCCTCCCAGACATCCACCCAACTTGGCTTCCCTGTGAATTGTTTATGGCCATTACATTTGCTGTGTCTATATCCATTTTCTGCAGACATAGATCTTTGCTCTTTGACTATTTTTACTAAGGTATGCTGCCATGACATATTAACACCAAATTGTTATCTCAACATGTTACCTTTCCTACACAGAAGGAAAATGGTCTTCATATTATTTTTAAGTCAGTGACTCTGAGTACATTTCCGTTGGTATACAATATTGATTTCCAAGGATTTGAAATAATAGCTAACACACATGAAGTCCATTATCTCATGCACCAAATTTCAGTAGCCAACTGGGGCACAGAATTACCAATGTAGCAAAAGACATGACACATGTTAGGTTGCAGGTTTCACAACAGTAAAAAAATAATAATAACAGTGTTTGCTTCCAGATTCCAGCTAAATTTAACCTTTTTTTCCTCTCATTGCCCAATAACTGTATATTTGATAACCTATTCTAAACATTATTTTAATTTTTTATTATTAAAATAACCCCAGATGTTCATTATTCCTGACTTATAAAGGAAGATACAAATATTATAAAATCATGGTAGAGAAGGACTTAATGAGAAAGGAACGGTCAGCTGGGGAAAATATGGAACTCTTTGCTAAAAGGCACATATGCAATACCTTGAGCCTCAGGAGAGCTTTAATTAGTACAGTTCTTCCTTCAGCGCATGCTCAGCTCTTGTGCCGCTTGTAAATTAGGGCAAGGAAATGGTGGGGGGGGTGGTGGTGGTGGAGTGGGTGGGTTAAGGAGGAAGAGCAGGATCTTAAAGGGGCAACGACCGCTTTTAAAGGAGCAATTCCCTTTGGCCCTACCATTCCTATCATAGGCCCTTCAATCTACCATCATCAATCTACTCCCCCTTCTGTGCTCCCTATCTCAGTTAATACCACCTTCATGTTCTGGCAGCAAAGCCTCTGCAAAGCCATCTTTTTGTTGTTGTTGTTGTGTTTTCTCTTTATTTTTTTCTTTTTTAAAAAATTTTCTTTTATTTTTTTTATTTATTAATATAAATTTTTAAAAAATTTACATATACTTGCCATCAATTGTAATCCCCATGTATTCCCCATCACCATCTCACCAGTGCACCATCACCTCAGTCCCTCGTGCTCCCATCTTTCCTCAACCCTCTCCCTCCCCTCCCCACCAAGTGTAGCCAGTCTGTCCCTGTCTCCTCATTTTTGGTTTTTGTGTCTTTATTGCTGTTATTATTATTGTTCTTATTCTTTTCCTTGATCCTTATTTGGTTCCCTTATGTTCCTCCTAAGGGAGGAACCATCTGGTATTTTTCTTTTGCCTTCTGACTTACTTCGCTGAGCATCATCCCTTCCAGATCCATCCATGTGCCTATGAATGCGTCTAGTTTTTCATTTGCCTCTGCAAAATGACATCACGATCAAGATTTGCTCTTATTTTATCTTGGGCTGGACTTTACTTCTCTATGTCTATAGTTGTTATTTTTGTTTAAGGTTTCAGGTCCAAACCGAGTATTGACTAGGCCAATACAGTAGTGTCTCCGGTGATCTTATCAGCATTTTCCACTCTGCCACTCCAACCTAAAACACATCGGTGGTTCCTTATCACCTGCAGGAAAAAATGCAAGTACCTAAGCACATCCTACCTGGCCGATACCAGGACTCATGACTGACAGTGGCTAGGTTTCACTTTCTGTTCTTACAATAACCAAGTGCATTATGTCCCAATACGAGGTGAACTGTCACTGAATATATAGGAGCCTTCATAGGCCACTAACTAGGTAAATTTTAGGGAGTGAGATGACACAATCTAATTTCTACTTACCATTTGCTTTGTCCCTTTAGCTATATATCTTATAAAATATTAATTTACAACATTTTTACTCCTATATCATGATGTCATCAATAATAAAGAGATGGTTAAAGAGTAACAACAACCTTTAACTGGAAACTAGTGAAAAAATGCATTGACAAGTAGTTTATTGATTAAAGAATAAATTATAATGTCATGGGATATTTAAAACTCAAGACAGGGAAAGTACCACATGACAAAATTTGTGGGATAGAGCAAAGTACTACCTAGAGAGAAAAGGCATAGTCTTAACTATAATTATTCTTAAAAAAGAAAAGTTGAAAGCATATAAGTTAAACTTTCAAGAATGTGTTATAGAATAAAAGAGTTCTATAGTAAAGGGATGATTAACAAAAGTATAAAAAGAATTTATATAATCTACAAAATAGAAAAAGTATAAAAAGAAAAATAAACATTGATTCTTTAAAAAGTGCACAAGCAGTATAAAAACTAGTTCTTTAAAAATACACACAAATCTCTAGCAAGACTAAGAATGGAACGATTAAAATGGACAATATTAAGAATGAAAACTGGAGCCTAAATACGGTTAGAACATGATTTTCAAAAACCCTAAGAGAACCAGATGAACAAGTTTATTCCAAAAAACAAGAGGAAAGATATATAAAATAGAAACATTTACATAAAAAATTAACCATAAGTAAGTCAAGAAGAAACTAAAAGTGATTCAAGAAGATATATGCCCTATCTATTCATCCAGTTATTTGACCTTTCCATGTTAAAGAGACTCTTCCCTGCAAAACAAGCTGAGGCCAAATGGCTTAAAGCAGAGTTTACCAAACCCTTCTAAGTCTTTTACTAAACTACTGTATATAATCCTACCCACAAATCCAGACAAGATAGTAGGAAGAAAATTAAGCACCTGTTGCACTGTCCCAGATCTATAATCTTAGATAAAACAGTAGCTAGCCACCTCTCTGACTATGGGCTAGAGGATGGAATAGTATACTGCTGTTAAAACCCACTCAAGGAGGTGGAGCATGAAGACAGGAAGGCAGGTGACCAGTGTGCTTCTGCCCTGCCTTCTTTCTCCACCTTTCCAGCCCTGCAGATGCATTTATCCTTTAAACACCCTGGCAGCCATCACCTCTGCTCCACAGATCCATCTTTCTTCTTTTGTGTTTACTTCCTTTACTATGTTTGCATATTTCCATATGCAAATATTCCTCCAGGTTTTGCAATAATTTGTTTACCTGTGGCCAGACACATCACTAGCAGAGCAGGGTTAGAAAAGAAATACTGAACAGCATTCTTCTGGGAAGGATCTAGAACACCCCCCCAACCCCTACAGGCCTCTAAACTGACCCTCTTCTCCTCCCCCCTCGCCGCCCCCACCCCCGCGCATTTAACTGATTTGTCCTAAAGGGCAAACAAGGCTGGGGCCATCTGATCGCACAACACTGATCTGATCGTGTCCCCCAAATCTGGGGTCGTGGCTTTGGCAGCAGGCTGCTCCTCGGGTTTCTCCAGCCGAGAGGATGCCACACCCCAGTCCCACTTCCTCTTTCCTCTCACTTTAAACAGCGCAGACACCAATCCCTCTTAGAAGAACAATCTTTCACAGGAAGCACAGAGGCCCGGGGACCCCGCATCCAGGCCGGCCTGCCGCGCGGCCCTTCCCCGACCGCCCCCACCCTCGCCCACGCCCTCGCCCTCGCCCTCGCCCTCCGGGGTTCGGCGCCTCCGAGCGCGCGGTCCGCGTGGCCCCGGCCCCGCCGCGCGCCCCGCCCGCGCCGCCGCGTCCCCACTCCGCGCCGGGTCCGAGCCGTGCGGGCGCCGCGGACCGGCGCTGGGCGGCCGCCGAGGGCTGCCCCGGAATAACGGTGGGTGGGCTGGCCGAGGCCCCAGCTCGAGGCGCGGCCCGGGCCGAAGGCGCGGCCTGCCATGGAGGTGGAAGAGGCGTTCCAGGCGGTGGGGGAGATGGGCATCTACCAGATGTACTTGTGCTTCCTGCTGGCCGTGCTTCTGCAGGTGAGTCCCGTCGTCCGGCCGCTCCCCAGCCTCTCCGCCGGCTTTCGGGCGCCTGGCGCCCCCCTAGCCCGCACGCCAACGCCCGGCCTGGACGTGAGGCTCTGCAACCCCCCGCGATATATGGCGAGCTGCCTCCCCAAAGGGCAGGGCGGGACCGGGTGAGGGGCGCGGAGGCCTGGCCCCAGCACTCCAAGGTCGCGGGGCCGGTCAACTCCGGAGCCAACCGGCCTCGGCCCCGGGTGGAGTCCCCCTGGGCCAGCTGCCTCCTCTCCTCCCCACCCCTTTCCCGGGAGCGGGGAAGGGCTGCTGGTGTGCGTGTGCGCGCGCGCGCGCCTGGGTGTGGGGGGCTTCAGCCAGTGAACTGGTTGAAAGGGGGCGCAAAAAGTCTTTGTTACCTGTAATACTCCGCGAATGTCAAAGGAAATTGTTACTCTAACCTGTGGCACCTTCTCCTAGGAATCCTGACCTCTGGGCTTAGGTCTCCCCCAGCTGCTCAGCTCCACTCTCTGACTCTCTTCTCCTGGATTTGAGGGGCTCCCTGTTCCAGGGACTTTTCACTGCCTCAGATCTGTTCCTCTCTGATTTTAGTTTCCCCTGGTCATCTGCTCTGACTGTTTTTGGATTGAGGTTTTGATACACTGAGGTGTCCTCCATAACGTGTGGTTATAAAATTAAGTCAATTCTCGGCTGTACAGAATCCTCACGCCTACTTGCACTCCCTACCTTAGACTATATATTCCATAGGATATGATAAGTTTTACTGTCAACACACTTTCCCAGGTGAGAGGTGCTTCTCCTTTGCTAGGTTAAATGGCCCATTTCATTATCAAGTTCTGTTCCAACTTAGTGCAGGCATTTCATTCACAAATCCTTTACTAATGGCGTGTGAGTCAGCAGTTTTACTCATTTCATTCACCGCATATGTAGTGAATGCAACTGTGTGCTGGGCAGAAGCTGCGTAGTGGGTGGATCAAAGTCCATCGTCTGTGTAGCTTGCATCCTGGTGGGGATGGGGCAGGCAGGTGGTTCAACAAATAATTACAGTCAACACGTGATCATGTTTTTTCTAAAGGAACTACTCTGTGAGCATAAGAATAACAGTCTACTAGTTATTTAAATCTCACATGAGGCAACCCTTCAACAGGAAGATGAAGGTGGGGGAAATGTTAACTTACTGATTCTCTTTCCCAATAAAATGTTTGAAAGTTCAGTTAATTTCATCACCAGGCAGAAGAGCTTTCAAAGGATGGGGGGTAGATGGATGGAGCTAGTTTTTTCTGTAGTAAAACACATACTCAGTTCACACATAGGCAGTATTTTGAAGTTCTTTTTAAGTTCTTTATTTTAGCTTTCAATGTATCTTCCTTATGGGGAGAAAAGTGTTCCTGCTAAGTCAGAAAAGAGTGTTTAATACAGAGACGAAAATTGTAATTTTGATGTCTGATGCTCACTTATAACTCTGTTTCTTGGAGAAAATTCTTTTTCTGTTGTTAAAAATTCCAGAAACAAATTCCTTCTCCCAGCAACACACCACCCTAGCTCTCCATCCCTATGCTCCACCTCCTGACCCGCCTGGCTATCCACTCACCTGTCCACTCACCTGGGTAGGTGTGCTTTGAGTGGTTGACAGCACCAAGAGGCCATTGTTCTGGGTTCAAGACCTATCGAGTTCCCCTGCCTTTTATTTATGGTTGACGTGGCTGCTTAGGGTCTGGTACCAGAGGTCCAAGTCCATGACCATGACTGTTCGCTGACCCGAGTGACATGTGGTCAGTAGTTGCCATAGAAGACCAGGTCGTAGCGGGCTGAGAGTGACTTCCTGTTTTGTAGGGGTGGCTGGGGAGGTGCCATGTGGCTGCGCTTCTCCCAGCAGAGGAGGCACCCTGATCCAGGCGGAAGTGTACCCCTTTTAGCCATGGCTTGTTTGTGCAACTCACTTGCTCTCTAGGATGCCTGACCCAGGTGGCCCTCACATCCCCCAAACTGTCCTGGATATGCGAGGGCAAAGACCCCTCTGCCAAAGCTGTTGTTGGAGGTGGTTTGTGGAGAGCTGGCTCGGGGAGAGGGAGTCTTGGGAGTTCTCACCTAGCTGTCTCTTGTGGCATCCATCATTCTTGTGAGGGTAAGAACAGACAAAGGAAAACCTTAGTCCTTTTCAGAGTTGTGTTAGATGGGACCAGGTCGAAGTTTGCTTCTAAAACTAAAGCGTTGGGGCCTCCCTGATGGCGCAGTGGGTTAAGCAACGCACTATGAAGCAAACCACAGCCACTGCAGCACGAGTTCAATCCCTGCTGCCGGCCAGGGAGGGGACCCACATGGCGC